>OX451738.1:602516114-603066819 GCA_948472305.1 Vicia faba
AACTTTGTGAATAAAAGTTGTATACGTTATGGAGGACTACAACTTTCATGTTGGAAGTTTTGTTTGAATCCAATTTCATCATGGTGAAAATGTTAGGTAAAGTTAGGAAAAATTAAGAAAATTTTATAACTTAGAAAAATTCTAAGTTATGAAATTTTCCAACTTTAAACCCTAATTTGCAAAAAGGGGTTTCTTGATGAAGAAGTTTCATGTTTTGACACATCTTGATGAAAAATTACCCTTGGCACTTGATTTTGACCAAAAAGTCAAAGTTTGACTTTTCAGTGTACAATCAAATTTTGATCAGTTGACTGAAAAATTCATCTGTCAATCCAATGTAATTGAGATATTTTGAACTTGTTGAATAGATAAAGATGATGCCATTGAGTCCTTGAGTCCATGTTTGAACCCAATTTGCCATTGGCTTGGTCAAAAAGTCATAGATTGCCTTTGTGCAGTCAAAACCCTAAAAATGACCATTTTGCCCTTTTGATGATTTGATCAAATTTCTTGTGGAGTTGTGGTCCAAACTTGATCAAATGGTTCATATGAGTTTATAATGTTGATGTGGGTCAAAATTTATGAGGTTTGACTATAAATTGGCCACAGTTGACTTTTTCCCTAATACAGTTGATTTCTAGGTCAACTGTCCAATTGACTGGGCAAAAATTTGATCCAAGGCTTGAAACTTGGTATGGACAAAATTATGAGTCCAACATGAAGTATGAAAGTCACTTTTAGAATTGGAGGTCCAAAAGTCCTTGTGCAAACTCAAACCCTAATTTAGGTCATCAGTGCAAGGAGGTGTCTTGAGCAGTGCAAAACCCTAATCCTGTCTGAAGTTCAAAGAGTCTTGTGAGGGGAAATCTTGATAAAATAAGAGGGAAAATTTCGGGGTAAAACAGTGTGCCCGCTAGAGTGAGTTCCAAAGATACCTTCATGCGTGTCTTCCATGATCTTTTTTGCTTCTTTCTTGTCCACACAACGGAGTAGGGTAGAATCATGGTTGCACGTGTATAGAATCCCATTGCTTAGGAATAATTTGGCTTAGAACCTCTACAGGAATTTCTTGTCGTTGATTGAGGATCCTCGAGGATACTCTTGTGCTTCAAGGTACCTCCTCACTTCATGATACCAAGGCTTCTCTTCATCAGTATGAATCTCATACCAGTATGCAGGTTCATAAAATCTTTCGATAGTAATTCTGGGAGCTTCGTTGTCCCAATTAACCTTGAACATAGACGACATAGTTGCTAAAGCATCTGCCAACTGATTTCTTCCCTTGTAAGGTGTTCAAAGGTGACATCTTAGAAGTAAGGGATCAAGGTTAACATAAGCTCTTTGTAAGGGATCAGATTAGGATGTTTGGTGTCCCATTCTCCTTTAACTTGACTGATTACTAAGACTGAATCTCTGTATACGCTTAAGAATTTAATTCTTAGGTCAATGGCAGCTTTTAGACCCAAGATGCACGCTTCATACTCATCCATGTTGTTCGTACAGTCGAAGCACAGCCTGGCAGTGAAAGGTGTATGGCAGCCTTCAGGATAAATGATCACAACACCAATTCCGTTACCCAAAGCATTTGAAGCTCCATCAAAAACCATAATCCATTGAGATCCTTGTTCAGGTCCTTCATACAGTCTAGGATCTTCACAAACAACTATCAGCATGATATTCTCGTCCGGGAATTCAAAGTTCATGGATTGGTAGTCATAAACAACTTGATGGGCCAAATGATCATCCAACACACTTCCTTTAATGGTGTATTAGATGTCATATTCAGTCAAGATAATTTTCCATCTTGCTATTATTTCGGAGGGAGCTGGTTTCTTGAAGATATACTTGATGGGATCCATCTTAGAAATCAATCAAATGGTGTGAGTCAACATATACTGTCTTAGTTGGCGAGCATCTCATGCCAAAGTGAAATAAGTTTTCTCGAGCAGTGAATATCTGGTTTTATAGTCGGTAAACCTTTTGCTAAGGTAGTATATTGCATGCTTTTTTCGGCCAGACTCGTCATGTTGGCCCATCACACACCCCATTGAATTCTCTAATATAGTCAAGTACATAATCAGAGGTCTTCCTTTAACTGGAGGCATCAGGATGAGAGGTTCTTGCAAATATTCTTTGATCTTGTCAAAGGCTGCTTGGTAGTCGTCGTTCCATATGACAATTTGATCTTTCTTCAACAGTTTGAAAATTGGCTCACAAGTAGCAGTTAGGTGAGATATGTATCGGGAAATATAGTTGATTCAACCTAAGAATCCCCTGACCTCCTTCTTAATACAGGGAGCTGGCATCTCTTGTATGGCTTTGACTTTTGTAGGGTCGACCTCAATACCTTTGCCACTGACGACAAACCCTAGAAGTTTTCCAGATCTCACCCCGAAGGTGCATTTCTTGGGATTCATCCTCAACTTGTATTTCTTCAACCTTTCACACAGTAGCCCTTAAATTTCAGGCTAGCATGGAGTTTAGGTACTACCCTCTTTTAGTTTAGTTGGTTCAACCTGTCCTAGAAATAGTAACCTGGTTCTAGAGGATCTCAATATCACTGACTACCCTCGATCGGTCATAATTCCAGTTTAGCAACCTTTTCTTGCAGCCGGAATCATCGTGAGAGTTTGGTCTTAATGAGTGTAGCATACTGCTACTTTTCTATGGCCAAGTTGGTCAATTATAGGTTCTAAGGTCAGTTGGTGCTTGATGACCCCTTAGCATCCCCATATTCTCCTTGTTCCACCATAAGGGATATCGGTATAAACTAAAGTGTCACACCAACGTAGCTACTGCTTCAATCGTATCGGTCGACGCTGTACAGTTCCCTCACAATCTATTGCTACTTACCTAAAAGGTGTCCCCAGATCTGGGTTAGGATCTATAGTAACTCCGATTCAAACCCACAAAAATATAGTAAACAGATCAAACAATTGAAAACAATATGAATTATTCCTAAGGTACACCCCACTTATAAAATCCCCAGCAGAGTCACCAGTTCTATGATACGGCGGAAGAACTGACTATTTTTTGGAATGTTGGTTTGTGTTTTGCGTTTGTTTTTGCAAAATGTCACGGTAAGCAAGAGTCGCCACCGACTTTTATTTTATCCAACAAGGAAAGGAAAAAAGCACAAAAAAACTCCTTTTTCGAGATATTTCTGAGTACGGGGGGTAGATTATAGAAAGGGAAGGTATTAGCACCCTTTCTATCCGTAGTTATCTACGGGATCTTAGGTACTTGCTCATCATTTTCAAAATTGTTTTCTTTGTGCTTATGGGTTTTGAAAAGTTCTTGTTTTAACTTCAATTTAACTCTTGCTTCTGTCTTCAAGAGTGTAATGAAGTGTTTTTTGAAGACTTGTTTGTAAAAGAGTGTAAGTGTGAAAAAAGTTTTGTTTTGGATGAGCAAGTATCTAAGAACTAATCTACCTACTCGAAAAAAGAATCGTTCTATGCTTATTTCCTTTAGACAGTGCTATCCCACTATTAGTGAGTAGGTAGCACCGTCGTTGGAGTTTTGAGGGTCAATTCGAAAGGAACGTACGATCACTAAAGAAATGTTAGGACGTCTTAGTGGTAACCCTAATGTCTTAGATCATTTATCCGAGGCGACAATATTTGAGGCATCCTTTCCGAGGCAACTTTGATCTTTTAGACAAGAGGACGACCTCTAAAACAACCTATACTCAATGACCATTTACGAAAGCAACCAAGTGGGAGTGTACCCTAGGAGTGCGCATGTGCGAGTGATTCATTTTTAGATTATTTTTATCTTTGCACAATTAAGGGTGATCTAACTGTTTTAAATTTAGTCTTTCATTCTTGTCATGCAAACCCTATTATCAAACATCTAGCAGTTGAATATTTTAAAATGCGGAATTTAAACTAAACTATTACAAGGCTTTGGGTATTTACATAGCCAAAAACAAACCCTTTGAAATTAAAAGCGGTAAAAATAAATGTCCTAATTAAATTATTACAAACCGGGAGCAGATACAATAATTGGATAAAAATAAAGCGCGCGAGAAAATTAGATTGAATGCGAGAACTAGGGTTTTGACCCTCTTAATTAAAAAAAAATGTTTTTGTTGTTTTTAATATTTTTTAAGAAAAGAAATTAAGTTTTAAATTTAAATACTAAATTAATTGGTTGTTAAATAAATTAATGAACAATAATTAAATGGCATATTTTTGGATTTTTGGTTATTTTAGGAAAGAAATAAAATAATTAAGTTAGTGATAAAACCTAGTTATTCTAATTGATTTTAATTATTTGCAAAATAAATTAAAGTTATCTAAAATTAACATAATTAAATTAATTGATTTTTTTTTACTAAAAATAAATATCCTAAATTTAATTTATGAAAATTACTATTTTTATGATTTTTTGATAAAAAGAAAATAATTTTTGGTTAATAAAATAAATAGAAAATAAATTAAATAGAATAAATAAAATATAAAAAAAAAATGAGAGATGGGTCTGAAATTGGGGTGCCAATAGCAGGAATTTGGGCCCAAAATAATGAAGATCCATGTTGACTTTGAGGATCCTGTGCATTGTGTTTGACTGGGCTTATGGTGCGCTTTCAATGATGGCCACCAGATCTGGCCATCTGGCCATCTGGCGCGTTGGATGATGAGGGAGTATGATGGACCCTGGAGTTATACACGCACTGAATCACCTGAAATAAAATGAGAAAATAGAAAATGCTGGAGGCAGGGATCGAACCCATGACCTCCAGCCTCCTAACGCCTTAAGCATCCCTCTGGCAACCACTGGAGCACTTGTTTTTATTTTTTCATAAAATATACAAGAATAATAATATATGAAAATAAATGTTAGTGGAAACAAAAAAGAAAACGCGCGCTAACGTTCAAACAGGCCAATGGAAATTGGCCACGTCTTCATCCCTGTTCTTGTGCCGTGGCTAAAAGTTGAACCACATATACCTACGGACAAAGTCTGTTGCTACCGGCCTGTACGTTTCCAAAATCCTCCGTGGGCAATGTAAATAACATCTAACACCATGGTTAGACTCCTCTTGTCCTCCTGATCTCAATGGTATCTCTCATGAGGGCCAATTTTCCCTGCATTCAAAAACCCTAAAACAAACTCCAAAAACCTAACAATGGTGATTCACGATTCAGTCCATTAAAATGCAATTGGCTATTGTAGAAAGTTTGCAAACATCATGGTGATCAAGAATGTACAATTATTGTACACTATGGATGCAAGAACAAGGCTATTCGAATTCAAGAAGATGGAAATACCGTGACGGACTTACAGTGTGTTGTAGGGCTCGAAAACACTTGCTTATGATTGCTTTCGCCTGTGGAGACTCCTTGGAAGTGATTGGGATCGTCAAAGAGTCTTTAAACTGCCTCTAAAGGGAACTTCGAACTCACACTTTTCTTGGTATTTTTCAGATTTTGTTCTATCTCTAGCGCCTGCTTCCAACCTCTTTCTAGGTCTCCCTCGCCTCCTTATGTATCAAACAATACATTAGGGTTGATCATTGTGTCCAAATCTTCCTTCTTCAATGCTTTTGATATTTGATTTGATTCCCTTTAAAAACCTTCCAAATTTGGCTTCTTTTCAATCTTTTTGTTAACTCTAAGGCTTGGCACGAATTTGAATGATGCTAGTTGTATAATGAAGCCTGAAATAATCACAAAATCCTTGGTTATCAATGTTTTGGATTTTTATTTGATTTATTTTGATTTAAATCAAATTAATTCAAATAAAAATCAAAATAGTTAATAAAAATAAGACATGGACAAGTGGAAAAGTTTATAGCACGTGGGCTATGTTGCCAACTCAAAACAAGTGAAAAAGAATGGGCCCATTTGGCAAAATTTGAAGTTTTGGGGATAGTTGACTTTTGGCAATTTTGCAAAAAAGGTCAACTTCAACAATGCATAACTTCCCCAATTTTGACTCTTTGGAGTTTTTCTTGGACTTTTTATAAAGCTTAGGATTCCCCCTAAGAGACCTCTTTGGTTTCATCTCAATTGGATCTTCCATGTTCATGTAAGAAGCTTTGACCCAAAAGGTGTTTTTGTTGACTTTCCAAAATGACCTATAATGTCCAAATTCATAACTTCTTGTGAGTGCATATTTTGAACTTGGGAGCTGAAGAAGGATTGTAGGGAATTGCATCCTATTAAAAATTAGCTTTGGATGGGTCATTTCTCATAAAGTATGAGAAATTTATGCTTGGTCAAAGTTGAGTTGACTTTTCCTACAAAACCCTAATTTAGTAACTTTTGAATCTTGATGAATTATGAGCAATCCTTGATGAATCATGATCAACCCTTGATCAAATGATGAAATATACTTCAAAATGAGGATGTTGACCAAAAATCTTGATGTTTGACTGTATGTGGGTCACAGTTGACTTTTGCCCAAGCACAGTCGATTTTTGGACGTTTGAGCAATTGACTGAGCAAACTTCCTCTGCTAGGCTTGAAACTTGTCATGGATGATCTTGAGAACATATTAGGACATTGGTGAGAAGTTGGGGTCACTTGGATTTAAGGATCTTGATGCAACATGAAACCCTAATTTGAGGTAGACTATCTTAGGAGTGAGCTTGTCTGGCCAACCCTTGGACTACCTTGAGCAACTTGAGGATCTTTCTTGCAATGTTTTGAGAAAAATGGGAGGTAAAATTTTGGGGTACAACAGCTGCCCCTGTTCAATCTTCTTAAACCTGAGGATATAGATTGGCTTTCGTGCCTTTCGTGATCCGTAGGTGGAAGAGGATTGAACACTAGAGTGCCCATAAATTTGCACTCGCATGAAGTGGTAATTGTCATATGATGTCGGGAATGGGCTTACAGATGCCATTTGGAGATTGCTGACGGGAGATGGGCTTAAGGATGCCATCCGAAGGAGTGTCGATCGCATAAGGGATTCCTTAACAAGAGCCTGCATACCTATTGTTGAGGAAAATTCCGCTGGGGAAGGTTGATCTCTTTTGAGAGAAGTAGAATTTTAGGAGCTTCGTCGTCTGTTATTCTGCTGGTGAGTCGTCTTTGTTGATATTTAGGAACCTTGGTCGTCCGTACTCAACTGAGGAAACATTTTTTTGCCGAGATTTAGGAGCTCGTCCGTAATTCAACTGAGGAAACATCTTTACTGAGATTTAGGAACTCGTCCGTAATTCAACTGAAGAAACATCTTTGTTGAGAATTAGGAACTCGTCCATAATTCAACTGAGGAAACATCTCTGCTGAGATTTAGGAGCTCGTCCATAATTCAACTGAGGAAATATCTTTGCTGAGATTTAGGAACTCGTCCGTAATTCAACTGAGGAAACATCTCTGTCAAGATTTAGGAGCTCGTTCGTAATTCAACTGAGGAAACATCTTTGCTGAGATTTAGGAACTCGTCCGTAATTCAACTAAGGAAACAAATTTTTTGAGATTTAGGAACTCGTCCGTAATTCAACTGAGGAAACATCTCTGTTGAGATTTAGGAACTCGTCCGTAATTCAACAGAGGAAACATCCCTGCTGAGATTTAGGAGCTCGTCTGTAATTCAACTGAGGAAACATATCTATCGAGATTTAGGAGCTCGTCCGTAATTCAACTGAGAAAACATCTCTGTCGAGATTTAGGAGCTCGTCCGTAATTCAACTGAGGAAACATCCCTGCTGAGATTTAGGAGCTCGTCCGTAATTCAACTGAGGAAACATCCCTGCTGAGATTTAGGAACTCGTCTGTAATTCAACTGAGGAAACATCCCTGCTGAGATTTAGGAGCTCGTCCATAATTCAACCGAGGAAACATCTCTATTGAGATTTAGGAACTCGTCCGTAATTCAATTGAGGAAACATCTCTGCTGAGATTTAGGAACTCGTCCGTAATTCAACTGAGGTAAAAGCTTCATAGCTTGAACTTTGTGAGAATCTTTCCTGAAAGGTAAAGGTTAGCTGTATGTAATGCATGATATGTATCAAGCGATGATGTTCTCAAAATAAATGAGATTGTGTTGTGTGATGCGTATGCTTGTCATGATGTATGGAAATGTGATGTTTTGAGCTGGGGAAAATAAATCCCAGATTGCTGCTGGAGAAAAGAATTGAATTCTTCGTTTCCGCTGGAGATAGTGGATGGAGATGTTTGTGAGAATAAACCTGCGGGAGAGGATGATTCCGCTGGGGAATAAACTGACGAGGAGATTACTCTATGGGGAAGAGATGATCTGCTGAGGATTCCGCTGATGAATTCATCTGGGGATGAATTACCATTGCTGGCGATACTGAATCCTGTTGGGGATTGAGTTTCCGTTTGTGAAAGGAATGAACTCCGCTGGGGATGATTTTCCAGTTGCGGCTTCACGGGGAATAACCTTTTAGACTCTACTGGGGACAATCTTCAAACTCCACTGGGGATAATTCTTGAAACTCCACTGGGGATATTTTTCAAACTCCACTGGGGATATTTATTATACTCCGCTGGGGATGATAAGACCTTTCAGTGCTGATGGTAGATAAACTCTGCTTTGGGGAGAATATCGCCAATTCATTCACAGTTGTGAGTCTTAGCTGGGGAGAGCTAACAACACTATTTTTATCTTACTTTGCGGGGAATGAATGTACTTTCAATCGTATTCTTTAGCTAGATCTATCTTTGTACCTGGTGGATAGAGCAACTGTTTGGACAATTCTTATTTTCCCCTGTTTTCGATATTACGAGTAATCGTCTTTTGTTTCGCATGTAAATATTTATGAGCAACAATTGATGTCAAATGTATATATAAAAAATGAACATTGGACGTTCTTTCCAAAACAAAACAGAAAAAGGAAAACAGTTGAAATTTCTTTGTAAAAATGACTTGTATTGATTTTGAAGTTAGCCTGTAAATAGGCGTTTCTATACAAGAGGCTGACGTCCTAGTAAGAGAATACCGCCGAACAAATAAAGTTTATACAATTTGTGAAAAAACAAAGAAAACAACTATGTGAATAATCCCACTGGGTTCCAACTCTGATATTGCCTTTATGTCATCAAGCATCTCATCACTTTGCTACTTGGTTAAAGGTAGATCAGATTGATTAGTGCCGTCTGAGCTTGATAGTTGGTACCGAAGTCTGGTTGCAAGGTGATCCAATGAGACATAGTGTTATGCTTTGATCCCTAATTTTTGCCTGGGCCGCCCTTTCGGGTTTTCAGTCCACCGGGATACCCTTTTTTGCCTAAGCCGCCTTTTCAGGTTTTCGACTTGCCAGGTGTACAATTTTTTTTCATTTTCATCCCTTATTTTTGCTCGAACCCTTTTGGTTCGCCGGGAAGCCCTTATTTTTGCCTAGGCCAGTTAACCTAGCGGGTCTTTGGTTATATGTAGTATTTTTTCACTATGTCTGCATTGACGGGGTGAGGAAGGTCGTCACCATCCATGGTGGTTAGAATCATAGCTCCTCCTGAGAAAATGTTCTTAACCACAAATGGCCCTTCGTAAGTAGGGGTCCATTTTCCCCTAGGATCACCTTGTGGTAGGATGATACGCTTGATCACCAGATCCCCAACTTGATACTCTTTTCGTCTGACTTTCTTGTTAAATGCCTTGATCATCCGCTTTTGATACGTTTTACCATGACAAATAGAAGTAAGTCTCTTTTCGTCAATTAAGTTCAGCTGATCAAGCCGGGTCTGGATCCAGTCGTCTTCGCTTAAACCTGCATCCTTCATAATCCAAAGAGAGGGTATCTGAACTTCAATGGGCAAGACGCCCTCCATGCCATATACCAAGGAATAGGGTGTTTCCCCTGTTGACGTCCGCGCTGAGGTATGGTACCCATGAAGAGAAAATGGTAACATCTAGTGCCAGTCTTTGTACATCACTGTCATCTTCTGCAGAATCTTCTTAATGTTCTTATTAGCCGCTTCAACAACCCCATTAATCTTCGGCTGGTAAGGAGAAAAGTTGTGATTCTGTAGCTTGAACTGCTTGCAGAGCTCGGTGATTATCTTATTGTTGAGATTTGTACCATTGTCCGTAATGATCCTCTCTGGTACACCGTATCGACATATCAGATTATGCCGAATGAACCGTGCCACGGCGTTCTTGGTTACAATAGCGAAGGAAGCTGCTTCAACCCATTTCATAAAGTAATCAATCGCTACCAAGATGAAACGATGCCCGTTAGATGCCGTAGGTCTGATCTCACCAATCATGTCGATGCCCCACATTGCAAAAGGCCAAGGTGCGGTCAAGACGTTTAGAGGAACTGGAGGTATGTGCACCTTATCAGCATAGACTTGGCACTTATGACAGGTTCGAGAATGCTGATAACAGTCGACTTCCATGGTGGACCAATAATATCCTGCCTGTAGGATCTTCTTCTCCATAGTGTGTCCACTGAAATAGGTTCCGAAAGTTCCTTCATGTAACTCTACCATAATCCTTTATGCTTCGTTCTTATCCACACAACGCAGTAAGGTTGAATCATTATTACGCTTGTAAAGAATACCATTACTGATGAAGAACTTTGCTGTGAACCTCCTCAGAAACTTCTTATCATTAACAGATGCACCCTCAGGGTACTCTTGAGCCTCAAGATACCTCTTTACCTCGGGGAACTAGGGTTTATCTGCTACTTCTTCAGTCTCGACATCACATTAATGTGCAGGTTCGTCCAACCTCTCAATGGTAATCTGGGGAGCTTCATTGTCCCATCTGACCTTGAACATAGAAGACATTGTTTCCAGCACGTCCGCTAATTGATTCTCCTCTCTAGGGAAGTGTTCAAAGGTTATCTCCTCGAAGTGCGGAAGCAACATCAATACATATTCCTTGTAAGGAATAAGATTTGGGTGTTTCGTATCCCACTCGCCTTTGATCTGACTAATCACGAGAGCGGAATCTCCGAATACACTTAAGAACTTAATCCTTAGGTCAATAGCTGCTCGAAGACCCATAATGCACGCTTTATACTCCGCCATGTTGTTGGTGAAGTTAAAACAAAGTCGGGTCGTGAACGGAGTATGAGAGCCTTCATGAGATATGATCACGACGCCAATGCCATTACCCAAAGCGTTTGAAGCTCCATCAAAGTACATAGACCATCAGGATCCCTCCTCAGGTCCTTCATCCGGTCCAGGTGTTTCACAGTCAGTCACCAACATGATATTCTCATCCGGGAATTCAAAGTTCATAGACTGGTAATCGTCTACCGCTTGATGTGCCAAATGATCTGCCAACACACTTCCCTTGATTGCTTTTTGGGTCGTGTATTGGATGTCATACTCAGTCAAGATCATCTGCCATCTTGCTATTCTTCCGGACAAGGCAGGCTTTTCGAAGATATACTTGATTGGATCCATCTTTGATATCAATAGAGTAGTGTGAGTTAGCATATACTGTCTCAGCTAGCGAGCAGCCCATGCCAAAGCGCAGCAATTTTTCTCAAGCAACGAGTATCGGGTCTCGCAGTCGGTAAACTTTTTGCTAAGGTAGTAAATAGCATGCTCTTTTAGGCCAGAGTCGTCATACTGCCCCATCACACATCCCATTGAATTATCGAGTACAGTCAAATATAAGATCAAAGGTCTCCCTTCAACTGGAGACATCAGAATAGGTGGCTCTTGGAGATATTCTTTAATCCTTACGAAAGTGGCCTGGCATTCATCGTTCCATCTTACCACTTGATCTTTCTTCAGTAACTTGAAGATTGGCTCACAAGTAGCAGTCAGGTGTGAGATGAATCGGGAAATATAGTTCAAACGTCCCAGAAAGCCTCTGACTTATTTTTCTGTCCGGGGAGCTGGCATTTCCTGTATAGCCTTCACTTTTGTAGGGTCCACTTGAATACCTTTATCACTAACGACGAAACCCAACAGCTTACCAGACCTCACCTCGAAGGTGCACTTGTTCGGGTTTAACCTCAGCTTGTACAACTTCAACCTGTCAAATAACTTCTGAAGGTGGTCAAGATGTTCTTCTTCAGTCTGGGACCTTGCAATCATATTGTCAACGTATACCTCGATCTCATGATGAATCATGTCGTGGAACAAAGCAACCATGGCGCGCTGATATGTTGCCCCAACATTTTTCAATCCAAAAGGCATGACTTTGTAGCAAAAGGTACCCCACTGTGTGACGAAATTTGTCTTCTCCATGTCTTCGGGAGCCATTTTAATCTGATTATAACCGGAGAAACCATCCATAAAGGAGAAGACCTTATGTTGTGCGGTGTTTTCAACCTGAACGTCGATATGAGGCAGAGGGAAATCATCCTTGGGGCTTACCCTGTTTAGATCCCTATAGTCAACACACATTCAAACCTTACCCTCTTTCTTCGGTACTGGAACCACGTTGGCAACCCACTGCGGGTAAAAAGTAACTGCTAGAAAACCGGCGTCAAACTGTTTCATAACCTCAGTGTGATACGGTGGGAGAACTGACTAGTGTTTTGCGTTCGTATTCGCACTTGTGCGGTTGAGCAAGAGTCTCCACCGACTTTTTATTTTATCCTAAAGGAAAGGTTAAAAAAGCACAGCAAAAACCTTTTGAGATATTTCGTGGGTTCGGGGGGTAGATTATGAAAAGGGAAGGTATTAGCACCCTTTCCATCCATGGTTATCCATGGGCTCTTAGTTACTTGGTTTTTTAGATCACTTGCCTTGTTTTTCGATTGCTTGAAAATGGTGTGTGTGTGGGTGCTTTTTGAAAATGTTTTGGAAGAAGATGCCTTGTCTTAGGCTAACCTTGTAACAATTCTTTACTCGAATGTTTTACAAAGGCGTGTATCTTTTCGAAAAGATGCTTCAAAATGTTTTGAGAATTTGTTTTGAAAGTGTTGTGGATTGTGTTTTTTTGAAAAGAAGGCAAGTGTTTTTGCAAATTGATCTCAAGTAACTAAGAGTTTTGTCTACCCTACTGTACTCAAAGGTTTTTGTTATGTTTTAACCCTTTTTAACAATTTTGTTCCACCATTGAATTTGGTGGACAATTTTGCGTTTAGGAAGTTTATTCGGGACGGGCGCGGGTCATCGTATGGACCATGAATGCAATGATGCCAAGCGTCTTTGGTAATTTGCTTTGAAGGGACTATGATCATTCCGTTTAGGCAACACTTTGAGGGACTTATGATCATTTTGATTTTATTTTGCCAAAGATACTCGACGTGCAAGCATGGCCCATTTTGGAAGGCAACATGTGAGATTACCCTAGGGGGTGCAAGTGTGATTGTGTATTGATTACATGTATTTGTCTTGTATTAGGTTATCTAGCGTTTGATTTTATGTACATGCAAACCCTAGGTCTAACCATGGTATAATTGGAAAACTGTAAATTGCGGAAATGTAAAATCTACGCTATTACAGAATGGTATCTGGGAGTGGGGGTATAAATGTACAAAAGGGGATGAGACTTATGGTATCCAATAAGTTACAACCAAATCGAATTCGCAATCAAATGTAAATATCGAATATACAAATATAAGATAAACAAATGTGTATAGGGCAATGTGAATGTATTTGTGTAAGTGTACATGTATATGAGTATGTGTAATTATTTATAAATGCGAGATGTGAAATTGATGCGAGATTAGGGTTTTTGACCTAGATATGTTTACTTAGTCTTGTATTTTGTATTTAGATATGTACAATAAGAAAATGTTTTAATTGAAAGTTCTTATTTCTAATTAAATTATGTATAAAATGTATCATGGTTTATTATATACAAAAAGTATTTAAATGTCAAGAATTGAATTTGTATAAAAAAGAGTGTATTTTTTATATTGTTATGTACAAAAATGTTTTAAGAAATTTAAATTATGCAAGAAAATGTATATTTACTTTAGTATGCACAAAATATATTTTAATTAAAAGAAAAAAAAAGGTACTTTCAATTTTAAAAAAATGTATTTATACAAAATAAAATAAAATTAGATATTTTAGATAAAGAGTATTTTAATAAGTTGTAGTATTAATATGATTTTGTAATAAAAGAAAAGTATGTTGTTTATATAACAAAGGTTAATATTAATGTTTTTTTTTGTTAAAAAAGGGGAAAGAAGCATTTAGTGGGCTTCAAAGAGAATTGAAACGGGTCAGGCCCATGTTTGGGGGTCAGTCATGTTTAGGGTTTCATTTGGGAATTTTCGTTTGGAGACAAAGGCCTTAGGGTTCGTAGCGCGCCGTTTTGCTCGTCTTCGCCTATCTTCTCTGATCGTCTTGAACTCTGAAATGCAGTCCTCCGCCCAGAGCCACCGTGCCATCTCCTCCTCCGTCTACCATCCTCCATGAGTCACTCCCGTCAGGTACAGAAACTTGTTTTCATTCCCATTCTGACTTTCTTTTCGTCTTGCATGTCGTGGTTGTATATTTGTTTGATTTTTGTTTACTGGCTTATACGAGGTTTTTGAAGGAAAAAAAAAAGGTGAAAGAGATTTTACCTTTACAAAGGAAGAGGAAGGAGGCAGTTGGAGGCTCGATGGCGGAGGTTCGGTGACGAAGCTGGAAGTTAGCTTGGGAAAGCTTGGTACTTTTATCTTTTCGCCATTTTCTAGGGTTTGATGATGACTTTCCTTTGCCCTGAAAACCTGGTACTGGTTTATGCTCTTTCTTCTTCTCTCGTCGCCTTTACTGTCTTGAATTGGATGCCTTTGGAATGTGTTATTGCCCAATGACGTTTATACTGAGGGCCTAGGTTGCCTTTGAATGTATTGCCTTCTTCTATGCCCTTGATGAATTTCTGATATCTTTTACTGCCATTCTGAATGTCTTGGTATCAGTATATTTCTGGATGTTGGTTTCTTGCCCAATGATGTGTACACTGAGGGCCTTGGATGTCTCACCTGCGTTGCCTTGAACTTTTGAATGCTTGCTAGTTTGTTGACAGTATGGTGTTTTGACAGTATGTGAGGCTTTTTTGGATTAGGCAGGTTGATGGTTGTTATGCTGGTGCAGGTTTTGAACTGGCTTTTGGACTTGGTTTCAAGTTCAGCAGGTTTTTACTTGGGTTTAGGCTTGAACTTGCAGTAGGTTTTTGGTGATTCTGGTTATGGTTGGTTTTAGGATGGGCTATGTTTGTGACTGATACTTGGCTTGAGGTGCTGGTTTAATGCTTGACAGTAGGTTTTTTTGTTTGGTTTTGGTTTTGACAGTTGGTAATGGTTTTTGGTTGATGGCTTAGGCAGGGATTGCTTAGGCTTCAGCAGGTTTTTGGTTCTTGACAGGACGCAGGTTTTTGGTTCTTTGTGGGTTAATGCAGGTTATGGTAGTTGCAGGTTCTGAGTTTGGAATTTTTTGAATGATTTTTGACATGTTAATGGTTGTTATGCTGGTTATGAGGTTGGATGGTTTTAGTGATGGTTGAGGTGTTTGGTTTGACAATTGACAGTAGGCAAGTTGTTTTTTGCTTGTATGGTTCTATATTTGTGATGTTGGTCGCTTGGCTCAATCAGGTTCTCTTTTTAAGCTCAGTATATTTTCTTTTGTTCTTTTTGTCGTTTCTTCTCTTGGTCTTTGGCGCCTAATACTTGTTCAAACCTTGGTATTTTTCTTGATCCAAGTTGCTGGGTAGTTTTACAAAGTTTCTTGGCACTTTTCTGTTTTGGTAATTGCCTCTGCTGTGTACTTCTGCCCAGTTTTGAGTAATGCTGAATTAATGCTTCTTTTAGCTTTTTCCTTACTGTCTAAGCCTCAAAAACCTGCTTCTATCTCTCTTTTTTCTCTCTCTGTACAGTTTGCATTATAATATTATGCTTTTTGTACTATTTTTCCTGAAAGTGGCCCTGATGGGAAATGATGAAAAAAGAACTTGCTTGCATAACATATTACTTCTGCATATTCATCTTTCTTTGACAGCTTTGGTACTTTGTCTTTTCCTTGATATCTTGGTCAAAACTTCCTCTTTGGTAGCTTTGAGTAGCTTTGTTGACAACTTTGACAGCAAATTGCACTTTTGGCTTTTGATAGAAAGTTGTAACTTGGATTTTTTTTCAGTTTGGTTTAAATTTGAAGTTTGAGATTTTGAAACTATGCAGTTTGATATTCTATGCATTTTGACATTTGCATTTTTTTTCAACTTTGCATAAAAATTCTTCCCTCTCTGTGAACCGGAAAAATCCCGTGATTTGCAGAGAGGGTTAACTGATCCCAGTCAGTGGCCCTTAATGATGAGTCTAATTTTATCTGTCTTTTCCAATTTAACTGCTTTCTGACTTTCTCTTTTCTTTTTTGCAGATGAATAATGGAGCACCGGAACGGAGTGAAGAATGAAGAAATTAGAAAATGTTTAGAAAAAATAGGATAGTTTTTATTTTCAATTTAATTATTTGTAAACCATTATTATTTTAAATACTTCGTAATAAATACTTGTATCAAATAATAATTGTAACAACTATTAAATATGAAATAAAAAATTCTATTGATTAAATCTTTTCAATTCCTTTTCTTTAATTATTTACTTGTTATTTATAATCCCTTAAATTAAATAAGATGAAAGTTAAATTTCAAGTATTTAATTCTTAGAACCATAAATAATCAACTAAACCTTGTTGATCAAAATAAATGAACTTGACGTCTCCATCATTCAAAGCAACGCACAGTCGAACACATAAACTGATCAGACACAATCCTTTTTTATTGATTCTTACCAGGTACTGTAAATCCAAACTGCACACCTTCTTTGACTGGCTCAAACAACATGAATTCAAACCACTGTCTCTTTCACTGATTAAATCAAAACAACGCGAATTTTAACCCGAATCTCGGAATAAACTGCAAAGTGCTGTGGAATTTAAATCCTTCTGAGAACATGCCCACAAAACCTTGACTCCTGACTAAATGCCAAATAACGTTCGCCCGATCAAAATTGAACCAAAAATCATCCAAAACCCTAAGCCAACTGTGAAACAATCTAGAGTCCTGAAAATCAGTAAAAACCCTAATTTCGCTTGACTGACAAGAAACGTCTTTTTGTCCGATTCTTGAGCCAGTTTAAAAATCAGGAAAGGCTTGAAGCTGAGATTTCTTGTGGAAAAACGCGAGGGCAAATTTTGGGGTACAACAGTTGCCCCTGTTCAATCTTCTTGGACCTGAAGAGTTAGATTGGCAAGTTTGCCTTTCGCGACTTGAAGGTAAAAGGAGATTGGACACTAAAGTGCCCAGAAAATTTGCACTCGGCGATATGATGGTAGATGTGAATGGGCTTACAGATGCCATTTGGTGATGGGCTTAAAGATGCCATCTGGTGCAATAGAATTTTGTCGGGGAATGGGCTTAGAGATGCCATTCGGTGATGGGCTTAAAGATGCCATCTGGAATGAGTATCAGGAAGGTGTCCATGCTTTGGACCATCTTCGAACTGTTGGTCTGAATAAGCAATAGATTGACATCCGTTGTTGGGAAGAATCCATAAACGGTTTTCAGAAGTCTTGAAGAAGAATCTGGACAAGCGACAGGTTAACGTCCGTTACTTGGAGAACCTGTAAACTGTTTTCAGAAGTCCTGAAGTTGAATAAGCAATAGAGCCGCATCCGTTGTTGGGAAGCGTCCGTAAACTATTTTCAAAGGTTGCATCCGAACAAGCTGATAGATTAACATCCGTTACTTGGGAAGAATCCATGAACTATTTTCAGAAGTCTGGAAGAAGAATCTGAACAAGTGATAGGTTAACATCCGTTACTTGGAGAACCTGTAAACTGTTTTCAGAAATCTTGAGATTGAATCAACAATGGAGCAGCATCCGTTGTTGGGAAGCGTCCGTAAACTAATTTCAGAGGTTGCATCTGAACAAGCTGATAGATTAACATCCGTTACTTGGGAAGAATCCATGAACTGTTTTCAGAAGTCTGGAAGAAGAATCTGAACAAGTGATAGGTTAACATCCGTTACTTGGAGAACCTGTAAACTGTTTTCAGAAATCTTGAGATTGAATCAGCAATGGAGCAGCATCCGTTGTTGGGAAGCGTCCGTAAACTAATTTCAGAGGTTGCATCTGAACAAGCTGATAGATTAACATCCGTTACTTGGGAAGAATCCATGAACTGTTTTCAGAAGTCTGGAAGAAGAATCTGAACAAGTGATAGGTTAACATTCGTTACTTGGAGAACCTGTAAACTGTTTTCAGAAATCTTGAGATTGAAACAGCAATGGAGCAGCATCCGTTGTTGGGAAGCTTCCGTAAACTAATTTCAGAGGTTGCATCTGAACAAGCTGATAGATTAACATCCGTTACTTGGGAAGAATCCATGAACTGTTTTCAGAAGTCTGGAAGAAGAATCTGAACAAGTGATAGGTTAACATCCGTTACTTGGAGAACCTGTAAACTGTTTTCAGAAATCTTGAGATTGAAACAGCAATGGAGCAGCATCCGTTGTTGGGAAGCTTCCGTAAACTGTTTTTGAAAGTGCCTCTGAACAAGCTGATAGATTAACATCCGTTACTTGGGAAGAATCCATAAACTGTTTCCAGAAGTCTTGAAGGATAATGGTTTTAGTCTGTCGACTGACCTTACCTGAAAAGGCAAAGAGTTAGTTGTATGCAATGTTATGATGCATGATACAATGTATGTTATGTGCTATGCATATAAATGGATGCGTATGTAAGCTGGAGAGCTGTCTTGCAAATGATAGATGAATCCGGGATAGCGGGAGATAGAAGTATCTTGGCTGCTGCTGGGGAACGAGGAGGTTGGGTTGTATACCCATCCTCTGGGGAATTCCTGAAGTCTTCTACTGGGGAGTACCAATCTAGTAGACTCAATGCTGGGGAGGTAAGACTGAGAGTCTTCAATCTTGGAGGAAAGTATCTTTGGAGATTTTACTGGGGAACTCAAGATTTTTCTTCCTAAAACTCTGTGGGGAGAAGGCTCAATAGTCTGGCTCCGCTGAGGGTGCTGAAGCTTAAACTCTGAGGGGGAATGAGTTCTGGAGGATTCTTCGGCTGGGGCCAACAAAGATAAACTCCTCTGGAGATTGTGTTGATAAGTTGTGCTGGGAGACTTGATGAACTCCGTTGGGGACAGGAAGAACTTTGGCGAACGCGATCTTCCGTGGTTGTTAGCTGAGGATAACCCAGTTATAATCCTTTGTGAGGAATATCTTTGGATAAAACTTGGGAGGGACGTCCGTACTCTGCGGGGAAATATCCTTCGGAACCTTACTGGGGATAAGCTTCGAGGACCTGCTGGAGATAAACCTCAGGGTTTGCTAGGGATATGGATTCCAAATCTCTCGGGGGTTTCCTTCGAAAGGGTGTCAAGATATCCATATGTACCTTCATCCTATCAGTAATCCTCTTTCTTTGGTTCAGTTAGGAAATGATTATGTTTCAAACGCATATGCCTATTCAACAAAACATTGGACGTTTCTCAAAATAAAACAAGTAGTGTAAGAGAAAAAGAAAAGGGGAATGACACAAATTTTTGAGAAGAGTATTTGTATTGATTTTCTTTGAGTATATTTGTACAAAGGAGACAATCATCCTAGTAAGAGGATTCTGTCGTAAATAAGATTTATACGAAATAAAGGATGGCTATGTGAAATAATTCCATGGGATTCCATTCCGCTATAGCTTTCACAACTCTGAATATCTGTCCATTCAATGCTTCGTTTGACGATGGCTTGGTTGGTCAGAAACCTGGAACCGATTGATGAAGAGATTGTCTTTGAAGTGATCCGACGAGACATAGTCATACGCTTTAATTCCCTAACTTTTTCCTGAATCGCCCTTTCGGGTTTTCGATTCACCGGGAAACCCCCTTTTGCCCAAGCCGCCCTTTCGGGTTTTCGACTTGCCGGGTGTACAGATTTTTTCGCTTTTATCCCTAATTTTTGCCTGAACCGCCCTTTCGGGTTTTCGGTTCACCGGGATGCCCATTTTTGCCCAAGCCGCCCTTTCGGGTTTTCGACTTGTCGGGTTATTTTATGCGTAGTATCTTTTAACTATGTCTGCGTTCGCAGGGTGCGGCAAATCGTCGCCGTCCATGGTGGTCAGAATCATTGCACCACCAGAAAATATGCTCTTGATCATAAATGGTCCTTCATATGTAGGAGTCCATTTGCCCCTGGGATCACTTTGCGGCAAGATAATCCGCTTGACTACTAGATCTCTGACTTGATATACTTGACGTCTGACTTTCTTATTGAAGGCCTTGATCATCCGTTTTTGATACGTCTGACCATGGCATATAGCAGCAAGTCGCTTTTCGTCGATCAAATTGAGTTGATCAAGCCGGGTTTGCATCCAATCATCTTCATTCAAACCTGCATCCTTCATAATCCTTAGAGAAGGGATCTGGACCTCCATAGGCAAGACAGCTTCCATGCCATAAACCAAAGAAAATGGGGTTGCCCCAGTTGAAGTACGTATCGTCGTACGGTATCCATGCAGAGCAAATGGTAACATCTCATGCCAGTCTTTGTAAGTGACTGTCATTTTCTGAATAATCTTCTTAATGTTTTTGTTCGCAGCTTCAACAGCACCGTTCATCTTCGGCCGATAAGGAGATGAATTGTGATGATAAATCTTGAACTGCTCGCACAATGCAGTGATCATTGTGTTATTCAGATTTGTGCCGTTGTCTGTGATGATCCTGTCTGGAACACCATACCGACATATGAGATTTTGCTTGATAAAGCGGGCAACCACATTTTTGGTAACAGAGGCGAAGGAAGCTGCTTCGACCCATTTAGTGAAGTAGTCAATGGCAACCAGGATGAAGCGATGTCCGTTGGAAGCCGTGGGCTTGATCTCTCCAATCATATCAATGCCCCACATTGCGAAGGGCCATGGAGCAGTCAGGACGTTGAGGGGAACCGGAGGAATATGCACTTTGTCAGCGTAGACTTGACACTTGTGGCAAGTACGGGAATGTTTATGGCAATCAGCTTCCATGGTAGACCAGTAATAGCCTGCCCTCAGGATCTTCTTAGCCATTGTGTGCCCGCTTAAGTGAGTGCCAAATGTGCCGCTGTGTATATCAGTCATGATCAACTCTGCTTCAGCTTTATCCACACATCAGAGTAATACACAATCATGGCTTCGTTTGTAAAGGATGCTGTTGCTCAGGAAGAATTTAGCAGCGAACTTCCTTAAGAACTTCTTGTCATTTACGGAAGCTCCTTCAGGATAATCTCTAGTCTCGAGATACCTTTTGATTTCATGGAACCAAGGTTGTTCCACTACTTCTTCGGTATTAATCTTGTGGCAATGTGCCGGTTCATCCATTCGCTTGATGGTGATTTGGGGAGCCTCGTTATCCCAGTTGAGTTTAAACATGGAGGACATTGTGGCTAGAGCATCTGCTAGCTGATTCTCTTCTCGCGGGAAATGCTCGAAGGTAATTTGCTCGAAGTGAGGCAACAATGTCAGGACATGTTCTTTGTATGGGATAAGATTAGGGTGCTTGGTATCCCACTCTACTTTGATTTGACTGATAACCAAATCCGAGTCCCCAAATACGATCAAAGATTTGATCCCCAAGTCTATAGCAGCCTTGAGACCAAAGATGCAAGCTTCATACTCAGCCATGTTGTTTGTGCAGCTGAAGCAAAGTCGGGCCGTGAAAGGTGTGTGACAACCTTCCGGAGAAATGAGTACTGCGCCAATACCGTTTCCAAGCGCATTTGAAGCACCATCAAAGTACAGGGTCCATCGGGATCCCTTTTCGGGTCCGTCATACGGTCCGTTACCTTTAATGTTGTCTAAATTCATGATGTCCTCGTCTGGGAAGTCAAATCTCATGGGTTGATAGTCTTCGATAGCCTGATGAGCCAGATGGTCAGCTAGTACACTTCCTTTTATAGCTTTTTGGGTGGTGTACTGGATGTCATATTCGGTTAAGATCATTTGCCATCTAGCTATCCTTCCAGATAAAGCGGGCTTCTCGAAGATATACTTGATAGGATCCATTTTGGAAATCAACAAGGTAGTATGAGTCAGCATATACTGTCTTAGTCGGCGAGCAGCCCATACCAAAGCGCAGCAAGTTTTCTCGAGCAGCGAGTAGCGAGTCTCACAGTCGGTAAACTTTTTGCTAAGGTAATAAATAGCATGCTCTTTTCGACCAGACTCGTCATGCTGGCCCAAAACACACCCCATTGAATTATCCAAGACGGTCAAATACATGATCAATGGTCTTCCTTCGACGGGTGGCATCAGAATAGGAGGTTCTAGCAAATATTCCTTGATTCTATCAAAAGAAGCTTGACAATCGTCGTTCCATTCCACTACCTGATCTTTCTTCAAGAGTTTGAAGATTGGCTCACAGGTAGAGGTCAGGTGTGAGATGAATCTGGCAATATAGTTTATGCGCCCCAAGAACCCTCTAACTTCCTTTTCAGTACGGGGAGCAGGCATCTCTTGTATTGCTTTTACTTTTGCTGGATCGACTTCGATGCCTTTGTTGCTTACAATGAATCCCAAGAGTTTACCAGACCTAACCCCAAAAGTGCACTTACTTGGGTTCAGCCTGAGCTTGTATTCTTTCAATCTGGCAAACAGCTTTTCCAGATGTTCAAGGTGCTCTTCCTCTGTTTGTGACCGAGCTATCATATCGTCTACGTAAACTTCAATCTCATGATGTATCATATCATGAAATAAAGCCACCATGGCGCGTTGATAAGTTGCCCCTGCGTTCTTCAGCCCGAACGGCATCACCTTGTAACAGAAAGTGCCCCACTGTGTGACAAAAGTTGTTTTCTCCATATCTTCGGGGGCCATCTTGATTTGATTATAGCCCTAGAATCCATCCATGAAGGAAAACACTTTGTGCTGAGCTGTATTGTCGATCAAGATGTCAATATGAGGTAGCGGGAAATCATCCTTAGGGCTGGCCCTATTCAAATCCCGGTAGTCCACACACATTCTGACTTTGCCATCTTTCTTCGGTACTGGCACAATGTTAGCGACCCATTGAGGATAGGACGTAACAGCAAGAAAGCCAGCATCGAGTTATTTCATTACTTCTGCCTTGATCTTTTCGGACATGTCAGGCCTCATTCAGCGAACTTTTTGCTTGATTGGTGGGCAATCCTCTCTTGTGGGGAGACGGTGAACCACGATGTCTGTGTCTAGACCCGGCATGTCTTCATAGGACCAAGCGAAGATTTCAACATACTCATTCAACAATTGTATCAGGCGTTTCTTGACATCCGATTTCAGATTGGCACCCACCTGCACCTCCTTCCGGTCCTCCTCGGTCCCCAAGTTAACAGCTTCCAATGGCTCTTCATGCGGTAAGATGGCCCTTTCCTCTTGTTGCAAAAGTCTGGCTAGCTCCCCTGGTACTTCACAACCTTCGTCATCTTCATACTCGGCTAGATTGACCAGATCCTCAGAGTTATTGAAAGATATAGCAGAATAGTCACCCATGGAATCCGGAGTGGATGGGTATTTGCATTGGTGAGTGTGGGTGTGTGTAAGGGATAGCCATCCTTAAACAAAAATGCAAAAGGAAAGAAAATGAACACAAGCAGTTTATCAAATGAAAAACATCCAATGAATCATTAAACATGGCATATGGATATGAAAAATAATCAAAACCCTTACAAGTGGACCTACATGCCCTGGGCAAGGCAGGAGGTGCAAAGATAGTGTACGGATTGCTTGAAAGCAAATATTACAGACCAAATAAGAAATGTTTAACAGATAAATTACTGATGAATAAAAGTGATGGGGACAAAGTCTTTTGCCTCCCAATTGCTCAATCCTCCTTCGATAGTTGGGTAAACCCACTCTTCAATGTTGCTCTCCCTGTCTTCATCTTCCAAGGCGTTGATTCCATGGGGAGAAATCTTGACTGACGCCCTCACAATCTTCGAACGGCGCATAGCTCTCTGGCCAGCGGCTGTGAACCCTAATCGAGACTTGTCAGTCTTATGCAGAATGTCAGGTAACTGCCCCCATGCTGAATTCTTCCCTTCTTTGATTGCAGCCCTTGCATCCTCCAAAGATGCCATCCTGGCCATTTGTCTTGGTGTCTCAGCTGCCAACTTTGCCACTGCTATTTCAGGAAGAACCTCTTCGAAATGTTGAAACGGTGTCTCAATGAACTCTCCTTCAACCTCCACATACCGGAAAGAATTTAAGTGACTAATCATGTACTCTTCTTCGCTGCGGACAGTAATGATCTTTCCCTTTACAGGATACTTCAGCATCTGATGCAAGGAGGAGGTGACTGCTCCAGCATGGTGTATCCAAGGTCTACCCAGCAGGCAGGAATATGATGGACGGATGTCCATTACATAGAAAGTGGATTTAAACACCTCAGTACCTATCTTGACAGGAATTTCAACTTCTCCATGGACCATTCTCATTGATCCATCGAAAGCTCTGACGACAATATCACTCGGCTTCAATTCCAACCCTTCACAATCTAGCCGGTCCAAGGCCTTTTTAGGCAAAACATTCAGCGACGACCCGATATCAACCAAAACATGTGCAAGGGTGGTTCCGCGGCATTCGATTGAAATATGCAAATCATCATTGTGATTTCGGCCTTTAGGGGTCAGGTCGGCATCGGAAAAACCTAATCCATTGTCTGCAGTCAGGCTAGCCACGCAATTGTGAAATTGATCCGCAGAAGTTTCCCGGGGCACATGAGTTGCCTTCAGAAACTTAATCAAAGCTTTAGCGTGCGCTTCTGAGAAAAGTAGTAGTGCCAGCATGGAGATCTTGGAGGGGGTTTGCCCCAACTGTTCCACCACATCGTAATCACTTCTCTTGATTATCCTTAAAATCTCGTCCATTTCCTTCTTGGAGGCTTCTGGGACCATCAAGGGTTGAGCCCTCGTCCTGACGGGCTCATCTTGTATTCCCTTTCCTTTATCAGCAATGGTAGGAGAGACAACACTAGGAACAACGACTTCTTCAATCAAAGGAGTTCTAGCAGAAAGTTTGATTGGTGCAGGGATGACTTCTTTAGCTGATGAGGGTTTAAAGACTGCTCTTGGAGGGGCAATCTCTGGAGAAAATATTCTCCCGCTCCTGGTGATTTTGCTGGTGCCTGCAATGTTACTAATGCTGGCTTCTTCATCATCTGAATTTTCTTCAATTATTTCAACTTGCTTGATACCATGGTAATAGATGTCACCACCATAGTTCCAAGGTATCGACTTCTCAGAAACAAAGGGAATAGGCCCTGGCATTGTTATCTTCAAAGGTATAGACTTTGCAGCTGGTGTAATCTTAACAGGCTTTTTGAAGGCCTTGGAAAGATTGGCGTGAATGGTTATGATTGAGATATTTTCAACATGAACTGGAACAGCAGAAACTTTTTCGAACAAGATTTGTCGGCTATCCATAAGGCTTTGGATGCCTTTCTTTAGTAACGGACAATCAAACGGCAGAGAGTAGCAACAGTAGCAGTCTTTCTTACATCCCGGGAAGATCCCGGCACTTAACAAATTCAACTTAATGGTTAGCAGCGGAGTAGTCAGATCACTGACATCAGCAACATACAAATCTTCCTCAATGGCATTGACATTCCGACCGTGCTTCGGCATAGGTGCAGATATCACATTGGGTTTTTCTGGAGCGTCAAACTCTACCTCCTTAGCCTCTATCAGGTCCTGGATCTTATGCTTGAGTGCCCAACAATCATTGGTGTCGTGTCCAACACTGTCTGAATGATAGGCGCACTTAGCATTGGCATGATAATACGGAGAGGATGTATTCACATTCTTTGGTGCCTCCTTGATGGTGGCAAGGTTCAACTTCAGTAGGTGGGGAAGTACTTGCGCTGGAGTCATATTAATACGGGTGAACTGCCGTTGTGGCCGTTCCACCCGTTGCTGATTTGGTCTGGATTGGTTGTAGCGAGGCTGTTCACTTGGAGTGTTTTGAATCATTACGGCCCCCACAGTTGGCCGACGCTCCATCTTCCCTGCTCTTCTTTGAGAATATACCATAGCTGTCTCCTTCTTGAACGGCTTCTTCTCAACACTTGCAGCAACACCCTTCTGAATCTTCCCTGACTTGATGCCAGCTTCTATTCTTTCTCTTGTTAAGATCAAATCGGTAAACCCCGCGGAAGAGTTACCAATTAGATGATTGAAAAATGGCCCAGATAGGGTCCCAAGAAACATATCAACGAGCTCACGATCGGTTAAAGGGGGCTGCACCCTGCCAGCCAAATCCCTCCATTTTTGTGCATATTCTTTAAATCCCTCGCTTGTTCCTAGTGACATACCCTGAAGTTGGGTACGAGTAGGAGCAAGATCAGAATTATACTGGTATTGTTTGTAGAAAGCGGTGGCCAAATCTTCCCAATTTCTGACACTGGTTCCTTCTAGCTGATAAAACCACTCCAACTGAGCTCCCAATAGGCTGTCTTGAAAGAAATGAATCCAGAGGTTTTTATCTGCCGTATAGGGTTGAATCTTTCTCACGTAGGACCTGAGATGCATTTTGGGACAGGACAGCCCATCGTACCTCACAAACACTGGCACTTTGAATTTTGGGGGAATCACAATTCCGGCGACCAAGCCCATGTCTTCAAAATCCAGACCCGGTACCCTTTGCAATTCCATGGAAGCCAATCTATCTTCTAAACCCTTATATTTGTCATCAGCTGGAGGATACTGCTGGTCAGAATAATCTTCATCCTCTTCAACCTCTTCCTCCTCTGCATCAGACTCGGAAGGCACCGCAACTCGATCTCTTTTACTAGTCCCTTCATCAGAAGTAGGAGGAAATTCAAGCACTCTCCGAGCTTCTCTGTCAAATCTTCTGCCCAAAGTAGCCACTCCGACCCTCTTTTTCTTCTTCACTGGGTCCTTATTCTCCAAATGAGCCTTGATGTCCTCTTGACTCTTAACCAAAGTCATCAAGAGTTGCTGGAACTGTGCATTCTGAGCCTGTAGGTCTTTGACTGTTTGCTCGAGATCCATCCTACTGAAATAAACAGCAGATAGATAAGGAAACCTGGAGTGAGACCTGCTTATGCACATGATGAATGGTATGCTTATGTATGCAATGCATTCAAGGATTTAGAACATTCAAAATTGTTTCAGACAAAGAAGAACGCACGTCATATTAATAAGAAGAAATTTGTTAGTACATAAATGCCCCATGGGCCAAATATTACAAAATAAACTTCTTAAGGCAGAAAGACATTGCGCATCCTCTTTGGTGCGATGTAGGTATTGAGGGCCTCTTGCTCGTGGAGTCGGCGGGTAAGCTCTAGAACCTTCTTTTCACTGGCGTAGTAGCTAGCTTCAAAAGTGTTCCGTTCCTCCTTGAGCTGAATCCAACTTTTCTGCATTTCCTCCCACGATGTAGGCATATCTGGATGCAGGATGGTGTAGGGGACCTCTCCTTCATTGTCGGGCTCTTTAATCACTGGGAGTACATGAGGATAAGGCATCATTAGACTTTGGGCTCGGGCTCGTACCCACTTGAGATAGGGCTCAAGAGGGATGGAGTTCTTGTGTCCCAGAGTCTTGCTATCAACCTTGTTGAGTTTTCCCCAAGCTCTGATGAATCTTTGGCGAAGTCCTTGCGCATCGTTGTCGAAGTCAAAAACTAGGCTAGGAATCAACATGTCATGAGGGCCATCCCTCCGTGCATATCCAAATTGCCTCAAAGCTAGGCAAGGGTTGTAGGTGATACCTCCCCTGATTCCAAGTAAAGGAACATTAGGAAATTCTCCGCAACGATCGATGATGATGACATTTTCTCTGGACCGAGAACACCAATGTACATCAGAGTGAGTAAGAGTCATCAATCGTTGGGACCACCTTGATCCTTGGTCATTTTTCAAGACAGATTGTGGAAGGTGCGAAATAAACCACCTTGCGAGGATAGGAGTACAACACATGAGAACACCCCTCTTTCTCATTGTTCGTGTGTAAAATGAGTGAAGAAGTTCCCCAAGCAATGTCGGTATTGGATTTCTGGACAAGAAGATTTTGACAGCGTTGACATCTACCAATTGGTCAGGATTTGGGAACAAGACCAACCCATAGATAAGGAGTGCCACAATCTCTTCAAAGGCTTGTAGATCCAATGAATTCCAACATTCTTGTGCCTTCTCAAACAAGAATTTTGCTAACAATCCCTTGACGCCGCTTCTGGTTTCCCAATGCCCCTTGATTTCAGATGGTTGTAGATGTAGTGCTCGAGCAACATCTTCAGGCTTTGGTTCCTTCTCCGTACCGTTGAAGGGTAGTTGATTAAGGATAGGAATTCTCAGGAGTTGAGAAAACTCCTCCAAAGTGGGCACCAATTGATAATCAGGGAAAGTGAAGCAGTGGTGGAGAGGATCAAAGAACTGGAATAGCACTTTCATCATGTCTTCTTCAATGTTGGTGTTGACTAAGCTGAGCAGTCTACCATGTCTGTCACTGAAGGATGAGTTTTCCGGAATTCTTGAGGTGAGCTCCTTGAGTTGAGGAGAGATTCTCACAAGGTTGACTTGGATGGTATTTCTGCGAGGAATTTCCATGACCTACAAAACAAGAACAAAGATGAAGATCCAAACCCTTGACATGGTTAGTGAATGCACATGATGCTTCATGATGTTTATGATGTATGCACAAAACATATGTACAAGCAAATCACACCAAACCCTAGTTTCAGGCTTGCATGGGGTTTCATAGGTAAGTACCCTCTTGAGTGTAGTTGGCTTAAAAACCTGTCCTATAAATAGTAACTGGGTTCTAAGGAGCTCAATATCACTGGATTGTTTTCATTGTTCATTGTTTTGGTTTAGCCACTTAACTAGCGACCAAAATATTCCAAGAAAACAACCCTCAATGAGTGTAGTATCGAGTATCTACCAACTTCGGACTGCACCAAAGCCGGTCATCTCACCACCCCTAATAAAAGGCCAAGATAGTCAAGTAAGGTTCTAGGTCATTAGTGCTTAGTGACATCACTCAGCGGCCCCGTACTCTCCTTGATTGAACTCAAGGGTTACCGGTACTCACAAATATGTCGCACTAATATAGCTATTGCTTAGACCGTGTCGGTATACCTCGCACAGTTTCCACAACGTATTGCTATCTATGAATGTTTCCCAAAAATCCGGGTGGAGGATTGTAAACCCAAACAATAGAGCCCAAGTATAAAGCAAGCAAAGCAAACAAAATAATCATGCAAGAGAGTGATCTAAAAACCCTAAGGTAACCCCACTTTTCAAAACATGTCCCCAGCAGAGTCGCCAGTTCTGTGATACGGTGGGAGAACTGACTAGTGTTTTGCGTTCGTATTCGCACTTGTGCGGTTGAGCAAGAGTCGCCACCGACTTTTTATTTTATCCTAAAGGAAAGGTTAAAAAAGCACAGCAAAAACCTTTTGAGATATTTCGTGGGTTCGGGGGGTAGATTATGAAAAGGGAAGGTATTAGCACCCTTTCCATCCATGGTTATCCATGGGCTCTTAGTTACTTGGTTTTTTAGATCACTTGCCTTGTTTTTCGATTGCTTGAAAATGGTGTGTGTGTGGGTGCTTTTTGAAAATGTTTTGGAAGAAGATGCCTTGTCTTAGGCTAACCTTGTAACAATTCTTTACTCGAATGTTTTATAAAGGCGTGTATCTTTTCGAAAAGATGCTTCAAAATGTTTTGAGAATTTGTTTTGAAAGTGTTGTGGATTGTGTTTTTTTAAAAAGAAGGCAAGTGTTTTTGCAAATTGATCTCAAGTAACTAAGAGTTTTGTCTACCCTACTGTACTCAAAGGTTTTTGTTATGTTTTAACCCTTTTTAACAATTTTGTTCCACCATTGAATTTGGTGGACAATTTTGCGTTTAGGAAGTTTATTCGGGACGGGCGCGGGTCATCGTATGGACCATGAATGCAATGATGCCAAGCGTCTTTGGCAATTTGCTTTGAAGGGACTATGATCATTCCGTTTAGGCAACACTTTGAGGGACTTATGATCATTTTGATTTTATTTTGCCAAAGATACTCGACGTGCAAGCATGGCCCATTTTGGAAGGCAACATGTGAGATTACCCTAGGGGGTGCAAGTGTGATTGTGTATTGATTACATGTATTTGTCTTGTATTAGGTTATCTAGCGTTTGATTTTATGTACATGCAAACCCTAGGTCTAACCATGGTATAATTGGAAAACTGTAAATTGCGGAAATGTAAAATCTACGCTATTACAGAATGGTATCCGGGAGTGGGGGGTATAAATGTACAAAAGGGGATGAGACTTATGGTATCCAATAAGTTACAACCAAATCGAATTCGCAATCAAATGTAAATATCGAATATACAAATATAAGATAAACAAATGTGTATAGGGCAATGTGAATGTATTTGTGTAAGTGTACATGTATATGAGTATGTGTAATTATTTATAAATGCGAGATGTGAAATTGATGCGAGATTAGGGTTTTTGACCTAGATATGTTTACTTAGTCTTGTATTTTGTATTTAGATATGTACAATAAGAAAATGTTTTAATTGAAAGTTCTTATTTCTAATTAAATTATGTATAAAATGTATCATGGTTTATTATATACAAAAAGTATTTAAATGTCAAGAATTGAATTTGTATAAAAAAGAGTGTATTTTTTATATTGTTATGTACAAAAATGTTTTAAGAAATTTAAATTATGCAAGAAAATGTATATTTACTTTAGTATGCACAAAATATATTTTAATTAAAAGAAAAAAAAAGGTACTTTCAATTTTAAAAAAATGTATTTATACAAAATAAAATTAAATTAGATATTTTAGATAAAGAGTATTTTAATAAGTTGTAGTATTAATATGATTTTGTAATAAAAGAAAAGTATGTTGTTTATATAACAAAGGTTAATATTAATGTTTTTTTTTGTTAAAAAAGGGGAAAGAAGCGTTTAGTGGGCTTCAGAGAGAATTGAAACGGGTCAGGCCCATGTTTGGGGGTCAGTCATGTTTAGGGTTTCATTTGGGAATTTTCGTTTGGAGACAAAGGCCTTAGGGTTCGTAGCGCGCCGTTTTGCTCGTCTTCGCCTATCTTCTCCGATCGTCTTGAACTCTGAAATGCAGTCCTTCGCCCAGAGCCACCGTGCCATCTCCTCCTCCGTCTACCATCCTCCATGAGTCACTCCCGTCAGGTACAGAAACTTGTTTTCATTCCCATTCTGACTTTCTTTTCGTCTTGCATGTCGTGGTTGTATATTTGTTTGATTTTTGTTTACTGGCTTATACGAGGTTTTTGAAGGAAAAAAAAAAGAAGGTGAAAGAGATTTTACCTTTACAAAGGAAGAGGAAGGAGGCAGTTGGAGGCTCGATGGCGGAGGTTCGGTGACGAAGCTGGAAGTTAGCTTGGGAAAGCTTGGTACTTTTATCTTTTCGCCATTTTCTAGGGTTTGATGATGACTTTCCTTTGCCCTGAAAACCTGGTACTGATTTATGCTCTTTCTTCTTCTCTCGTCGCCTTTACTGTCTTGAATTGGATGCCTTTGGAATGTGTTATTGCCCAATGACGTTTATACTGAGGGCCTAGGTTGCCTTTGAATGTATTGCCTTCTTCTATGCCCTTGATGAATTTCTGATATCTTTTACTGCCATTCTGAATGTCTTGGTATCAGTATATTTCTGGATGTTGGTTTCTTGCCCAATGATGTGTACACTGAGGGCCTTGGATGTCTCACCTGCGTTGCCTTGAACTTTTGAATGCTTGCTAGTTTGTTGACAGTATGGTGTTTTGACAGTATGTGAGGCTTTTTTGGATTAGGCAGGTTGATGGTTGTTATGCTGGTGCAGGTTTTGAACTGGCTTTTGGACTTGGTTTCAAGTTCAGCAGGTTTTTACTTGGGTTTAGGCTTGAACTTGCAGTAGGTTTTTGGTGATTCTGGTTATGGTTGGTTTTAGGATGGGCTATGTTTGTGACTGATACTTGGCTTGAGGTGCTGCTTTAATGCTTGACAGTAGGTTTTTTTGTTTGGTTTTGGTTTTGACAGTTGGTAATGGTTTTTGGTTGATGGCTTAGGCAGGGATTGCTTAGGCTTCAGCAGGTTTTTGGTTCTTGACAGGACGCAGGTTTTTGGTTCTTTGTGGGTTAATGCAGGTTATGGTAGTTGCAGGTTCTTAGTTTGGCATTTTTTGAATGATTTTTGACAGGTTAATGGTTGTTATGCTGGTTATGAGGTTGGATGGTTTTAGTGATGGTTGAGGTGTTTGGTTTGACAATTGACAGTAGGCAAGTTGTTTTTTGCTTGTATGGTTCTATATTTGTGATGTTGGTCGCTTGGCTCAATCAGGTTCTCTTTTTAAGCTCAGTATATTTTCTTTTGTTCTTTTTGTCGTTTCTTCTCTTGGTCTTTGGCGCCTAATACTTGTTCAAACCTTGGTATTTTTCTTGATCCAAGTTGCTGGGTAGTTTTACAAAGTTTCTTGGCACTTTTCTGTTTTGGTAATTGCCTCTGCTGTGTACTTCTGCCCAGTTTTGAGTAATGCTGAATTAATGCTTCTTTTAGCTTTTGCCTTACTGTCTAAGCCTGAAAAACCTGCTTCTATCTCTCTTTTTTCTCTCTCTGTACAGTTTGGATTATAATATTATGCTTTTTGTACTATTTTTCCTGAAAGTGGCCCTGATGGGAAATGATGAAAAAAGAACTTGCTTGCATAACATATTACTTCTGCATATTCATCTTTCTTTGACAGCTTTGGTACTTTGTCTTTTCCTTGATATCTTGGTCAAAACTTCCTCTTTGGTAGCTTTGAGTAGCTTTGTTGACAACTTTGACAGCAAATTGCACTTTTGGCTTTTGATAGAAAGTTGTAACTTGGATTTTTTTTCAATTTGGTTTAAATTTGAAGTTTGAGATTTTGAAACTATGCAGTTTGATATTCTATGCATTTTGACATTTGCATTTTTTTTCAACTTTGCATAAAAATTCTTCCCTCTCTGTGAACCGGAAAAATCCCGTGATTTGCAGAGAGGGTTAACTGATCCCAGTCAGTGGCCCTTAATGATGAGTCTAATTTTATCTGTCTTTTCCAATTTAACTGCTTTCTGACTTTCTCTTTTCTTTTTTGCAGATGAATAATGGAGCACCGGAACGGAGTGAAGAATGAAGAAATTAGAAAATGTTTAGAAAAAATAGGATAGTTTTTATTTTCAATTTAATTATTTGTAAACCATTATTATTTTAAATACTTCGTAATAAATACTTGTATCAAATAATAATTGTAACAACTATTAAATATGAAATAAAAAATTCTATTGATTAAATCTTTTCAATTCCTTTTCTTTAATTATTTACTTGTTATTTATAATCCCTTAAATTAAATAAGATGAAAGTTAAATTTCAAGTATTTAATTCTTAGAACCATAAATAATCAACTAAACCTTGTTGATCAAAATAAATGAACTTGACGTCTCCATCATTCAAAGCAACGCACAGTCGAACACATAAACTGATCAGACACAATCCTTTTTTATTGATTCTTACCAGGTACTGTAAATCCAAACTGCACACCTTCTTTGACTGGCTCAAACAACATGAATTCAAACCACTGTCTCTTTCACTGATTAAATCAAAACAACGCGAATTTTAACCCGAATCTCGGAATAAACTGCAAAGTGCTGTGGAATTTAAATCCTTCTGAGAACATGCCCACAAAACCTTGACTCCTGACTAAATGCCAAATAACGTTCGCCCGATCAAAATTGAACCAAAAATCATCCAAAACCCTAAGCCAACTGTGAAACAATCCAGAGTCCTGAAAATCAGTAAAAACCCTAATTTTGCTTGACTGACAAGAAACGTCTGTTTGTCCGATTCTTGAGCCAGTTTAAAAATCAGGAAAGGCTTGAAGCTGAGATTTCTTGTGGAAAAACGCGAGGGCAAATTTTGGGGTACAACACTCAGCCTTGATTTTCTCAGACATTTCTGGGCACATTCGGCGAACTTTATGTTTCACTAGAGGGCAGTCTTCCTTAGTTGGAAAACGGTGAACCACAATATCAGTATCCAAACCAGACATATCTTCCTAAGACCAGGCAAAGATCTCAACATAGTCATGCAGCATCTGAATCAACCGTTGCTTAACAATAGGCACCAGATTTGCACCGATCTTGACCTCTTTCTTGTCTACTTATGTACCCAGATTCATTGATTCCACTGGCTCTTCATGCGGCTGTATGGCCCTCTCTTCCTGAAGTAACAGTCTAGCAAGTTCACCAGGCACTTCGCAATCATCCTCACCTTAGTCCTCAACTTGGTTGATCGGACTTTTGAAGTCATAACTAGCAGTAGCAGAGTCGTTATCAGTGGGATCCAGAGTGGATGTAGACTTGTATATGTGAGTGTGTGTAAGATAATAACTGTTTTGCAAGATAGAAAAGAAAAAACAAGGAGCACAAAATTTGTAATGCAAGAGAACGTCCAATGTTTTTATTAATGATATATGGATATGACAAATATAAAGCCCTCACAAACAAAGCCACGGTGTCTCGGGCAAGGCACCGGGCCGTAAAGTTTAAAATTGTCTGTTATAAACTCAAAATAAAAGTCTGATTACTGTGTAATAAAAGAAATTGGCACGAAGTCCTTTGCCGTCTAATTGCTTAGTCCGCCGTTGGTAGTCGGGTAAATCCAGCTGTCAAACTCTGACTCTTCATCATCGTCTTCAATCATATTCACTTCAGGATTAGTAATACGCATGGGAGGTCTTCCAATCCACGCGTGCCGAACGACCTTTTGAGCTTCTGCAGTGAAACCCAAACCAAACTTGTCAGTCTTATGTGCAAAGTCAGGGAGTTGGCCCCAATTCGCACACCCACCTTTCTCAATAACAGCCCGGACATCTTTTAGGGAAGCCATCTTCATTGGAGGATCTTCAGTAACAATTTCAGTTGATGCTAGCGTCTGGGGGACTTCTTCAGAATGTTGACACGGGGTTTCAATGAACTCCCCGTCCATCTCCATATACCGGAAAGAGTTGAGGTGGCTTACCATGTACTCCTCTTCTCCTCGTATTGTAACAATTTTCCCCTTCACCGGGTATTTCAGCATCTGGTGGAGCGTAGAAGTTACTACCCCAGCTTTGTGGATCCATGGGCGACCCAGCAAACAAGAATAAGATGGCCGAATGTCCATCACATAGAATGTAGACGCGAAAATCTGAGAACCAACCTTAACTGGAATATCCACCTCTCCATGTACCATCCTCTTGGACCCGTCAAAGGCCCTAACCACAATGTTACTTGGCTTCAACACCAACCCTTCACAGTCCAACCGGTCTAACGCTTTCTTGGGTAAAACATTCAACAAGGACCCAGTATCCACCGACACGTGAGCTAGAGTAGTGCCCATGCACTCGATTGAAACATGCAGAGCGTCATTTTGATTCTTTCCCTTGGAAGTCAAATCTGCATCGGAGAAACCCAACCCGTTATCTGTCGTCAAACTAGCCACACAATCTTTGAACTGGTCAACAAATGTCTCCTGCGGCACATGCGCAGTTTTCAGGAAAGCAATCAGAGCCTTAGCATGGGCTTCTAAACATAGCAATAAAGACAACATAGAGATCTTCGATGGGGTTTGCCCCGGCTTTTTGACTCATTGTAGTCACTTTTCTTGATGATCTTTAAAATTTCCTCTATCTCCTGTCTAGAGGCTTCAACAATAACCTTCTTCGTTGCCTCCGTCCGGGCAGGCTCACCGGTGATCCCTTTGCCCCGAGTGTCAGATGACTCGGCAACAGGGGTAAGGATTGGAACATGAACAGGGACAGTAGCAGATGTACTGGCAGGTGTAATAACAACATGCTTCCGAACAGTTGGTGGGGAGATCTCAGGGGAGAAAAGTATTCCGCTTCGGGTGACTTTACTAGATCCAACAATATTGCTGACATCAGCATCAACCTCTTCACCCTTCAAATCTTGTTTAATCCCATGATAATACACATCATCCCCATAGTGCCACGGGACAGCCTTATCTGACGTGTAAGGGATAGGTCCAGGAATGGTAATGATCAAAGGAGAAATTCTCGGAACAAATGTAATTCTAACAGGCTTTCTCGAGGAAGCCTTGGAAGAATTGGCGGAAATGGTGATTATAGAAACATCTTCAAAAGGAATCAATGGAACCAAAATTTTCTCAAACAAAATTTCTTTGTTATCCATCAGGCGTTGGACACCTGACTTCAATAGATGGAAACTAGTAGGTAGGACGGAACACAGATGGCAACCTTCACCACAGCCCAGAAATAAACTGGCTAACAGAAGTTTCTTCTTCACAGTCATCAATGGAGTAGCAATGTCTTTTACAAAAGTCACAAACGAGTCATCATCTACAGCATTCACTCCATGCTTGGGCATTGGAGCAGTCATGACATTAGGCTTTTTTGGCGCTTCAAACTCAATTTCCTTAGCATCAATCAGATCCTGCACTTTATTCTTCATAGCCCAACAGTTATTGGTATCATGCCCTGGACTATCAGAGTCAAAAGCACAGCGGGCGTTTGGATTATACAGAGGTGATGTGGTGTTGGGATTATTTGGAGCCTCCTTTGGAATCACCAAGTTAGTCTTCATCAACTGCGGAAGAATTTGAGATAGAGTCATACTAAGCCGAGTAAATTGTCTTTGTGGCCTTTCTGCTCTTGGCTGATTATTGCATTATGGGGCAACAACAGGCCTTGATATAACCACCGCATTAACCGCTTGACGGCGCTCAGGTCGGTTATGGCTCCTAGAGCTGTAAACTGCATTGGACTCCTTCTTGAAAGGCTTCTTCTCAGTACTTGACGAAGTACCTTTCTGTATTTTTACGCTCTTGATACCGACTTCAACCCTCTCCCCGGTCATAATCAACTCGGTGAAACCAGACGATGAACTCCCAATCAGATGATTAAAATACGGACTAGACAAGGTCCCAAGAAACATATCCACCAACTCCCTATCAGCCAGAGGGGGTTGTACTCTCCCAGCAAGGTCCCTCCATTTCTGAGTGTAGTCCTTAAAACCTTCGCTCGCACCCATAGACATACCCTGAAGTTGAGTACGCGTGGGAGCAAGGTCGGCATTGTACTAGTACTGCTTGTAGAAAGCAGAGGCAAGATCTTCCCAGTTACGGACGTTGGCTCCTTCTAGTTGGTAGAACATTCAAGTTGAGTCCCTGAAAGACTATATTGAAAGAAATGAATCCAGTGGCTTTTATCAGCAATATAGGGTTGCATCTTTCTAACATACGAGTGGAGGTGTAACTTTGGGCAGGAGACCCTGTCGTATTTAGCAAAGGCAGGTGCTTTAAACTTGTGGGGGATCACCACCCCAGATGCCAAACCCAAATCTCCAAAGTCCAGACCAGGGACCTTCTGGATCTCCATTGCGCTCAACCGATCTTCAAGTTGCTTATACCTGTCCTCAACAGGAGGATACTGGTCTTCATCAAAGTCGGTCTCATTGTCAGAAACCACAGGGCTAGGATCCCTCCTCTCTTCTTGATTCTCTCCCCCTCCAGATAAGTGGGACAAATCAACTTCTTCCCGTAGCCTATTCCCAAACCTGTGACCCATGTTCAAGAGGACCGTCTTCTTCTTCTTCTTATCCTTCAAGATAAGAGTCTTCAGATCTTGCTGACCCTTGGCCAAGTTCATGAACATTTCCTGGAACTGAGCATTCTGAGCTTGCAGAGCCTTGATGGCTTCATCAGTGGATGTTTTAGAAGACATGATGTGCCGAAATAAACAGCAAAGAAGATGAGAAACCTGTAAGGGTACCTGTAATGAGGTGCATGAGAATGGAATGCATATGATATGATTTCAAAGACTTTAGGGGGATTCAAATTTGTAAACCAAAATGAAACACACTTTTATTAGATAAAAACTTGAAATCAATGTTTAAATGCCTTTAAGGCGTTACAAAAGAAATACTGAAAAGCAAATCTAAACTAGAAATAGCAAAAGACATCAGCGTTCCCATGGTCGTTTTCCGTTGGTGCTGACATAATCGTTGAGGACCTTCTCATTCTCCAACTTCCTTGTAAGCTTCAGGATCTTCCGTTCTTGTTAATGATACTTCTCTCTGTAAGTATCTCGTTCTTCCCTTAGCTGGATCCAAGACCTCTTTAATGCCCCAATGTCAGTAGGCATGTATGGATGGAGGACAATATGAGGAACCCCTTCTTCATCAGTACTCTCAACAATTACCAGAAAGACAGCTTCGTATGGCATCCCCAGTTTTTGAGCACGGGCTCGAACCCACCGGAGATACGGTTCCATCGGAAGAGAGGTCTTCAATCCTAACTCATATGGATCAGACATGTGCACCTTATTCCAAGCTCATATGAATCTGCGGCGATATCCCTCAACATCCCCCATGAAGTCAAAGACAATGTTTGGAAGCAGCAACTCATGAGGTCCGTCCCTCCTAGCTCACCCAAACTATCGTAAGGCTAAACAAGGATTATAGGTGATCCCTCCTATAATTCCCAGTAATGGAACATTGGGGTATTCCCCACAGCGATCAATAACAGCTACTTCTTCCATGTCTTTAGTACTCCAGATGATGTCCGTATGAGCAAGGGACATAACTCTGTAGGCCCAACCCATGCCTTCCCCGTTCTTCAAAACAGATTTGGGGAGGTGAGAAATAAACCACCTCGCCAGCAATGGTGTGCAACACATAAGGGTTCCCCGTTTCCGAGCAGTACGGGCATAAAGAGCATGCAAAATGTCACCTAAGAGAGTGGGCACTAGATTACGGGACATGAAGATCTTCACTGTGTTCACGTCGACAAAATAATCTGAATTAGGGAACAGAACCAGACCATAGATGAGAAGAGCCAGGATGTATTCAAACGCTTGAAAGTCTAAACTATCCCAGAACTAATGATCCTGATCAACCAAGAACTTAGCCAAGAAGCCTTTTAACCCACTCCGAGTCTCCAAATTAGACACTACATCAACCCTTATAAGATGGAGGGCTGAAGTAATATCCTCAGGCCTAGGAGCTATCTCCAAACCTGTAAATGGTGTCTGCTCTAGAATAGAGATGCCGAGTAGATCAGAGAACTCCTCCAAAGTAGGGACCAACTTGTAGTTGTTTAGTTATTGGCTTGCATTTTTGGTAAAACCCAAGTGTATGTGTGAATGTCATGACTGATGTTATAACATTCTAGTTTAGTTTGTACTGATTCATTAGGTACCTTTGCAGAAAAATATTGTCATACAGGTACTGATGTTTATAAGTGTGTATCTGAGCATTTTGCAAAATGATCACATTTTCCTAAATCAGTAGACAGGTTTTTCAGATGTCATAACAGATGTTAAGACATCCTGTTCTGAACTAACAGGTTTGCAGTTTGGTTAATTCTGAGTTTTTTCAGGAAAATGACTCAGTCTTTCCAGAACAGAATCCTGCGTTTTCTTTGGGTTAACCTAGCTCAACCTTAACCTGGTTGATAAATTCCTGTGACCTAGTCTTAAGGTCAAACGGAATTAACCCTAGCTTTTTGTGCAAACCCTAACTGAAGATGCAGCTGCTATATATTCAACAGAGCTGCTGTTTTGAAAGCAATCCCTTTTTGGTCAGAAGATCATTTGTAAGTTGTATAGTTTTAACTATTGTAATTCAAGCAATTATCATTGTGATAAGTGACTTGGAATAGGTTTTTAATTGTAAGGGTTGTGTAGCACTCAAAGCTTTGAAGCAAGAGTGTTTGTATGTTTCTTGACTAAAGCTGTGAAGCAGAGTCAAGTTAGGTGTGTGTATCACTCAAAGTTGTGAAGCAAGAGTGGTTGTGTTGCTTGATTAAAAAGCTGTGAAGCTTAAATCAAGTGTATGTTTTTGAAGAGTGTCTTCATCAATTCATTAGTCAAATTGTTTTATGTATCACAACTGTGATTGAGGGGGAGTGAGTAGGAACTCAGGTTTAAGTTGTACTTAGATTGAAATTGCATTAGGTAAGTCTTAAGTGAAGGAGATAAACTGGTTGGTTTATTCGTGAATTAACATCTCTTATAGTGGATTTCCTCCCTGGCTTGGTAGCCCCCAGAGTAGGTGTTGTTGCACACTGAACTGGGTAAACAATTGACTGTGTTCTTTACTGTTTTTGTATTTACTGTCTTATAGAAAGTCAGATACGGTGTCATAACATTGAACGTGACATTGAGTATCTACGGCCAGAATTTCAATTGGCATCAGAGCAGGCACCCTGCCTGTATTACTGGGTGAGATCTAGGGATATCACTTTCTGGCACTATGGACAAAGAAGGAGTTTTTGGAAATAGACCACCCATTCTGGATGGAACTAATTATGACTACTGGAAACCTCGTATGATTGCCTTCTTAAAATCTCTGGACAAAAAGGCTTGGAGAGCTGCTGACAAAGGATGGATCCATCCCACCATAACTGACAAAGATGGGACAATCAGTCTGAAGCCTGAGGAAGATTGGAGTAAAGAAGAAGATGAGTTAGCCCTGGGAAATTCCAAAGCTTTAAATGCCTTTTTCAATGGAATTGATAGAAACATTTTCAGACTAGTACATCAATATGAACTGGCCAAGGAAGTTTGGGACACTCTCAAAACTACTCATGAGGGCACTTCCAAAGTAAAAATGTCAAGGCTTCAGATGTTGACTACCAAGTTTGAGAATCTAAAAATGATGGAAGATGAAACCATTCATGAGTTTCACATGAACATCTTGGAGATTGCCAACACCTCAGGAGCACTGGGAGAAAAGATGTCAGAAGAAAAACTGGTGAGAAAGATTCTCAGATCCTTGCCTAAAAGATTTGCAATGAAGGTAACTGCCATAGAGGAAGCCCAGGACATCAGCAAGTTGAAAGTGGATGAACTTATTGGGTCTCTTCAGACTTTTGAGATGGGGATCACTGATAATGGTGACAAGAAGAACAAGAGCATAGCACTTGTATCCAACACTGATGTTGAAAACAAGGAGGATGAAGAAGAAAATATTTCAGAAGCTATAGCCATGCTTGGAAGACAGTTCAACAAGCTCATCAAAAGAATGGATCCAAAGTCAAGGTCTAATGTTCATAACATTCCCTCTGGCATTGACAGTTCCAGCAGAAGACCAAGGTCAGAAGAAAAGGGAAACCAAGGCAGAGGTATTCAATGCCATGGCTGTGAAGGATATGGGCATATTCGAGCTGAATGTCCTACCTTTCTTAAGAAACAAAAGAAAGGAATGACTGTTACTTGGTCTGACTATGATTCAGAAAGTAATTCTGAAGAAGAATCTGCCAAACTAGTTACTGCTCTAACTAGTGTTTCTACCTCTGAAAGTGACACTAGTGATGAAGAAGTGACATTTGAAGAACTGGCTGATACCTACAAGAAATTGTGTATCAGAAGTGCTGAAGTCTGTGTGCAGAATGAGAAACAATCAAAACTCATTATAAAGCTGGAGGCTGAAAAAAGGGCAGATCTTGAAACTATAAGTCATCTAGAAGGGGAAGTTCAATTGCTGAACTCACAACTGAACCAAATGACCAAATCTGTCAAGATGTTGACCAATGGAACAGATAAATTGGAAGAGATTCTTCAAGTTGGACAAAATGTGGGAAACAAATCTGGACTAGGATTTGTGGAAGCTAAGAAATCTGGTGCAGACAAGAAGATCAGGCATGTTAAACAATTGTCAAAGCAGATGTCTCAACACAACTCTCAACATCAGAAACAGAAATACATGAAGAAAAAATACCAAAGATGGAGATGTCATCATTGTGGGAGGTATGGACACATAAAGCCCTTCTGCTTCAAATTGCATGGATACCCTAATCAAAAATCAGGTGCTAAACCTAAGCCAAAAAGGGTACCACATACTCCTCATTAGAAGAAAAAGGCTACTGCCCTGATAGCCCATACTTCCCTGAGAGTGTCTGCAAAGGAAGGCTGGTACTTTGACAGTGGGTGTTCTAAACACATGACTGGAATAAAGAACATTCTCAATCATGTTAAACCTCACAACACTAGTTATGTGACCTTTGGAGATGGTGCTAAAGGTGAAATCAAAGGAGTTGGTAATTTGGACTGCCTTGAAGTTCCAAGTCTGAGTGAAGTATTGCTGGTAAAAGGGTTGACTGCTAATCTCATTAGTATCAGTCAATTATGTGATCTAGGATTCAAGGTCAACTTCTCAAAATCTGAATGTCTAGTAATTAATGAAAAACTAGAAGTGGTAATGAAAGGAATCAGATCCAAAGATAACTGCTACTTGTGGCAGCCTGAGAACACTAATAACTCCACTATGTGTCCAATTACCAAAGAAGAAAAAGAGATGAAACTGTGGCATCATAAGCTTGGTCATCTTCATCTAAGAAGAATGAAAAGAGCTATCTCTATGGAAGCAGTCAGAAGGACTCCAAAACTACAGGTTGATAATGTCTATGATATGGTGAATAAACTTGAAGAAGGATGTGTTGTCAGAACCAGAAGTAATCATGACAAGGATGTTGGAAACAACAAGTCTAATAAATTCTGTTTCCATGAAGAAATGAGGCGTGAAGTCTCCTCTCCTATAACTCTCCATCAAAATGGAGTGAACAAAAAGAAAATCATTCAAGAATCAACCAGAACTATGATTCATGTCAAAAGAATGCCTTCCCAACTCTGTGCGGAAATGGTTGCAGCTAGGAATAACTGTTCTCAAAATATCTGGACAAAACAGATGCTCACTGAGTATAATGTCTCATAAGATGTTATGACATTGTATTGTGACAATCTGAATACAATCAATATTTCCATGAACCCTATTCAGCATAACAGGACCAAGCACATTGACTTTGTAGAGAAGAAGTCATTTAAACTGGAACATGGTATCATTAAGCTTCAGCTGACTGACTCTTCTACCAAGGCTCTTGTTGGAAATAAACTTGAAAACTTGAGGGGCAGGTTGGGTATTTGCCAACATGAGAAATTATAACAATTAATTTTGCTTAAAACAAGGGTTGAAGGAGTTAATTTTGTTAAGTCTATTTTTAGTGGGTTAATCATATGTTTTCCCAATTCTTTCAAAATCTTTAAGAAGTTGAAAAGACTCTCTTTTGCCTCCTACCTCTCTCGTCTTTGCAACCTGTTCCCTCCTCTCAATCAAAGTTTTTTTTCAAATTGCTACTGGTGCTCTAAGTCAATCAAAATGTCTCAAACATCATCTTCAACCAAGGCGACTTCATCATCCTCATCATCTTCATCATCTGACCAAGACTCTAGAGCAATCACCACATGCATAGAATCTGAAGTTCTTGAGGTCACTCCTCTCAGAGAGATGGCAACTGACCCCGCCAAAGTCAAAAAGCTAAGAACTAGACATGCAGGAAGAGCTCAAGCTGCAGCCTCTGGTAATCCTTCTCATCCTTCTTCTTCTGTACCAAATAGAGAAGGATCAGTTCAAGTTCATCAAGCTATTGCTAGGCTTGTTACTAGTATACTAAGCGGAAACCAACCTGTACCGGGGATTTCTGTCCCTTTAAATCAATCAGGAAGCCCAAATGTGGACGTCTCTGAGAATGTAGATGTCTCTGAGAATGTTGTGACACAAAATGACAACATTCAGAACCCTTCAGAAAAGACTGCTGATCCACCTATCATTGATGTGGATGAGGATTACTCAGATAATGATCTGATTGCCAATGTAAACCCTAGCATAGCTAGGAGATCAATGAAAAGAAAGGGTAATCAGAATGATGCAAAATGTGTGTCAAAAGATAAACCTGCTGTTAAGAAATCCAAGGCTGAAGGCATGGCTGAGGTAGAATCTGTGAAAACTATTCAGTCCAAAGGGAAGGTGAAGGCCCAGGTGCATACTTCTAGACAACCAATTTCAAAGAAGAGAAAAGAACCTGAATCTTCTGATTCTGATGAGGAATCAGAATTTGAGATTGATGCTGAAGAAATTCCTATCAGAAGGAAGCTCCCCTCTAGCAAAATTGCTAGAGTTCCTGAAGTCCCAACAAACAACATCTCTTTTCATCATCCTGACAATGCAAACAGATGGAAGTATGTTTGCTTAAAGAGAATAGCTTTAGAAAGAGAACTCAACAATGATGCCATGGAGTGCAAAGACATCATGGACCTGATCAAGAATGCGGGACTGATGAAGACAGTGATAAAATTTAACAAGTGTTATGAAAATCTGGTCAAGGTGTTCATAGTGAACCTGTCTAATGATTATGCTGATGGAAGGTCAGCTGACTTTGAAAGTGTTTTTGTTAGAGGAAGAAGGGTCAAGTTCTCTCCATCAGAAATCAACAAATTTCTTGGAAGAACAAATGAGGATTGTCTTGATCTGGAAGTCACTGACAATGAAGTTTGTCAAACCATCATAGCAAGGAAAGTGAAGTGCTGGCCCTTGAAAGGCAAGCTGAATGCCAGCAAACTTAGCATGAAATTTGCCATCCTGCACAAGATTGGTGCAGCCAACTGGGTACCTACAAACCATAAATCAACTATCTCCACAGGACTGGGGAGATTTATTTATGCTGTGGGAACCAAGACTGCTTTTGACTATGGCAGGTATATTTTTGAACAAACTTTAAAACATGCTGGTAGTTATGCTGTCAAAGGACCAATTGCCTTTCCCTCCCTCCTTTGTGGAATTATCCTTGCACAATACCCTGATATCCTGGTGGCAAGAGATACAGCTTGCAAAAGAGCTCCTGCCCTTGGGTTGCACTACAAACTGTTTCAGGGATCTCATGCTCCTGATATTGTCATAACATCAGCTGAGACATCATCTGTGAAGACCCAGTCCAAGAGATCTGATGTCATAGCTGTATTAAAAGAGACCTGCAAAGAGCTGGAAGCTAGGAAAAAGACCCTAGAAATCCTAATTGCCAGGTTAGAAAAGGAGGAAGCTGAAGGAAACAGAAGGGAAGAGGGTGTAGAAGCTGAAGGTCATCTCAATACTGAAGAAACTAGCTCCTCTGAGTCTGATGACAGTGCTTAAAGGTTGGTTGCTGTTTGGTGGTGTTGCTGATTGGTGGTGGTGATACCTGGTGGAGTTTGGAAGTGTGTTCAGTTATTTAGCTGCTGCTCTTATTACTTTTTTCTGGATGACTGTATAATTTTTATGAACATGTATCTTTGGCCCATTTGTGGCTAAAGAGGGGGAGAATATTTTGGTACTTACTTAATTAGACATTCTATTTTTCTGCAGTCATTTCTTTCTGCTGCTATCTATCTCTGATTGCTTAGGGTCTTTAGCCAAAAATCTGCCAAAGGGGGAGTTTGTAGTTGTTTAGTTATTGGCTTGCATTTTTGGTAAAACGTAAGTGTATGTGTGAATATCATGACTGATGTCATAACATTCTAGTTTAGTTTGTACTGATTCATTAGGTACCTTTGCAGAAAAATATTGTCATACAGGTACTGATGTTTATAAGTGTGTATCTGAGCATTTTGCAAAATGATCACATTTTCCTAAATCAGTAGACAGGTTTTTCAGATGTCATAACAGATGTTAAGACATCCTGTTCTGAACTAACAGGTTTGCAGTTTGGTTAATTCTGAGTTTTTTCAGGAAAATGACTCAGTCTTTCCAGAACAGAATCCTGCGTTTTCTTTGGGTTAACCTAGCTCAACCCTAACCTGGTTGATAAAGTCTTGTGACCTAGTCTTAAGGTCAAACGGAATTAACCCTAGCTTTTTGTGGAAACCCTAACTGAAGATGCAGCTGCTATATATTCAACAGAGCTGCTGTTTTGAAAGCAATCCCTTTTTGGTCAGAAGATCATTTGTAAGCTGTATAGTTTTAACTATTGTAATTCAAGCAATTATCATTGTGATAAGTGACTTGGAATAGGTTTTTAATTGTAAGGGTTGTGTAGCACTCAAAGCTTTGAAGCAAGAGTGTTTGTATGTTTCTTGACTAAAGCTGTGAAGCAGAGTCAAGTTAGGTGTGTGTATCACTCAAAGCTGTGAAGCAAGAGTGGTTGTGTTTCTTGATTAAAAAGCTGTGAAGCTTAAATCAAGTGTATGTTTTTGAAGAGTGTCTTCATCAATTCATTAGTCAAATTGTTTTATGTATCACTGCTGTGATTGAGGGGGAGTGAGTAGGAACTCAGGTTTAAGTTGTACTTAGATTGAAATTGCATTGGGTAGGTCTTAAGTGAAGGAGATAAACTGGTTGGTTTATTCCTGAATTAACATCTCTTATAGTGGATTTCCTCCCTGGCTTGGTAGCCCCCAGAGTAGGTGTTGTTGCACACTGAACTTGGTAAACAATTGACTGTGTTCTTTACTGTTTTTGTATTTACTGTCTTATAGAAAGTCAGATACGGTGTCATAACATTGAACGTGACATTGAGTATCTGCAGCCAGAATTTCACAACTGATAGTCTGAGAAGGTGAAACAGTGGTGCAATGGGTCAAGGAACTCGAATAAGACACTCATCATTTGTTCATCCAGCTTGGAAGTGACTAGGATGAGGAGGTGGCCATGTCTTCTGACAAAAGAAGAAGTATTAGAGACCTTTGAAACTAACTCTCTAAGCTGAGCAGGAATCTGTACGAAGCTGATCCGAATAGTGTTTCGGCATATATATGTCATGATCTGCAAAACAGAACAAAGATGAATCCCCTCGGTCTCTGAAATGGGTTAGTCTAATGAAATATGCATGCAATGTCATGATGCATGATGTCATGATAGAAACACACCACAAGTATTCATAGATAGCAAACATGGTAAGGACAAACAAGTCACACAGTAGCCCTTAAATTTCAGGCTAGCATGGAGTTTAGGTACTACCCTCTTTCAGTTTAGTTGGTTCAACCTGTCCTAGAAATAGTAACCGGGTTCTAGAGGATCTCAATATCACAGACCACCCTCGATTGGTCATAATTCCAGTTTAGCAACCTTTTCTTGCTGCCGAAATCATCGTGAGAGTTTGGTCTCAATGAGTGTAGTATATTGCTACTTTTCTATGGCCAAGTTGGTCAATTATAGGTTCTAAGGTCAGTTGGTGCTTAATGACCCCTTAGCATCCCCATATTCTCCTTGTTCCACCACAAGGGATATCGGTACAAACTAAAGTGTCACACCAACGTAGCTACTGCTTCAACCGTATCGGTCTATGTTGTACAGTTCCCTCACAGTCTATTGCTACTTACCTAAAAGGTGTCCCCAGATCCGGGTTAGGATCTATAGTAACTCCGATTCAAACCCACAAAAATAAAGCAAACAGATCAAACAATTGAAAACAATATGAACTATTCATAAGGTACACCCCACTTATAAAATCCCCAGCAGAGTCTCCAGTTCTGTGATACGGCGGAAGAACTGACTGTTTTTTGGAATGCTGGTTTGCGTTTTGCGTTTGTTTTCGCAAAATGTCACGGTAAGCAAGAGTCACCACCTTTTTCGAGATATTTCTGAGTATGGGGGGTAGATTATAGAAAGGGAAGGTATTAGCACCCTTTCTATCCGTAGTTATCTACGGGCTCTTAGGTACTTGCTCATCATTTTCAAAATTGTTTTCTTTGTGCTTGTGGGTTTTGAAAAGTTTTTTCTTTAACTTCGATTTAACTCTTGCTTCTGTCTTCAAGAGTGTAATGAAGTGTTTTTTGAAAACTTGTTTGTAAAAGAGTGTAAGTGTGAAAAAAGTTTTGTTTTGGATGAGCAAGTATCTAAGAACTAATCTATCTACTCGAAAAAAGAATCGTTCTATGCTTATTCCCTTTAGACATTGCTATCCCACTATTAGTGAGTAGGTAGCACCGTCGTTGGAGTTTTGAGGGTCAATTCGAAAGGGATGTACGATCACTAAAGCAATGTTAGGACGTCTTAGTGGTAACCCTAATGTCTTAGATCATTTATCCGAGGCGACAATATCCGAGGCAACTTTGATCTTTTAGACAAGAGGACGACCTCTAAAACAACCTATACTCAATGACCGTTTACAAAGGCAACCAAGTGGGAGTGTACCCTAGGAGTGCGCATGTGCGAGTGATTCATTTTCAGATTATTTTTATCTTTGCACAATTAAGGGTGATCTAACTGTTTTAAATTTAGTCATTCATTCTTGTCATGCAAACCCTATTATCAAACATCTAGCAGTTGAATATTTTAAAATGCGGAATTTAAACTAAACTATTACAAGGCTTTGGGTATTTACATAACCAAAAACAAACCCTTTGAAATTAAAAGCGGTAAAAATAAATGTCCTAATTAAATTATTACAAACCGAGTGCAGATACAATAATTGAATAAAAATAAAGCGCGTGAGAAAATTAGATCGAATGCGAGAACTAGGGTTTTGACCCTCTTAATTAAAAGAAAATGTTTTTGTTGTTTTTGATATTTTTTAAGAAAAGAAATTAAGTTTTAAAATTAAATACTAAATTAATTGGTTGTTAAATAAATTAATGAACAATAATTAAATGACATATTTTTGGATTTTTGGTTATTTTAGGAAAGAAATAAAATAATTAAGTTAGTGATAAAACCTAGTTATTCTAATTGATTTTAATTATTTGCAAATTAATTAAAGTTATCTAAAATTAACCTAATTAAATTAATTGATTTTTTTTTACTAAAAATAAATATCCTAAATTTAATTTATGAAAAATACTATTTTTATGATTTTTTGATAAAACAAAAATAATTTTTAGTTAATAAAATAAATAGCAAATAAATTAAATAGAATAAATAAAATTTAAAAAAAATGAGAGATGGGCCTGAAATGGGGGTGCCAATAGCAGGAATTTGGGCCCAAAATGATGAAGATCCATGTTGACTTTGAGGATCTTGTGCGTTGCGTTTGACTGGGCTTATGGTGTGCTTTCAATGATGGCCACCAGATCTGGCCATCTGGCCATCTGACGCGTTGGATGATGAGGGAGTATGATGGACCCTGGAGTTATACACGCACTGAATCACCTGAAATAAAATGAGAAAATAGCAAATGCTGGAGGCAGGGATTGAATCTCCGACCTCCAGCCTCCTAACGCCTTAAGCATCCCTCTGGCAACCACTGGAGCACTTGTTTTTATTTGTTCATAAAATATACAAGAATAATAATATATGAAAACTAACGTTAGTGGAAACAAAAAAGAAAACGCGCGCTAACGTTCAAACAGGCCAATGGAAATTGGCCACGTCTTCATCCCCGTTCTTGTGCCATGGCTAAAAGTTGAACCACCTATACCTATGGACAAAGTCCGTTGCTACAGGCCTGTACGTTTCCAAAATCCTCCATGGGCAATGTGAATAACATCTAACACCATGGTTAGACTCGTCATGTCCTCCTGATCTCAATGGTATCATTCATGAGGGCCAATTTTTCCTGCATTCAAAAACCCTAAAACAAACTCCAAAAACCTAACAATGGTGATTCACAATTCAGTCCATTAAAATACAATTGGATATTGTAGAAAGTTTGCAAACATCATATTGATCAAGAATGTACAATTATTTTACACTATGGATGCAAGAACAATGCTATTCGAATTCAAGAAGATGGCAATGCTGTGACGGACTTACAATGTATTGTAGGGCTTGAAAACACTTTCTTTTGATTGCTTTTGCCTGTGGAGACTCCCTGGAAGTGATTTGGATTGTCAAAGAGTCTTGAAACTGCCTCTAAAGGGAATTTCGAACTCACACTTTTCTTGGTATTTTCAGATTTTATTCTATCTCTAGCGCCTGCTTCCAACCTCTTTCTAGGTCTGCCTCGTCTCCTTATGTATCAAACAATGCATTAGGGTTGATCATTGTGTCCAAATCTTCCTTCTTCAATGCTTTTGATATTTTAATTGATTCCCTTTAAAAACCTTACAAATTTGGCTTCTTTTCAATCTTTTTGTTCACTCTAAGGCTTGTCACGAATTTGAATGATGATAGCTGTATAATGAAGCCTGAAATAATCACAAAATCCTTGGTTATCAATATTTTGGATTTTTATTTGATTTATTTTGATCTAAATCAAATTAATTCAAATAAAAATCAAAATAATTAATAAAAATAAGACATGGAAAAGTGGAAAAGGTTAGAGCACGTGGGCTATGTTGCCAACTCAAAACAAGTGAAAAAGAATGGGCCCATTTGGCAAAATTTGAAGTTTTGGGGATAGTTGACTTTTGGCAATTTTGCAAAAAAGGTAAACTTCAATAATGCATAACTTCCTCAATTTTGACTCTTTGGAGGTGTTCTTGGACGTTTTAGAAAGCTTAGGATGTCCCCTAAGAGACCGCTTTGGTTTCATCTCAATTAGATATTCCATGTTCATGTAAGAAGCTTTGACCCAAAAGGTGTTTTTGTTGACTTTCCAAAATGACCTATAATGTCCAAATTCATAACTTCTTGTGAGTGCATATTTTGAAATTGGGAGATGAAGATGGATTGTAGGGAATTTCATCCTCTTCAAAATGAGCTTTGAATGGGTCATTTCTCATAAAGTATGAGAAAGTAATGCTTGGTCAAAGTTGAGTTGACTTTTCCTACAAAACCCTAATTTAGCAACTTTTGAATCTTGATGAATAATGAGCAATCCTTGATGAATCATGATCAACCCTTGATCAAATGATGAAATATACTTCAAAATGCGGATGTTGACCAAAAATCTTGAAGTTTGACTGTATGTGGGTCACAGTTGACTTTTGCCCAAGCACAGTCGATTTTTGGACCTTTGAGCAATTGACTAAGAAAACTTCCTCTGCAAGGCTTTAAACTTGTCATGGATGATCTTGAGAACATATTAGGACATTGGTGAGAAATTGGGGTCACTTGGACTTAAGGATCTCGATGCAACATGAAACCCTAATTTGAAGTAGATTGCCTTCGGAGAGAGCTTGTTTGGCCAACCCTTGGACTACCTTGAGAAACTTGAGGATCTTTCTTGCAATGTTTTGAGAAATATGGGAGGGAAATTTTGGGGTACAACAACGTCACTTCCAGAAAACCTACAACGAACTGTCTCATTACATCAGCTTTTATTTTCTCAAACATGTATGGTTGTATGCGACGAACCTTTTGCTTGATTGGATGTCAATCTTCTATCATTCGCAGACGATAGACTATGATATCAGTATCAAGTCCCGACATATCTTCATATGACCAAGCGAACACCTCTACATAGTCGTGCAACATCTGGACCAATCTTCTCTTGAAACAGTCTTCCAAGTTGGCACTGATCTTGACTTCTATCTTGTCTGCCTCAGTACCTAGGTTGATCACTTCAACTGGTTCATCGTGTGGTTGAATGACCTTTTCCTCTTATAACAGAAGTCTGGCGAGTTCCCCATGTTTTTCACAATCTTCATCACCCTCTTCTTCGGCTTGATAGATTGGATTTTCAAAGTTATAAATGGACATAAAAGAGTCATTGTCAATGAGATCCAGAGTGGACGTGGATCTGCAAATGTGTGTGTACATGTAAAATCACATGGCTCTTTGAAAATGCAATAAAGTAAAAAAAAGCAAAGATCACAAAATTTGAATGCAAAATAGTCCAATGTTTTTTCATTAAAATGAGCATATGGCATATGATAATGACAAACCCTTAACAAATGGACCACAGTGCCCCGGGCAAGGCACATGACTTAAAGTCATTGTTTTAATAGAAATAACAGACAAAGTTCTTAAACTAATGAAACAGTAAATGATAATTACTTCTTGTTAAAGGAGATGGGAATGAAATCCTTGGCACACCAGTTGTTGAGTCCTTTATCAACAGTCGGGTAGATCAAGTCATCAAAGTCACAGTCACTGTTAGAGTCTTCAAGAGCATTCACTTCATGATTACTGATGCGAAGAGGTGGTTTCCCTGCATGAGCACGTCGAACCTCCTTTTGAGCTTTGGAAGTGAAGCCCAATCCAAGTTTGGCTGATTTGAAATGGAAATCAGGAAGTTGTCCCTAAATGGTGCAACCTCCTTCTTCAACAACAACACATGCATCTTTGAGAGAGGCCATCCCCGTTGTATCTTTAGTAGCTTTGGGAGTGTTAGGAGTTGCCTTGGAAACAACAACCATGGGAGAGACCACCTCAAAGGCTTGACAAGGATTTCCAATGAACTCGTCATCCATTTCAACATACTTGAATGAATTTAGATGACTAATTATAAACTCTTCTTCACCACAGACAGTAACAATTTTCTTCTTGACCAAATATTTCAACTTTTTATGTAGTGTGGAAGTCACTACACCTGCCCCATGTATCCATGGGTGCCCAAGAAGGCAAGAATAAGCATGACATATATCCATCACATAGAATGTTGAGTTGAAGACTTGAGACCAAACTTTGATTGGGAGATCAACCTCTCCATGGACCATCTTTTTAGAACCATCGAAAGCCCTTACTACAATATCGCTGGGTTTTAAAACCAATCCATCACAATCTAGTCTATCCAAAGCTCCTTTAAGTAAGACATTGAGAGAAGATCCAGTATCCACTAATACATGTGCTAGGGTAGTTCCCTTGCATTCTATGGAGATGTGGAGAGCTTTGTTGTGATTCTTCCCCATCGGGGTAAAATCTGTATCAGAGAACCCTAAACCATTGTCAGTAGTCAAACTAGCTACATAGTTTTCAAATTTGTCGACCGTAGTTTCTTATGGGACACGTGCTTTTTTCAAGAATTTTATTAGTTCTTGAGCATTAATATATTAAATTAGATAAATAACGTCACCACTTCTCATCTCATAATCCACGACAATCTCAACAATAATATACATTCATCAACATCAAAATACACTTCTTTTATGAAATCAAATAATGCGACTCAATACTATGCAAATGCATGTGGTACCATTGGAGCAGAACTCCCATCTCAAAAATTTTCCAATTAATAGAGGCATCAACAAGGCATAGCCTTCATCTCAAAATTTACCAATCCAGGCCATCTCAACGAGCATACGCTCCATCTAAAAAATGCAATGTATGCGACACAACCATGAATGTAATGATAACACCTAAGTTAACAACATCTCAAATCATCTCAAAACATCTCAAATTATCATCTCAAAACATCTCAAAACATCTCAAAATACATCTCAAAATAACATCTCAAAGACATCTCAAAATAACATCTCAAAATAACATCTCAAAATAATCAAAATAATTCATCAAACGTCATTTATTTATAAATCATCAAACATCATTTATTTATTAATAACTTCTCATTTATAACTCAGCAGTATTTTAATTCCCACAGTAAGTCAACACTGTCATTCTGTAACTCTAAAGTCAAGACCGTCACTTTCCTACTGTTATAGCTCAAACAGCAGCTTCTAGGCATCTAACATTCATCGCTCTGGAAAAAAAATGCAAAGGCCATCCAACTTCTGACCATACAACCTCTAACCAACGGTATTTATAAATACACAACTTCTAATGACGCAACTTCTGGGCGACGCAATCTTCTGACTACTAAAACTTCTGACTAATGCCACCTTGGTCAAATGCAACTTCTAATCATCACAGCTCCTGACCATCCAACCTCTAACCAGATACAACTTCTGATCATCACATCTTCTGACTAATCCCATCTTCTGACCAGATACAACTTCTGATCATCATAGCTTCTGACTAACGCCATCTTCTGACTAATGCAAATTCTGACTAGTGCAACTTCTAACATCAGAACTGTTACTTCCTAATGATTCAACGCAACTTCTAACAACTTACGTCTAATTACAGAACTGTTATTTTCTATTCATCCTATTGTTCTAATTCTTCACCTGATATCAATCTAACTAAGAACAGTATCAACAAATTCTATTCTCCAAAATAATTCATTTGTTCTAACACAGTAGCACCTTATATCATTCTAGCATAATTCTGCATTTTCATTACTGCTATATTCAACGTTTCTTCCCTGCATCTTACTATGGGATTCACGCTTAAAGCCCTAAAACTTAATATATTCATGGCAATTCATCACCCATAATTACCCTATAATCTTCCAACATTTTAACAGCATCAAGGCATCAATATTCATCAAAATTCATCAATCCTCATCATACATCAATCATATATTCTCAATTCATGAACAAAAAAACAATCACCACTAACCCCACATACCAATAATCATAAACCCAATTATACAATTAGAATCCCACCCTTACCTTGGATTGAAGGTCGCTCTATAATTTCCGGTTGAATTCTCGTGCTAGCCATTTTCCACTTCTCTAGCAGCTTGCACGTTCTCTTCCAAATCCTTATTCTTATACTGCTTCTTTCTTTCTATTCCTTCTAACAAATAATAAAATAACCCTATTATTCTATTATTCCTTATTGGGCTTAAAACCAACACACCCCCTTATCACTTCTACTCTATCAAAATAAGCTCACATTAAATAATATTACACTTTAATATTATTTCACCACATAATATTATATCTCTAATATTATTTCTCCACTTAATAAAATAAATCCAATTAATTATAACACGTCTTCATAAATATTCCAAAAATAATTTAATTAAATAATTAATTAAATTACGGGCGTTACATCTCTGACTCAGTTGACTCCGGCAAAGGATATGTGTGGGTTCAAGCCACGTCCTGATTGGTTCGTTCAAAAAATGAGGGACCCGGTACAACGCGCGCATGTACACCTCTGCATTTTTTGATGTTTCACATATATTAGTTTTTGTTGTTTGTATAAACAAATGGTTAGTTGGCTTGGTGGTGAAGGGTGCGTGTATAATGCTGGAAGGCCTGGATTCAATCCCAGGTCTTGAATTTTCCATTTTTTCATATTTGCTTTATAGATCCAGTGATACACAGGTCTATACTCATATCTTACGCCTCATGCTTTGGCCATCAGATGTTGATACAAGAAGATATAGCCATCCTGGGGCGCGTTTCCACCCTATATCCTCAAGGATGATGCTCACCAGATTATTTTTGGAGCGTTGGATTCAAGCTTATTGGGCCTAAGCAAAAACCCAAATCTCACCCCCCATTTACTTTAGACATCAGGCCCATCATTTTTGTTTCTTATTTTTTTTAGTCTTTTTAATTTGTTTTTATATTTACTTATTTGCAAAATCATTGTTTTAATCGTAAAATCAGAAAAAACATAAAAACTTAGATTTAGGTTTTATTTTATTTAAATTTAATTTTCATAAATTAATTTAATTAATTACCTTGACTTATTTCATAAATTAAAACCAATTTAGAGTTAGGTTAAATTTTTAATATTTCCTACGCAAAAATGCCAAAAATATTAAATTTGTTTTAGAATTAATTAATAATTTTTCTTTTCTTTTCTTTTAATTAATTAAGGTTAGATATAATTTAATTTGATATTTTCCCAAATAAACAAAACAACAACAAAAATTCTTTTACTTAGAACTTTTAGGGTTTTGGACGTCCTTTCTAGTTCGCGCGCATTTAGTGTTCTCGCATTATCATTTTCTTATTAACGTATATGCTTATGGGTTGTAATAGAATAACTAGGACATTTACTGCATTTTTACTTTCCCCATTTTTTAGACTTGTAATTTTCCCCCTCCCCGAAGCCATGTAATAGTTAGGTTTTAAATTCCACACTTTAATTTCCTGTACGTATTTGAACTGTTTAGATGTATGGTAATAGGATTGCATGGCAAGAAAATTATAAACAAAATGTTAGCAAACTTAACACAAAGATAAATAACTGAAACACAATGCACTTGCACATGCGCACCTCTAGGGTACCCCCGCTTCGGTTGCCTTCGGAATAAAACAGTCACAACTCTCGAAACGTGAGAGATTTTAGTACCTACCCTCCAGTTTAAATATCACAAAAATGACCCTCTCGACGTTTCCTCTGTATGATCTTAAAATCCTAGGGTGGTTACTAAAGTATCTTGCCCAATTTCCTTTGTGAATGTAACAATGACCCTTCGATTGTCCCTCAAAATCTAACGATAGAGCTACTTACTCACTAATAGTAGGATAGCACTGTCTAAAGGAAAAGAGGAAAAGAACGAACCTTTCGAGTAAAGTCGATAGTTCTTAGATGCTTGCTCAAAAACAATTTTTCACATACACAAAACTCTTTCCAAAAACGTTTTTGAAACACTTTGTACACATTCTCCACAATACGAGAAACAATTCAAAGTTCGCCGTACTAAGGCGTCTTTTCAAAATAATTTTTTAATTACACAAAACACAAGGTATTTTTAAATGAGCTAGCATCTAAGAGCCCATACATAACTATGGATGGAAAGAGTGCTATTTCCATAATCTACCCCTTACTCAGAAATAATCTCGAAAGGTATTTTTCTGTTCTTTTTCTGTTGGATAAAAGAAAAGTCGGTGGCGACTCTTGCTTACCGCAACATTTGCGAATACAAATGCAAAACTAGTATAATAGTCGGTTCTGTCACCGTATTACAGAACTGGCGACTCTGCTGAGGACATAAAAAGTGTGGTTACCTTAAAGTTAGATCATTTTTAATTTTCTTTCCTTGTGTGTTTTGTATGCTTTATTTTTAAAGGGTTTTCTGGGATTACTGTTAAAGATCCTATACCCGGATCTGGGGTACTTTTTAGGTAAGCAACAATAGATCGTGGAGACTGTACGACGTAGACCGATATGGTTGAAGTGATGTCTATGTTAGTGTGACACATTTGTTCGTACCGGTATCCCTCGTGTTAAATTGAGGAGAATACATGGCCGATATGTGTTGTCATAAAGCACTAACTGACCTTAGAACCTTAGTTGAACAAACTTGGCCATTAGAAAAGTAGTGAGATAGCTGGCTTCGGTATAAAGCTGAAGATTGGTTGATACTCGATACTACACTCATTGAGATCGGACTTTCGGGATATTTTGGCCACGAGAAAAAATTGCCTGAGCTGAAACAATGCCTGATAAAGAAAGATCAGTGATATTGAGACTCCTTAGAACCCAGTTACTTTTCTAGGAAAGATTGAACCAACTAAACTTCAAGAGGGTATTTACCTATAAATCCCATAAAAGCCTAAACCTAAGGTCTTGTGTGTTTTACTTGTGTGTGATTAAATTTTTCAAATATAATATCATGCATCATAACACCCATTCTCATTTCACTAACCATTTCAAGGGCCAAGGGAATTTATCTTTGTTCTGTTTTGCAGATCATGGCTACCGTTCATAGAAACACCATCCAAATCAGCTTTGTAAGAATACCTGTCCAACTTAAAGATATAGTATCAAGGGTTCCTGAGACTTCCTCGTTCACTTAGAAATATGGTCGACTTCTCAACCTGGTTACCTCAAGCTTTGATGAGAAGATGATGGGTGTACTCTTTCAGTTCTTTGACCCCAAACACCATTACTTCACATTTCCTGATTATCATTTGGCGCCCATCATGTAAGAGTTCTCTCAATTATTGAGTGTACCTATTATTGATCAGATGCCTTTCACCGGTTTAAAGGAAGCTCCAAAGCCAGAGGTCATTGCAGCAACCTTGCATTTGAAACAGTCCAGCGTTATAACCAACTGGGAAACAAGAAGTGGTGTCAAGGGTTTCCTAGTCAAGTTCTTATTGGAAAAGGCTCAATTGTTTTGGGATGATTTGGATTTCCTAGCTTTCAAAGAAGTCTTGGCTCTTGTAATCTATGGGTTAGTACTATTCCCTAATCCGAACTTACTCATAGATATGAATGCTGTCAAGATTTTCCTCTCTCGTAACCCTGTACCTACTTTTCTCGGAGATATATTGCATTCCCTTCACACTCATACCATAAAGAGAAGAGGGGTTCTGATGTGTTGTGTACCGTTGCTGTCTAGGTGGTTTATTTCACACCTTCCTCGACCAGTATTAAAGAATGACCAAGGTTTGGGTTTGTCGCAAAGGGTAATGTCACTTTCTCACTTGGATATTCTTTGGTACTCCCGATTTATGGGAGATATCTCTATCATCAAGCTCTATGGGGAATTTCCTAATGTCCCACTCCTTGGCATTAAGGGAGGTATCACTTATAATCCTTCTTTGGCTCTACGACAGTTTGGTTATGCTCGAAGGGATAGTTCCCATGATATGCTTATGCAAGGCATTGTGTTAAACTACGAGGATGATGTTCAAGGGTATTGTCAAAGGTTCATACGAGCTTGGGGCATGGTAAGCAAGGTTGATAGCAAGACTTTGGGGCATAAGAACTCCATTCCTATGGAGCCTTATCTCAAATGGGTACGAGCTCATGCTCAAAACCTTATGATTCCGTATACAGCCATCTTGCCAGTGATTGTGGAGCCTATCACCAAAGAAGATGTTCCTTATACAGTTCTCCATCCTGACATGCCCAATGATCTTGAAGAGTTGCAGGGGTCCTGTATTCAGATGAAAGAAGAACGAGATACCTTTAGAGCTCAATTCTACACCAGTGAGAAGAAAGTGTTGGAGCTCACAAAGCAACTTCACAAAGAAAAAAGTCTTAATGTTTATCTTGGCACGAAGAGGAAGCGCCCATGGTAAACCTGATTTTTAGATTTTAAGAGTTTTTAATTTTCAATTGTAAGCCTAAAAGGCAGTTGTAATTTGAATTCTACTAATAAAATCTTTGTTTAATCTTGATTCTCAAATTTAAATTTCCCGAAGTCCTTGAAAACATCGCATAAACATGTCATGCATATCGTTACATAAGCAGGTATGTCAAGATAGGTTTCTTATCTTTTCGCTGTTTATTTCAGCAAAAGAAATGGCTCTCGAACAAACAGTTAAGGATCTTCAAGCACAAAATGCTTAATTCTAACAGATGTTCCTGGCTCTGGCTAAAGGACAAAAAGATCTAAAGGCTCTCATTGTCAAAGAGAAGACAAAGAAGGCAAAGAAACCGACTGGCGTCTTGAATATGGGAAGAAGATTTAGAGGACCAGCCAAGCGAGCTCTAGAATTCACAACTCCAACAAACGAGATGGATAATCAGGAAGAGGATAATAAGAAGACAAAAGAAAAGGATAACAGCCTAGGGACTGATGAAGAGGAAGCAGACTATGCTGAAGAACAATATCCTCCTGCTGATGACAAATATAAACAACTGGAAGATCGTCTCAATGCTATGGAGATTCAGAGGGTGCCTAGTCTAGATTTTGAGGAGTTAGGACTGGTCCCAGGGGTGGTTATCCCCCAGAAATTCAAAGTTCTCGCATTTGCAAAGTATGACGGTGTTTCCTGTCCCAAGCTGCATTTAAGGTCTTATGTCAAGAATATCCAACCCAACACAGCTGATAGGAATTTATGGGTTCATTTCTTCTAGGAGAGTTTGTCAGGGACGCAGTTGGAATGGTTCTATCAACTGGAAGGAACCAACATTCACAATTGGGAAGATATGGTTGTTGTTTTTTTACAAGCAGTACCAATACAATGTTGACCTCACTCCAACCCGTACACAACTTCAAAGCATGTCTATGGGTTCTAGTGAGGGTTTCAAAGATTATGCCAAAAAATGGAGAGATCTTGCAGGAAGAGTCCAGTATCCTCTGTTTGATAGAGATCTGGTAGATATGTTCTTGGGTACTTTATCAGGACCATTTTCAACCATGTGATCGGAAGCTCTTCAGCTGGATTCACCGAGTTGATATTGACGGGAGAACACGTAGAAGCTGGCATCAAAAGTGGCAAAATTCAAGGGGTTACATCTTCGAGTGCTGTGAAGAAGCCTTTCAGTGGGAAGAAGGAAGTTAGTGTTGCATATGGCCAAATAAATCAGGGTAAAGTTGAACGTCGTTCGACGGTAGAAGCTGTAATGATCTCCAACCCTACACCAACTCAATGACAAAATAATTAGTGCAGATAGGATGTGCCTATAAGACAGTTCGTGAGACTCAACATGCCTTTATCTCAGGTATTGCAGCATCTAATGAAGGCTAGCTTGGTCACTCTGAAGGATCCTCCTCAAAATCCAAACATAACATCTCCCTGTTATAATCCAAATGCTAGGTGTTCCTACCACTCCAACAATCTAGGGCATGATACAAATGATTGTTGGGCTCTGAAGAATAAAGTTCAGAATCTTATTGATGCAAAGGAGATTGAATTTGACCCTCCTAAGACTCCCAATGTGATAACTTCACCCATGACCAAGAACTACCAAGGTATCAATGTTATTGATGATGTTCTATTTGTTTCCTCTGTGGATGATTTGACTACTCCTCTGCCAACTGTTAAGAAGAATCTTTTACAAGCCGGTTTATTTCTGGGCTATGGTGAAAATTGCTACCATTGTGCGTCCCTTCCTAATGGTTGCATATTGCTGAAGATAGGTGTCCAACGCCTGATGAACAATAGGGAAATTCTCTTTGAGAAGACTCCCTCTATAAAAAGTCTATGTGAAGATGTAATATGGGAAAATGTTTCAATTGTTACCATTTTAGACAATCCTATCAGGGTCTCGCCTAAAGGTCTTGTGAGGATTACATCCACTCCTAAGGTTTCTCCTTTGATTATTATCTCCTCCAGGCCAATACCATATTCCTCCGACCAGGCTGTTCCTTGGAACTATGGAGCTGACGTCTACTACATGGCGTCAAGCAAGACCTATTGGTTATCAAGAATGAAATTACTAAAGATATTGATCCTAACATTGACAACATTGTTAGGACCAGTAAAATTACCCGAAGCGGAAGGATTTTCTCTCCTAAAATCTCTCCAAAGACTATTACCACTCCTTTGGTCATTCCTGCCAATACTCCTGTTGTTACTCCTATTGCTACTCCTATTATTACTCCTGTTGTTATTCCTTCTACCGAGTCAGCTGAGACTCGAGGAAAAGAAGTATCAGTTGATCCTGCCAGGATAGGGGCACCTAAAGAAGCCATTCCTGAAGCCTCCAAAAAAGAAATGGAGGAAATACTGAAGACTGTACGGAAAAGTGACTATAACATTATGGAACAATTGGGGCAGACCCCCTCAAAAATTTTAATGTTGGCCTTGTTGTTATGCTCCGAAGCCCATGCTAAGGCTTTGGTGAAGTTCCTAAAGTCTGCTCATGTGCCACAAGAGACTTCTGCTGACCAATTTGAGAACTATGTTGCTAGCCTGACTGTTGACAATGGACTCAGTTTCTCCGATGTTGATTTGATGTCCAAAGGAAGGAAGCATAATGATGCTCTGCATGTCTTTATTAAATGCAGGGGCACTACCCTGGCTCATGTTATAGTTGATACGGGTTCATCACTAAATGTTTTACCCAAGGGGGCTTTGGACAGATTAGATTGTGAAGGACTTACATTGAAGCCCAACAATATTGTGGTGAGGGATTTCGATGGCTCCAAGAGAATGGTACACGGGGAGGTGGACGTTCCTATTAAAGTTGGTTCCCGGACTTTCGATTCTACTTTTTATGTGATGGAGATTCACCCGTCTTACTCTTTCTTATTGGGATGCCCTTGGATTCATGAGGCCGGTGTTGTCCTTCCACCATGCATCAGATGTTAAAATATTCAGTTAATGGGAAGTTTATTACAGTCCATGGTGAAGAAGAGTATATGGTAAGCCATTTGAACTCCTTCAGATATGTCGAGGTGGACGGCGAGTTCATCGAGACCCCCTGTCAGAATTTTAAAGAGGTTCCTCAGACGATTCTTATTACCAAAGCTGCTACCACTGTTCCAAAGATTACCAGACCTCCACTGAAAATGTCTTCTCTAAAATATTCTAAGGCTGTAGTTGAAGAAGGCTGGTGTACTATTTGGGGCCAACTACCTGACATCCCCTATAAGTTTGAGAAATTTGGTTTGGGTTTCACTTGAGTAGCTCAAAAAGCTGTTCGTCGTGCTCGCACTGAAGGACCACCACTACGCATCAGCAATCATGGAGTTAATGTTGTGGAAGACACTGAAAGTGACTGTGACCTGGACAATTGGATCTTCCCTACTACCAGTGGTGGAATCAATAATTGGACTACTAGAGACTTTGTGCCTATTTCTTTTATCCAGGAGTAATTTTTTCCCCATTTTTAAGGATATGTAATTTTTGAACAATTTGAACTATAAAGCCTTGTGTCTTACTCGAGGCACACCTGTCTATTTTTCAGGGTTATCACTTCATATTCATATGTCATTAATAAATCATTGGACGTTTTACATACAAATTTTATGCTCTCTATCTTTCTTTATTTTTGTCAAAATAGTTATGCTCTATTACACACACCCACATAACAAATTGCATACCCACATCCACCCTGGATCCCATTGATAAAAGTTCTGCTATTGCCAGTTATGAATTTGAAAATCTGATCTACCAAGCCGGGGACAAAGGTGAGGAAGATTGTGAAGTACCAGGAGAGCTTTCTAGACTATTACAATAAGAGGAAGGAGCAATACAACCTCATGAAAAGCTGGTTGAGATAGTAAACTTGGACATTGAGGAAAGTAAAAAGGAAGTCAAGATAGGTGCCAACTTGGAGCATGGTGTTAGAGAATGGTTAATACAAATATTATGTGACTATGTTGAGATCTTCGCCTGGTCATACGAAGACATGCCGGGACTTGATACTGATATTGTGGTTCATCGTCTTCCAACAAAAGAAGACTGCCCTCCAATGAAGCAAAAGGTTCGACGTATGCGTCCTGAGATGTCAAAAAAGATCAAGGTTGAAGTCAAGAAACAATTCAATTCTGAATTCTTAGTTATTACTTCTTATCCGCAATGGGTTGCGAACGTGGTATCGGTGCCTAAAAAGGACGGTAAAGTGCGTATGTGTGTGGATTACATAGATTTGAATAGGACAAGCCCCAAGGATGACTTTTCGCTTCCCCATATTGATGTTCTGGTTGACAACACCGCATAACATATGGTATTCTCCTTCATAGATGGCTTCTCTGGTTATAATCAGATAAAGATGGCACCTGAAGACATGGAGAAAACAACTTTCGTCACACAGTGGGGCACCTTTTGTTACAAAGTTATGCCATTTGGGTTGAAGAACGTCGGGGCAACCTATCAGCGTGTTATGGTAGCTTTGTTTCATGATATGATCCATCACGAGATAGAAGTCTATGCAGACGACATGATAGCTAGGTCTCAGACTGAAGAAGAGCACCTTGATCATCTGCAAAAGCTGTTTGAAATACTGAAGAAGTACAAGTTAAGACCGTATCCGAACAAGTGCACCTTTGGGGTAATATCTGGTAAGCTCTTAGGTTTCAATGTCAGTGGCAAAGGTATTGAAGTATACCCTGAAAAGGTTAAAGCTTTACAAGAAATTCCAACTCCCCACACTGAGAAGGAGGTTAGGGGATTCTTGGAACGCCTAAACTACATTTCCAGATTTATTTCCCACCTAACCGCTACCTATGAGCCAATCTTCAAATTACTGAAGAAAGATCAAGTAGTGAAGTGTAATGACGACTGCCAGACCGCCTTTGACAGAATCAAGGAATATCTTCAAGAACCTCCAATTTTGATGTTGCCGGTTGAAGGAAGACTTCTGATAATGTACTTAACAATATTAGAGAATTCAATGGGGTGTTTGCTGGGGCAGCATAACGAGTCTGGTCGAAAAGAGCATGCAATATACTACCTTAGGAAGAAGTTTACCGACTGTGAAACAAGATACTCACTGCTCGAGAAAACTTGTTGCGCTTTGGCATGGGCTGCTCGCCGACTAAGACAATATATGTTGACTCACACTACCTTATTGATATCTAAAATGGACCTTATCAAATACATATTCGAGAAGCCTGCTCTCTCCGGAAGAATAGCAAGATGGAAAATGGTCCTAACCGAATATGACATCCAATACACTACTCAAAAATCAATCAAAAGGAGTGTACTAGCTGATCATTTGGCTCATCAGGCTGTTGACGATTACCAGTCGATGAATTTTGAGTTCTCAGACGAGAACATTATGTTAGTAACTAACTGCGAAGAACCTGGATCAGATGAAGGACTTGAAAAAGGATCCCGATGGACTATGGTCTTTGACGGAGCTTCCAACGCACTAAACAATGGCATTTGTGATGTGATTATCTCCCCAGAAGGCTGTCATACACCCTTCACCGCCAGACTATGCTTTAACTGTACCAACAATATGGCTGAATATGAGGCGTGCATCATGGGTCTTAAAGCTGCTATTGACTTGAGAATCAAATTCTTGAGAGTATATGGAGACTCGGCCCTGGTAGTCAGTCAGATCAAAGGATAATGGGACACGAAGCATCCTAATCTCATCCCATACCGAGAGCATGTATTGACATTAAACCCATAGTTTGAAGAGATTACCTTTGAACATATTCCACAAGAAGAAAATCAGTTAGTGGACGCGCTAGCCACCATGTCATCCATGTTTAAGGTCAGATGGGATAATGAAGCCTCTCAGATCACTATCGAAATATTAGACGAACCGACACACTGTTATGAAATTGAGGCTGAGGGAGTAGAAGAAAAGCCTTGGTTCCACGAGGTGAAAAGGTATCTCGAAGCTCAAGAGTACCCTGAGGGAGCATCTGTCAATGGAAAAAAGTTCTTAAGAAGGTTCTCTGCCAAGTTCTTCCTGAGTAACGAGGTTCTCTACAAGCGCAACCATGATTCTACCTTACTGCGGTGTGTGGATAAGAGAGAAGCATAGAAAACTATGGAGGACATACACGAAGGTAACTTTGGTACCCATTCTAGTGGGCATACGATGGCTAAAAAGATCATGTGGACAGGATACTATTGGTCCAATATGGAATCAGATTGTCATTATCACTCCCGAACTTGTCACAAATGCCAAATCTATGCTGACAAAGTATATGTGCCTTAGGTTCCGCTAAATGTTTTGACTGCTCCTTGGCCATTCGCAATGTGGGGGTATTGATATGATTGGAGAGATTGGACCTACCTCTTCTAATGGACACCGGTTCATCCTTGTCGCCATTGATTACTTCACGAAGTGGGTAGAGGCAGCCTCATTTGCTTCCGTTACCAAAAACGTTGTGGCACAATTTATTAGGCCTAATCTTGTCTGTCGGTATGGTATCTCAGAAAGAATTATCACAAATAACCGTACCAAACTCACTAATACTATGATCACCGAGCTCTGTATGCATTTCAAGATCCAACATCATAACTCTTCTCCTTACTGGCCGAAGATGAATGGCACCGTGGAGGATGCCAATAAGAATATCAAAACGATTATACAGAAGATGATAGTGACATATAAATACTGGAACGAGATGTTACCTTTTTCTCTTCATGGTTACCGTACCTTAGTGTGCACGTTAACATGGGTAACCCCTTTCTCTCTCATATACGGTACGAAAGTTGTTTTACGCATCGAAGTCCAAATACCATCCCCGAGAATCATGAAGGATGCATGTTTAAACGAAGATGAATGGGTTCAGAATCGAATTGACTAATTGAACCTGATTGACGAGAAAAGGCTCGCGGCTTTTTGTCATCGTCAGATGTACCAGAAACGTATGATCAAAGCTTTTAACAAGAAGGTCGCACATCAGGTATATCATGTTGGTGACCTAGTAATCAAGCGCATCATCCTACCGTAAGGTTATCCTAGGGGCAAGTGGACTCCTACATACGAAGGACCATTTTTGATTAAGACCATATTTTCTGGTGGATTTATGATATTAACCACTATGGACGGTAACGATCTTCTGGACCCGGCAAACGCGGACATAGTTAAAAGATATTACGCATGAAAAGAGACCTGCTAGGTTGATTGGCCTAGGAAAAAATAAGGGAATCCCGGCGAACCAAAAGGGTTCGAGCAAAAATTAGGGATATACATATGAAAAATTTGTACACCCGGCAAGTCAAAAACCTGAAAAGGCGTGTTGGGCAAAAAAGGGTATCCTAGTGGACTGAAAACCCGAAAGGGAGGTCTAGGCAAAAATTAGGGATTAAAAGTGTATAATTATGTTCTGTTGGATCACCTTACAACCAAACTTTAGAATCAAGTGTCAAATTCGAATGGTACTAATTAATCCAGTCAGCTTCGGCCAATCAGCAAAGTGATGAGACACTCAAAGATATAAAGGCAATAGCAGAATGGGAACCCACTAGGATCTTTTTACATAGCTGTTTTTCTGTATACCACTTTGTATAGTTGTCACTTTTTAAAATGACATTCTATTATTAGGATTTCCATCTCCTTGTACAAAGACTTCTGTTGTAGGCAAAATTTCTTCAAATTAATACAAAACTATCCCTTTGAAAGTGCAAAACTACTTGTTTTTTATTTTTCTTTTTTGTTTGCAAAAGCGTTCAGTGATTATTTTTTGAGCATATGCATTTGAATATGATTACCGTTTACAAATACATGCATAAAAACAGAAAAATTGTTGCTAGGGTTTTTAAGAATCGAGACAATATAGAAAAGCCATCCGTAAATCACCACAGAACACCCCTAGGGGATCATTTTCACAAAATTCTTTATCAACAAGTGTATATTCCCCAGTTAGATACATAAACAAAGACATCTCCCCGCAGGTCACGGCCATATCTTCAGCGTATAGCCTAATGATTTCAGATATTCTGGCATTTCTTAAATAGATCAAGAGTTCCAATCATCGCTCCAGAATCTTGGAGCATTCCTCAGCTTGGTCTATAAGTTTCTTGGGTCCCCCAACAGGGTTTCATAAAATCCCCAAACAGTTTATGAAGTTTTCTCTCCCCAATAGAGTTTATTTCTCTAGCTACGGAAACCCATCTCCCAGCAAATTCAACCTCAACGCATAGCAAGGAACTACATTCTCCATCTCCAGCTACAGTCAGGGATTTATTTTCCCCAGTTCAACGACACTATAAAAGAACAACTGATACATTCACATATTGCATTCATACATCATTTTAAAAACGTCATAGCATATACATACAAAATGCATATAGCACAGTCTCATTTATTTTGAGAATATCATTACCCAATGCATTTCACGCATCATGACATTGCATACAACTAGCTCTTTACCTTTTCAGGAAAGATCGACACACGAATATCATCAACAATTTTTAACAGTTCCAGATTAATTCCTGAAACCAGACAGGGAAACTATCTATGAACAACTGATTGCAGATCAATTCTAGAAACAAGACGTGGCGACTATCTACAAGACCAGGTTAGAGATTAATTTTTGAAACCAGACAGGGTAACCATCTCAACAACCAACAAAAGAAGGTTCAAGATTAATTCCTGAAACAAGACGGGGAAACTATCTGAGATAACAACTCAAGTTACTGTGAAGCTTGGATTTTACCAGATAACAGTTTAAGTTACTGCGAAGCCTGGAATCCGACCAAATAACAAATTAATTTCAGTAATTTATTGCGATGCCTGGAATCTGACCTGATAGCAATTAACTTCTCTCCTTTCAAGAAAATTACTGCGAAGCCTGGAATACGACCAGATAATAGTTCAACTTTGTTTGTCTATAAAGCCTGGAATCCAACTAGATAACAGATTAATTTCAGTAAGTTATTGTGAAGCCTGGAATCCGACCAGATAGCAATTAACTTCTCTCCTTTCAAGAAAATTACTGCGAAGCCTGGAATACGACCAGATAACAGTTCAACTTTGTTTGCCTGTAAAGCCTGGAATCTGACCAGATAACAAATTAATTTCAGTAAGTTGTTGCGAAGCCTGGAATCCGACCAGATAACAATTAGCTTCATCCTTTTATCTAAGTTGCTGCGAAGCCTGGAATCTGACCAGATAACAGTTTAAGTTGATGTGAAGCCTGGAATACGACCAGATAATAGTTTAACTTTGTTTTTTTGTAAAGCCTGGAATCCGACCAGATAACAGATTAATTTCAGTAAGTTGTTGTGAATCCTAGAATTTAACCAGATAGCAATTAGCTTCATCCTTTCATTCAAGCTACCGTGAAAACTGGATATCAACCAGATAACAGTTTAACATTAAGAAAATTACTGCGAAGCCTGGAAACTGAACAGATAATAGTTAATCTCATATTCCCCAGTAAGTCGCTGTGAAGCTTGGAATACGATCAGATAATAGTCAACTTTATTATCCTCAGCAAGTTATTATGATGCCTGGATTTCGACCAGATAACAACTAACTTTCATCTCCCTAGTCAAGAGATAACTCCCCAGTAGAGTAATGGACGACTAAAGCCCCTAGACTCTATTCCCCAAACAGAAATCAACAGCGAAGTATTTCTTAAACAACAAGAACAGGATTCCCTACAAGAGACCTCTTATGGCTCAGAGTAAATCAACCAAAGATTATTCCGATGTGTCTTCCAGTTCGAAGTCAACATTTATTTTGGGTGGCATCTATAAGCCTATCTCCGATGAATCTCTGTTATCTCCTCCAAATGGCATTTGTAAGCCCATTCCCGGTATCTTCAACCAACAGCATCACTGTGTGCACAGTCAAGTGCAAATTTCTGGGCACTCTAGTGTTCAATCATCTTCCATCTTCAGATCACGAAAGGCAGACAAGCCAATCTAAATCCTCAGGTTTAAGAAGATTGAACAGGGGCAGCTGTTGTACCCAAAAATTTTCCCTCTCATTTTACTCAATACATGCTCATTGAGGTCCTCAATTGTTCAAGGTTGACCAAGAATTGTCCAGACAAATTCTCCTCCTAAGCAATTCACTTCCAACTAGGGTTTCACTTCTCACAAAGAATTTTTGGTTGCAAAGGCTTCAAGTGATTTCCATGGTCCCTAAAATTTCCTCAAGAATATCCATGCCTAGTTTCATGCCTTTCACTACAAGCTTGCTCAGTCAATTGTTCAAATGCTTGAGAATCAACTATACTAGGTCAAAAGTCAATAGTGGCCAATGTACAATCAAACTTCAAGATTTTTGGTTAACATCAATATTTTGAAGTGATACCCATAATTTGATCAAGGTTTGATCATGATTCTTCAAGGAGTGTTCTCAAAACATCAAGAATCAAAACTTGTCAAATTAGGGTTTCCTAGGAAAAGTCAACTGAACTTTGACCAAGCATAACGTTCACATGCTTCATCCATTTTGCCCCAACCAAAGCTCATTGTCAAGAAAATTTTATTTTTCCCTACAACTTTTATTTTTCCTTCAAGTCCAAGAAATGCATAATTTGAAAGATATGATCCAACACATTACAAGTCTTTTTGAAGGTCAACAAAAAGGAATTTTTTTTCAAGGCAAGTTACATCAAGATAAATCCTCCAAATGCAATAATGGTCAACATAGAGATCGTAGGGGACATCTTGATATTTCTTAAAAGTCCAAGATCATCTCCAAAAGATAAAAATTGAGCAAGTTATGACTAGTACAAATTGGGCAAATTGGTGAAAATGCAAAAAGTCAACTTTGATCAAAAATGCATTTTTTAAGTTTATAGACCTATTTGTGGGATTCAAATATGTTTATGACTTACTCAAGGACTCCTAAAATCACTTTCACCTAACTTTGCATTTTTATATATTTTATTCATATTTATTTTTGTTTTTATTCAAATAAATACAAAATAAAATGCATAAAATAATAGATCAATGGTTTGGACATATGGGCTAGTGTGTTGGGTCAGCCTTAAGCCCATAATTTCGTGCAAAACATGTCTAGGTTCATGCCTCAAACAAAATGGGCGAGAATATTCACTTTTGGAAATATTTCAAAATTGATATCTTGTGATTTAAGCCATGCCATTACACTTTGATTTCCTCCCATCTTTGCTTCTCTCATCCCTCTATAAATACAGGGTAGTATTGCTAGCCAAGGACACACACACATTTCCTATCAAAGCTCCGTGAAATTTCCAAAAAAATCATCAAAGTTGTGAAATTCAAAACTGAATTTCCAGCCATCATCCATCCAAACCAAGCATTCTATCCTCCTCCTAAAGGTTCTAGGAACTATTCCACATCCTTAGGCAAGCCCAAGGCATGCAGAAACTCCCTCACGCCATCCCTCCGGTTGTTAATTTTGTCTGATCGCAAACTCTTTAAATTATGCAATTTAAATCTATACTATGCATATATTCTTATTATTGATGATATTCGGAGTCGATCTAACGTGTTACAGGCGAGCAAAAACATAGGGATGAGGTCGTGCCATTGTTAGGGCACGATCTGAGTTTGCTTTCAAAGCGCATGACTCAGACCGATTCAGGCCAAAATAAGTCCGGATTTGAAATCAAGGGACGATTTTACGTGGGATAGAGTCTTTAGTTTTTTTCTTTAATCCAATGTTTTTACAGGTTTCAGATTTTGGTAGGTCAGAGAAGACGACCGGAGTTTGACTCCGACATCTATGACTCTGTTGACTCCGGCAAGGGATATGTATGGCTTCAGGTCACATCCTGGTTGGTTCGTTCAAAAAATGAGGGACCCAGTACAACGTATGTGTATACACCTCAACATTTTTTGATGTTTCACATATATTACTATTTTGTTGTTTGTATAAACGAATGATTAGTTGGCTTGGTTGTGAAGGGTGCGTATATAATGCTGGAAGGCCTGGGTTCGATCCCAGGTCTTGAATTTTCCATTCTTTCATATTTGCTTTGCAGATCCAGTGATAGGCAGGTCCATACTCATATCTTATGCCTCATGCTTGGGCCATCAGATGTTGATACAAGAAGATCTAGCCATACTGGGATGCGTTTCCACCCTATAGCCTCAAGGATGATGCTCACCAGATTATTTTTGGAGCGTTGGATTCAGGCTTATTGGGCCTAAGCAAAAATCCTAATCTCACCCCACATTTACTTTAGACATCAGACCCAACATTTTTGTTTCTTATTTTTTTAGTCTTTTTAATTTGTTTTTATATTTACTTATTTGCAAAATCATTTTTTTAATCATAAAATCAGAAAAAACATAAAAACTTAGATTTAGGTTTTATTTTATTTAAATTTAATTTTTATAAATTAATTTAATTAATTACCGTGACTTATTTCATAAATTAAAACCAATTTAGAGTTAGGTTAAATTTTTAATATTTCCTAAGAAAAAATGCCAAAAATATTAAATTTGTTTTAGAATTAATTAATAATTTTTCTTTTCTTTTATTTTGATTAATTAAGGTTAATTTGATATTTTCCCAAATAAACAAAATAAAAAATCTTTTACTTAAAACTTTTAGGGTTTTGGACGTCCTTTCTAGTTCGCGCGCATTTAGTGTTCTCGCATTATCATTTTCTTATTAATGTATCTGCTTATGGGTTGTAATAGAATAACTAGGACATTTACTGCTTTTTTATGTTCCCTATTTTTTGGACTTGTAATTTTCCCCCTCCCTGAAGCCATGTAATAGTTACGTTTTGAATTCTGCACTTTAATTTCCTGTACGTATTTGAATTGCTTAGATGTATGGTAATAGGATTGCATGGTAAGAAAATTATAAACAAAATGTTAGGAAACTTAATGCAAAGATAAATAACTGAAACATAACGCACTTGCACATGCGCACCACTAGGGTACCCTCGCTTCGGTTGCCTTCGAAATAAAAGAGTCATAACTCTTGAAACATGAGAGAATTTAGTGGCTACCCTCCGGTTTAAAGATCACAAAAATGAACCTCTCGATATTACCTCGATATGATCTTAAAACCCTAGGGTGGTTACTAAAGTATCTTGCTCAGTTTCCTTTGTGACTGTAACGATGACCCTTCGATTGTCCCTCTAAATCCAACAGTAAAGCTACCTACTCATTAATAGTAGGATAGCACTGCCTAAAGGAAAAGAGGAAAAGAACAAACCTTTCGAGTAAAGTAGATAGTTCTGGATATGAATGAGTATCAAGATGGAATCCGTATCTGAAATGTATCTGAAAGCTGAATCTGAATGAGTATCAGGATGGCATCCGTATCTAGAGCGTATCTGAACTGTATCTAGAAGCTGAATCTGAATGAGTATCAGAATGGAGTCCGTATCTGGAGCGTATTTGAACTGTATCTAGAAGAGTGTATGAGAAGGAGCCCGTGTAGGATTACTTCAGTTGGTCGTGTATATAATTGTTCTGGCTTGTTTCAGGTATTAACCTCTGACCTTTTGAAAATTGTTGATGATAGACATTTGTTGACTGATCTTTCCTGAAGAGGTAAAGGGTTAGCTGCCTGCAATATCATGATGTATGAAGTGCGTGGTGCAATGATATTCTCAAAATAAATGAGATTGTGTCGTATGCACTTGTTATGTACGTAATATGATGCATGAAGGGTGAAAATGTTATTTGAATGTATCTTTGTCTGAGAAAATAAATCCTTGGCAAATGAAGGGGAGTCGTTAAATCCTGGATTGTTGTTGAAGAGTTGGTGAGTCTTCAAACTTTGCTTAGAATATTTCCACCAAGGATTCTTGTTTTATTGTTTCAGGAGAGCTCCGCTGAGGAATATTGAAAACCCTGTGGAGAGTGTTGATTCTTGCTTGGTGAAAAAGATTTCAGGAGTCTCAGTTGTTCATTGCTCTACTGGGGAGTCGAAGTTGAACTGATACCTGGTCGGGTCCAGGATTTACAGTAACTTGATGTAGAGTAGTCTACTGGGGAAGAGGAGTTGTGGTCCTTTGCTTTGTAGTAGTCGGAGAGGCAAACTCAAACTGGGGAATCTGTATTTTGTTGGGGAAATAAACCTTGTGGTCGGTCCGTTGGAAATAAACCCATGTTGAAATTTTCTTTTGAATCATCTTGCATCATGGTAAAAAATTGGCTCAAAGTTGTAAAAAAACATGAAGTTTTCAACACTTAGAAAAATTTCTAAGTTTGAAAACTTTGACTTTTCAAAATGAAATCTTGACTTTTTGATTTCTTGATGAACAATTTCATATTTTGACATGTTTTGATGAATTGTGATTTTTGACACTTGATTTTGACCAAAGAGTCAAAGTTTGACTTTTCAGTGTACAGTTGACTTTTGATTAGTTGACTGAAAATCAACTATCAATCAATTGATCATTGAGCAATGTTTTAAGTCATGACATTAGGTTAAAATTATGCAATTGAACTCTTGAGATCATGCCTCAAACCAATATACATTTGCTAGGTTAAAAATAAAAAATTGCCCTTTCTCAATCAAAACCCTAATTTTGACCATTTTGCCCTTTTGATGATCTGATCAAATTTCTTGAGGAATTGTGGTCCAAACTTGATCAAATGATACATATGAGTTTAAAATGTTGATGTGGATAAAAAATTATGAAGTTAGACTATAAATTGGCCATATTTGACTTTTTCCCCAATACAGCTGATTTTTAGGTCAACTACTCAGTTGATTGGGCAAAAATATGATCCAAAGCTTGAAACTTGTCATGAGTGACCTTGAGGGTCCATAATGATCCATGAAAGTAATATGCGGAATTGAAAGTTCAAATATCCTTGTGCAATCTCAAACCCTAATTTTGGTCATCAGTGCTTAAGGAGGTGTCTTGAGCTGATCAACCCTAGTGCAATCTTGAGCCAAAGGAGATCTTATGAGCAAATTCTAGATAAGTGAGAGGGAAAATTTTGGGGTACAACACTGCTATATTACTATTAGTATTTAGGATTTCATGGAAATACTGTAAATTAAAACGTTAGCTAACTTAATAAAAAGACAAAAATAATTGAATCTTAACACATATGCACATATGCACATATGCACCTCTAGGGTATCCCCGCTTCGGTTGCCTTTCGGAAAAAACAGTCACGTCCCTTGAGAATAAGGATGCTTTAGCAAAGACCCGCAAAAATCAAAAATATCATAGTCCCTCGATGACCCTACGGTGTTGTCTTTCGGTAAATAATTTCGTCCCTTAAACGAAATTGCTAAAGCGTCTCCATATGTTGCCTTTATGACTGTAAAACGTCCCTTCGATTATCCCTCAACATACAACGATAAGGCTACCTACTCACTAATAGTATGATAGCATTGTCTAAATTAAAAGAGGAAAAGAATGACCCTTTTCGAGTAATAAAGTAGATAGTTGTTAGAAGTTTGCTCAAACATTTTGCACTTACACACAAAAACTACTTTTTTAAAAGACATTTTAAAACACTTTGTATACGTTCTCTACTATTCCGAGAAACATTACAAAGTTCGCCGTACTAAGGCATTTTCAAAACATTTTCAAACACAAAGCATAAAAGCATTTTAAAAATGAGCAAACCTCTAAGAGCCCGTGGAAAACCACTGATGGAAAGGGTGCTAACACCTTCCCTTTCCATAATCTACCGCCCTTACTCAGAAAACATCTCGAAAATGTCTTTTTTTGTTCTTTTCACTCTTTCCTTAAATTGGATAAAAGAAAAGACGGTGGCGACTCTTACTTACCGCATATTTGCAAAAAAAAACCAAAAAAACCAGTATATAACAGTCGGTTCTGCCACCGTACTACAGAACTGGCGAATCTGCTGGGGAATAAAAAAAGTGGGGTTTACCTTAGAGTTAGTTCAATGTTAAATTGATTTTTTTGTGCTTGTTTGCTTTACTTTTGAGGATTGTTTGGGTTGTTACTATGGATCCTACACCCGGATCTGAGCATCTTTTTAAGTAAACAGCAATAGATCGTGGAGACTGTATGGCATAGACCGATATGGTTGAAGAGATGGACGTGTTGGTATGACACTTTGGTTGGTACCGGTATCCCTTGTGTTGAATCAAGGAGAATACGGGGCCGCCGCGTGGTGTCGTGAAGCACTAACGAACCTTAGAAACTTAGTTGAACAAACTTGGCCATTATAAAGTAGTGAGATAGCCAGACTCGGTGTAAAGTTTGGAATCGGTTGATACTCGATACTACACTCATTGATATCAGACTTTTGAGATGTTTCGGCCGCAAGAAAAGATTGCTAAACTGAAATAACTCGATAAAGAAAGATCAGTGATATTGAGACTCTGTAAAACCCGGTTACTATTTCTAGGACAGGTTTAAAACTAACTAAACTTCAAGAGGGTACTTACCGTAAACCTCATGCAAGCCTTTGAACCTAAGGTCTATTGTGTGCTTTTCTTGTGTGTGATTTAGTTTTCTTAAACCTGATATCATGCATCATAAACATTTATTCTTCATTACGCTAACCATTTCAAGGATTAGGGGAATTTACCTTTGTTCTATTTTACAGATCATGGCTTCCGCTCGTAGAAATATCACCCGAATCAGCTTTGTGAGAATACCGCTTTAACTCAAAGAGCTAGTATCCAGGGTTTCTGAGACTTCCTCATTCACCAAGAACTACGGTCGACTCCTCAATCTGGTTACCTCAGGTTTCGATGAGAAGATGATGAGTGTGCTCTTTCAGTTCTTTACCCTAAGCATCATTGCTTCACCTTTCCAGACTATTCGTTGGTACCCACCATGGAAGAGTTCTCTCAGATATTGGGTATACCTATTTTGGATCAGTTGCCTTTCACCATTTTGGAAGAAGTTCCAAAACCAAAGATCATCGCAACAGCTTTACACCTGAAACGGTCCGACGTTGTATCCAACTGGGAAGCAAGAAGCGGGGTTAAGGGTTTTCTAGCCAAGTTCCTAATAGAGAAGGATCAGCTGTTTTGGGATGATTTGGACTTCCAGGCTTTTGAGAAGGTCTTGGCCCTTCTCATCTATGGGTTAGTATTGTTCCCTAATCCAGACTTACTCATAGATGTGAATGCCATCAAGGTTTTCCTTTCTCGCAAGCCCGTGCCCACTTTACTCGGAGATATCTTGCATACCTTCCACGTGCGTACCACAAAGAAAAGAGGGATTCTTATATGCTGTGTTCCATTGCTCTCAAGGTGGTTTATTTCTCACCTCCCTAAGACAATACTGAAGAATGAAGAAGGCTTGGTATGGTCGCAAAGGATAATGTCACTTTCACACACGGATATTCTTTGATATTCTCGATCTATGGGAGATATTCCTATTATTGACCGCTGTGGAGAATTCCCTAATGTCCCATTACTTGGCATCAGGGGAGGCATAACTTATAATACTTCTTTGGCCTTGCGACAATTTGGTTACGCTCGAAGGGATGGTCCGCACAAAATGCTTGTCCAGGGAATTGTGTTTAACTATGAGGATGATGTTCAAGGGTATCGCCAGAGGTTCATACGAGCCTGGGGCATGGTAAACAGATTTGACATCAAGGCTTTGGGGCCTAGGACTTCCATTCCTATGGATCTTTATCTCCAATGGGTACGAGCTCGTGCTCAGAATCTTATGATGCCATATGCAGCCATCTTACCAGTGATTGTGGAGCCCATTACTGAAGGGGGCATTCCCTATACGTTTCTCCATCCTGATATGCCCATTGATCTTGAAGAATTACAGAGGTCCTAGATTCAGCTGAAGAAGGAGCAGGATACTTATAGAGACCAGTTCTATGCTCATGAGAAGAAATATTTAGAGCTCACGAAGCAACTTCATGAGGAAAGAAGACTTAATGTTTATCTCGACGTGAAAAGGAAGCGCCCATGGGAAACCTGATTTTTTTTAGTTTTGTGAATTTTCAATTGAAACGCCTAAAAGGAAAATGTATTTTGAATTCTACTAATAAAATCTTTGTTTCATCTTGGTTCGCAAATTTAAATTTCCTGAAATCCTAGAAATTATTGCATACGCATGTTATACATATCATTGCATAAACAGGTTCCAGCAGGTTTCTCATCTTCTTCGCTGTTTATTTCTGCAAGTAAAGAAATGGCTCTTGAATGAAACATCAAGGATCTCCAGGCGCAAAACACCCAGTTCCAGCAAATGATTGTGGCTCTAGTTAAAGGGCAGGAAAATCTGAAAGCCCTCATACTGAAAGATAAGAGGAAGAAGCCAAAGAAGCCGACTGGGTTAGTGAATTTGGGAAGAAGGATCAGAGGCCCAGTGCAGCGAGCCTCTGAACTGGTAACTTCATCAAATGAAGGGAACAGTCAAGAAGAGAAAACAAGAGAGGAAGACTCCAACCAAAAGGAATCTGATGATGAATCTGACTATGATGAGGAGCAGTATCCTCCTGTTGATGAAAAATACAAACAACTAGAGGATCGTTTGAATGCAATGGAAGTCTAGAAGGTACCGGGTATGGACTTTGAAGAGCTGGGTTTGGTCTCTAGGTTTGTCATCCCCCAAAAGTTCAAGGTGCCAGTGTTTGCGAAATATGACGGGGTTTCATGTCCCAAAATGTACCTCTAATCTTATGTGAGAAAGATCCAACCTGACACTACTGACAAGGACTTGTGGGTCCACTTTTTTCAGGATAGTCTGTCCGGAACTCAACTAGAATGGTTCTACCAGCTGGAAAGGGCCAACATTCATAATTGGGAAGACCTGGATGCTGCTTTCCACAAGCAGTATCAGTATAACACAGACCTTGCTCCCACCCGTAGACAACTCCAAAATATGTATATGGGTTCGAGTGAGGGCTTTAAAAACTATGCTCAGGAATGGAGGGATTTAGAAGGAATAGTCCAGCCTCCCCTCTGATAGGGAGCTAATGGATATGTTTTTGGGGACCCTGTCTGGTTCATTATTTAATCACTTGATTGGAAACTCTTTAGCCGGCTTCACTGAATTGATTTTGACAGGAGAATGGGTGGAATCTAGAATTAGGAGTGGGAAGATTCTAAAGGATGCATCCTCCAGTGTCGTAAGGAATCCATTCACTATGAAGAAGGAGGTTAGTGTTGTGTACCGTCAAAGAAATCTGGACAGAACTGAATGTCGTCCAGCAGTAGGGGCTGTCATGATCTCTAAGTCTGAACCTACCTTACAAAGGAACAATCAACCGGGGACAGAAAGACCGGTAAGACAGTTTACCCGGATAAACATGACTTTGTCTCAAATCTTTCCACAGTTATTGAAGACCAATCTGGTAACTTTGAAGGAAGCTCCGAAGAATCCCAACACCGCCTCTCCTCACTACAATCCTAAGGCTCGTTGTGCTTATCATTCAGAAAGTGCAGGCCATGATACCAACAACTGTTGGGCTTTGAAAAACAAGGTGCATGATCTGATCGAGGCGAAGGAAATTGAATTTGATGCCCCTGAGATTCCAAATGTTATCACTTCTCCTATGCCCAAGCACGACTGTGGTGTTAACGTTGTTGAAGATGATGTGTTTGTTACTGCTATTAATGAACTTGTTACTCCTCTCCTGACCGTCAAGAGGAGCCTGTTGAAGGCCGGTTTATTTTCGGGTTGTGGTGAAGGATGCCACCTCTGTTTGTCTCTACCTAATGGTTGTCATTTATTGAAGGCATGTGTCCAGCGCCTGATGGATGACAAAGAGATTTTATTTGAAAAGACTCCAATTCCAACCATTTCTTACAAGGACGTTTCAATAATAACCATTTCTGCCAATCCTCCCAGGGTATCCACCAAAAGACCTGTCATGATTACATCTGTTCCGAAGGTGACTCCGCTGATAATTACCATGCTAGGGCCAATCTCATACTCCTCGGACAAAACTATTCCCTGGAACTATGGGGGTGACGCCTACTACCACGGCGTCAAGCAAGATTGGATGGCCAATGAAGACCAGGTTTCTGAGACGGCTGACCCCGACATTGGCAACATTGGGGGAACCAGCAAAATAACCAGAAGTGGAAGAGTGTTCTCCCCTGAGATTTCTCCTCTGAAAACTGTTACTGGTCCTGTTATTATTCTTGATTTTGTTCCTACTAATACAACTACATTTCCTGTGATCACCCCTACTGACACCCCTATCACCGAGTCGATCGAGACTCGGGGCAAAGATATATTGGTTGAGCCTGTCCGAATGAAGGTGCAGTCAATATCTATCCCAGAGGCTTCCAAGAAGGAAATGGAAGAAATTTTGAAGATCATCAAAAAGAGTGACTACAATATGGTCGAGCAACTGGGGCAGACCCCTTCAAAGATTTCTATGTTGGCCTTACTGTTGTGCTCCGAAGCCCATGCAAAGGCTTTGGTGAAGTTCCTTAAGACGGCCCATGTGCCACAGGAAACCTCTGCAGACCAATTTGAAGATTGTGTGGCCATTCTGACGGCGGATAACGGTTTGGGTTTTTCTGATGCTGATTTGACACCCAGAGGGAGAAAACACAATGATGCGCTACATGTTTCCGTCAAATGCCGGGGCACTACTTTGGCCCATGTCTGGTTCATCATTGAATGTGCTGCCCAAGAAGGCTCTGGATAAGCTAGACTGTGATTGAAGCCCAGCAACATAGTGGTAAGGGCTTTCGATGGCTCAAAGAGGATGGTGCACGGGGAGGTGGACATCCCCATAAAAGTTGGTTCTCATACTTTTGACTCTACCTTCTACGTGATGGATATCAGACCATTCTATTATTGTTTATTGGGTCTCCCTTATATCCGTGGGGCGAGAGCTATCACATCTACTATGCATCAAATAATGAAGTACCCGGTAAAAGGAAAGATTGTCATGGTCCACGGTGAGGAAGAATACATGGTCAGTCACCTAAACTCCTTCAGGTATGTAGAAATGGATGGCGAGTTCATCGAGACTCCGTATCAGAATTTCGAGGAGGTGCCTCAGAATATGGCTGCAACTGAAACTGTCACCAATCTGTCAAAGATCACCATACCTCCCTTGAAGATGGCTTCTCTCAAGGATGCAAAAGCAGTTATTGAAGGAGGTGGGTCTACCATCCGGGGTCAGCTCCCTGACATACCATACAAGTCTGACAAGTTTGGCTTAGGTTTCTCTTCAGGGGCTCCAAGGGTTGTTCGATGTGCTCGTGCTAGAGGACTTCCCCTCCATATCAGCAATCATGGGGTCAACGCCTTGGAAGACAGTGATGGTGACGATAACATGGACAACTAGATCTTCCCTACTATCAAAGGTGGACTCAATAATTGGACCGAAAGAGACTTTGTACCGATTACTTTTGTTTAGAAGTAATTGTCTTTTTGTTTTTTTTTATATGTAATAAACAATATGAACTTTACGGCCATGTGTCTTACCCGGGGCACAATGGTTTATTTGTGAGGGCTATCATAATCCAATTTCATATGGCATTAATAAAGCATTGGACGTTTATGCATACAAATTTTGCGCTCTATGTTTTTCTTTTCTTTTTACTTTGTCTATACAGCTATGCTCTTACACACACTCATGTATCAAACTACAGATCCATATCCACTCTGAATCCCATTGATAACAGTTCTGCTATTGTTGGTTATAACTTTGAAAATCCGATCAACCAAGCCGAGGACGAAGGTGAGGAAGATTGTGAGGTACCCGGAGAACTTGCTAGATTGTTACAGCAGGAAGAAAGGGCCATACAGCCCCATGAAGAGCCAATTGAGATAGTGAATTTGGGCACAAAGGAGGGACGAAAAGAAGCCAAGATTGGTGCAAATCTAGGGCTTAATATTAAATAGCGGTTGATATAGATGTTGCATGATTATATCGAGATCTTTTTCTGGTCATATGAAGACATTTCAAGACTAGATATGGATATCATGGTTCATCGCCTGCCAACTAAAGAAGATTGCCCTTCGGTAAAGTAGAAGGTCCATCGCATGCGCCCTGAAATGTCAGAGAAGATCAAAGCAGAGGTTATAAAATAGTTCAACGCTAGATTCCTAGATGTCACCTCTTATCCCTAATGGGTTGCTAACATAGTCTCGGTGCCTAAAAAGGACGGAAAGGTACGGATGTGTGTGGAATACCAAGATTTGAATAGGGCAAGCCCCAAGGATGACTTTTTGCTTCCCCACATTGACATTCTGGTTGACAACACCACGCAGCACAAGGTCTTTTTCTTCATGGATGGTTTCTCTGGTTATAATCAGATCAAGATGGCACCTGAAGACATGGAGAAGACAACCTTCGTCACACAATGGGGAACTTTCTGCTACAAAGTGATGTCGTTTGGATTGAAGAATGCTGGGGCAACCTATCAGCGGACCATGGTAGCTTTGTTCCATGACATGATTCACCATGAAATAGAGGTCTATGTTGATGACATGATAGCCAAGTCTCAAACTGAGAAAGAGCACCTTGATCATCTACAAAAACTGTTTGATAGGTTGAAGACGTAAAAGCTGAGGTTGAATCCGAATAAGTGCACCTTCGGGGTAAGGTCTGGAAAACTGTTAGGTTTCATTGTCAGTGACAAAGGTATTCAGGTAGACCCTGCAAAAGTGAAGTCTATACAAGAGATGTTGGCTCCTCGCACTGAGAAGGAGGTCAGAGGCTTCTTAGGACGACTAAATTACATTGTCATGTTCATTTCCCATTTAACTGGTACTTGTGAGCCAATCTTCAAACTCTTGAAGAAAGATCAAGTGGTAAAGTGGAATGGCGAATGCCAGACTGCCTTTGAGAGAATCAAGGAATACCTTCAAGAACCACCAATTCTGATGCCTCCAATTGAAGGAAGACCTTTGATAATGTATTTAACAGTGTTAGATAATTCAATGGGATGTGTGCTGGGGCAACATGACGAGTCTGGTCGAAAAGAGCATGCAATATAATACCTTAGCAAAAAGTTTACCGACTGTGAAACAAGATACTCATTGCTCGAGAAAACTTGTTGCGCTTTGGATGGGCTGCTCGCCGACTGAGATAGTATATGTTGACCCATATTACTCTGCTGATATCTAAGATGGATCCGATCAAGTACATCTTCGAGAAGCCCGCTCTCTCCGTAAGAATAGCAAGATGGCAAATGATCTTGACTGAATATGATATCCAATACACAACCCAGAAATCAATCAAGGGAAGTGTACTAGTTGATCATTTGGCTCATCAAGCTATGGATGACTACCAATCCGTGAATTTTGAGTTCCTTGATGAGAATATTATGTTAGTGACTAACTGTGAAGAACCTGGACCAGATGAAGGACCTGAGGAAGGATCCTGATGGACTATGGTTTTTGATTGAGCCTCCAATGCACTCGGCAATGGCATCGGTGCTGTAATCATATCGCCCGAGGGCTGTCATACTCCTCTTACCGCCAGATTATATTTTAATTGTACCAACAATATGGCGGAGTATGAAGCATACATCATGGGTCTCAAAGATGCTATTAACCTGAGGATCAAGTTCTTAAGCATTTTCGGAGATTTAGCCTTTGTAATAAGTCAAATCAAAGGCGAGTGGGACACGAAGCACCCGAATCTCATCCCTTACAAAGAACATATGCTGACACTGCTCCCACACTTTGAATAGGTCACCTTTGAACACTTCCCACGAGAAGAGAATCAGTTAGCAGACGCGCTAGCTACCATGTCATCTAGTTCAAGGTCAGGTGGGGTAACGAGGCCCCTCGGATCACTATTGAAAGGTTGGATGAACCGGCATATTGCTACGAGATTGACACTGAAGAGGTAGTAGACAAACCTTGGTTCCATGAAGTTAAAAGGTATCTCGAGGCTCAAGAATATTTCGAGGGGGCATCTGTCAATGATAAAAAGTTCCTGAGAAGGTTCTCCGCGAAGTTCTTCCTCAGTAATGGGATTCTCTACAAACGCTATCATGACTATTCTTTACTTTGGTGCGTAGATAAGAATGAAGTAGAGAGAGTTATGGCAGATCTGCATGAAGGTACCTTTGGCACCCATTCTAGTGGACACACTATGGCTAAAAATATACTAAGGTCAGGATACTATTGGTCCACTATGGAAGCAGACTGTTATCAGCATTCTCAAACTTTCCACAAATGCCAGATCTATGCTGATAAAGTACATGTACCTCTGGTTCCCTTGAATTTCTTGACAGCTCCCTGGCCGTTTGCAATGTGGGGTATTGACATGATCATAGAGATTAGGCCTACTGATTCCAATGGGCATCGCTTCATCCTGGTGGCCATTGATTACTTCATGAAGTGGGTTGAGGCTGCCTCTCTTGCTTCTGTTACCAAGAATGTTGTGGCGCGGTTTATCAAGCACAACCTGATTTGTCGGTATGGTGTCCCTGAGAGAGTCATTACTGACAATGGTACAAATATCAACAATACAATGATCACCGAACTCTGTAAGTAATTCAAGATCCAGCATCATAATTCTTCCTCTTACCGGCCGAAGATGAATGGCATTGTGGAGGATGCTAACAAGAATATCAAGAAAATCATACAGAAAATGACGGTGACATACAAAGACTGGCATGAGATGTTACCATTTTCTCTTCATGGTTATCGCACCTCAGCACGCACGTCGACAGGGGAAACACCTTATTCTCTGGTATATGGCATGGAGGTTGTCCTGCCTATTAAGGTCCAGATCCCTTCTCTGAGGATCATGAGGGATGCAGGCTTGAACGAAGATGATTGGATCCAAACTCGACTTGATCAACTAAATTTGATTGATGAGAAAAGGCTTATTGCTCTCTGTCATGGTCAAATGTATCAAAAACGGATGATCAAGGATTTCAACAAAAAGGTCAGACGTCAAGTGTATAAAGTGGGTGATCTAGTAATCAAGCGCATCATACTGCCACAAGGTAATCCCATGGGAAAATGGACTCCCACATACGAAGGGCCATTTGTGATCAAGAGCATATTTTCTGGTGGAGCCATGATTCTGACCACCATGGATGGTGACGACCTTCCTCACCCTATTAATGCGGACATAGTGAAAAGATACTACGCATAGATAAAGACCCGCTAGGTTGACTGGCCTAGGAAAAAATAAGGGCATCCCGATGAACCAAAAGGGTTCGGGAAAAAATTAGGAATAAAAAACAAAAAAATCTGTACACCCGGCAAGTCGAAAACCTGAAAAGGCGGCTTGCGCAAAAAAGGGTATCCCGGTGGACTGAAAACCCGAAAAGGAAGTCCAGGCAAAAGTTAGGGATTTGAAGTGTATCACTATGTCCCATTGGATCACCTTGCGATCAGACTTCAGTATCGACTATCTAGCTCAAATGGTACTGATCAATCCAGTCAACTTCAGACAAGTAGAAAAGTGATGAGACGCTCAAAGACATAAGGGCAATAGCAGAATTGAAACCCAATGGGATTATTGCACATAGCTGTTTTCTTCCATTTATAAACTATTTTATATAGTTTTCACTTCTTACAGCGGCGTTCTCCTACTAGAACGCCAACCTCTTTGTACAAAACGCCTGTTATAGGAAAACTTCGGAAATCAATACAAATCATTTCTTTGAAAGTACAAAACTGTTTATTTTTCTTTTTCTGTTTTGTTGTGCAAAGACGTCCAATGACTTATTCTTGACATATGCATTTGAATATGATTAATGTTCACAAATATTTGCATAAAAAAACAGAAAGACAGTTGCTGATGACTTTAAAAAATGGGGCAAAATCTGAAAACATTTGCAGTCCCGACAGTTACTCCTTCCAACAGGTACAGGGGCAAAGACAGTTTGAAATGAAGTCGCCGCTACATATGACTATGTGATATCTATGTTCCCCACAGAGTAGAAATAACCAAAGTTTTGACTCCTTCATCCCCAAGAAGGAATTACCTTCTCCAACAAACTTCCTTCAATAGAGAGCTGAAGTCTGTGTTCCCCAACTGAGCTTTATAATTTCAAACAGTTATAAAACCTCCTCCCAGGTAGAGTTTGTTTCTCATACTGCGGAAGTTCATTCCCCAACAGAGTTTATTTCTCTATATCGGCAGAATCTTCCAACAAGCATCTCACTCCACAGACTGATTCTCAAGAAGAATCAATTCTCAAGCAGGATCAATTCTCAAGCAAAGTCAATCCCCAACAGGTTATCCTCAAACAGAAAGAGGAAATCCCCGGCGAATCATCTCCATTCACCATCCCCAGCAGAAATGAAGGATTCATCCTCCCAATACTTTCCAGCAGTTGTCCGATGTTGTACCCCAAAATTTACCCTCCCATATTCTTCAAGATTTGGCAAGATCAAGCTTCAAAATCCCTCAAGGGTTGCACAGTCCAATTGCCTCCTAACACAATCAAAATTAGGGTTTTGGTTCTTGCAAAGAAATTGAGACTTTCAAGGGTCCAATCAAGTCCCATATGCCTATATACATTGTCAAAAATCTATATGTCAAGTTTCAAGACTCACAGCATCAAGTTGCACAGTCAAAAGCCCTAAATGCTTCACAGTCAACTGCAGGGGCAAAATGGTCATTTGACAGTCAAAAGTCAAAATTTTTGATCAACATCTTATTTTGAAGCCACAATCATCATTTGATCAATTCTTGATCATGATTCCACAAGCATGGCTTAAAAAGTCTCAAGATGTCAAAAGTTTCTATTTTTGGACAGCTGAAAAGTCAACTGCAAATTGACCAAGGCATAACTTTTTCATGGTTTATTAGAAAAATCCCGTCCAAAGATAATTTTGAAGGGGATGACATTTCCTACAACTCATCTTCACACTCCAAGTCCAAGAAATGCTCTCACAAAAAGTTATCAATTTCAACATTATAGGTCATTTTCAAAAGTCAACAAAAAGGCATTTTAAGTCAAAGACCATAACTTGAGATTGGTAAATCAAAATGACATGGGACCAAAGGCATTGATTAGAGGACTTCAAGACCTTTCCAAAATGTCCAGGAACATGTTCATAGCTTCAAAATTGAGCAAGATATGCATTGGAGAAGTTGGGAAATTTTTGGGAACTTTCAAAAGTCAACTTTGCCTAAAACACTTCATTTTTGCTAATGGGCCTCAAATTCTTCCTTGAATCTTTACCCAAAGCCTATGCACGACCCATTGAACTTAAAATGATTTATTTTCTTATTTTTAATTAATTAATTGAATTTTTATTATTATTAATTCATTTAATTGATTTTAATTATAGGAAAATTAAAAAGATATGTTTTTGGATCTTTTGGTGAAGCAAATCAGATCAGGGCAAGCTGGAAAACTCGTTTCTCAATCAAAAAGGGAAGATCATCCATATTTGGCAAGGTTTTCATTGAAAAAGATTGGAAATTATATGATTGAAAATCAAAGATTGAAAACTTAAATTCATGGACTTTTGGGCCAAGGTTTTAACCTAATTCTGTTCCAATACAAAGGCACAAGCTAACCCTATTCTTGGACACACGTGAAAGCTGCTAAAACTCCATAACCAATTTGCAAAAATCAAAGAAATATTGGAAAACTGAAATCAATACTCCAAGCAAATTCAAACCCTTTTCTTGTTTCCAACGCCTTGCTGGGAGTTTCCTGAACATATTGCAATCAAGAACGAGCCCTAACACTCAAGAAATTGCCCAGAACAGATCCATGATTCAGTTTTATTTTCCATAATCGAAATTCATATTTCCTGAGCATTTAACATGTTTTATTGGTTATTTTGCGTTGCTTGAACATACAGGAAACTTTTGGCATGGTTTAATTGCATTATAACGCGCTGAATCATAACTTGCCATTAACACGTTCTAGGGTTCTTAAGGTTTTGAATTGGGGTTTCTCACATACAGAAAAATTGGCCTTCATGACACCCATGGTTGAATTGAGAGGGACAAGACGAATCGAATGAGATACTCGTGCTCAATTTATATGGCGCATGATGCTAATCACTATTTTTTGCACTTTTATTTTGTGGGGGTTTAAAACCCCCGCTATCTTGTTTTCTGTTTACAGGGAAAACGAGGAAGACAATAGGTGTCAAGGCCTGGTTGGAGAATTCAAATCCAGCGCGCGTTATTTCGTTTGGTTGTCATAATGTTTTTTTTTCATATAAGATAATTATTGTCCAGTTATACTACAAACGCGCTGGAATGGCTCAGTTGGTTGGGAACGTGGTTGGCAAGTACTGGGACCTGGGTTCGATTCCAAGGTCCCCCATATAATTCTTTCTATTTTTTCACAAAGCGTTCACATGCAACATGTGCCCAGAATCCCATCATGCACCTTCACGCGCTAGCTTGCCAAGTGGCCATGATGCCCAATCCAGTGGCCACAGAATGAAGTCCATGATGCACTCCAGTCAACCAGCATGCACACAACCAGAAAGTCAACGAGGCTTGCTTTGTCTAATGGGCCAGAATTTCTTACAATTGACCTCCACTTTGGGCCATCTAACCCCCTTGGTTTGCATAGTTTGATTTTATTTTATTTTCTTTTCTTTTTAATTCTTTTAATTGTTTTAATTATTATTATTAATTCACCATAAATTAATTTTCCATAATAAAAATCAGAAATCAAAAATTGTAAATATATTTAATTATCTATTAATTTCGTCACTAACTTATTTTTGTAAATAAATTCTAACAATTAATTAGTATAATTTAGGTTTAAATTTTAATTTTTTCTTAATAAATAAAAATTATATAGAATTAGGTTTTGACACTCTTAATCATTTTCTTAATTAATTATTATTATCATTATTTATTACTATTATTTTTGTACGTAAACATGTAAATTAATTAATTAGTTTAAATTAGGTCAACTTTGACGTTTTTTTATTAATAATTAAAATAATCTAGAATTAGGGTTGTTTACTAATTTTTAAATTCTTTTTCTTATTTTCATTAAATATAAAAAAAAGCATAAAAAACATTTTCTTTCCAATTAAATAATTAATTAGCATTAAAGTTTAATTTAATTTCAAGTAAAGGACCAAAAAACTCTCAATTGATACAAAAGGGTCAAAACCCTAAAAACGTCCCATTTAATTCCGTCACGCGTTATTTTTATTTCTTTTGATTATTATGTAACTGCTTCCAAGGATGTAATAGTAATTAGGTTTATTGCTTTTTTACTTTCCGCATCTTTATCAAAAACGGGTCTTTGTATTTTGGCGATGTATAGACTCGCGCCTTGTAATAGCATAGCTTTTACCTTTCCGTATTTTAATTTTCCGCACTCCTAACTGCTAATTGCATGAAAGAATGTATGATAACTAAAAACAACTTGTAGCTCACGATTGCCTAATCCAAGATAAATATAAACTGAAAACAACACACAATGCACCTGCCACTTCTAGGGTACGCCTCACTCGTTGCCTTCGAAAGTGGTCGTCAAGTATAGGATGTTTTAGTGGTCGCTCTTATGTCTAAGATCCAGTTGCCTCGAAACGGTTGTCTCAGATTAAAAAGGATCTAGGACATTAGGGTTACTTCTAAGGTGTCCTACTATTACTTTGGTGACCACACTGTCCCTACAATCGAATTGACCCGAACACCTCCAACGGTGGTGCTACCTACCTCTCAATGGTGGGATGGCACTACCTTAAGGACTTTTACACAGCCTGATTCCTTAGGGTAGGTAGATGACTCATGGGTACTCGCTCTCTTCAAAAACAAATCAAAAATATTTTCACACTGACACTTTCAAAAGCTTTCAAAAGCTTTCAAAACAAATTTTTCAAACACTCTTGAGGACAGATACAAGAGTCATTCAGAAATCTTTCAATGAAACTTTTTCAAACCCACTCACATTTGAAAAGCAAACATCTTTTTGAAAACATAAGAGCAAGTACCTAAGAGCCCATGGATAACCATGGATAGAAAGGGTGCTAACACCTTCCCTTTCTATAAATCTACCTCCCGAACCAAGAAACAATCTCATAAGGAATTTTGCTGTGCTTTTGTCCTTTCCATGTTGGAGAAAATAAAAGACGGTGGCGACTCTTGCTTACCGCGACATTTCGCGAACCAGCTTTAAAACAGTCAGTTTTATTTCCACCGATCACAGAACTGGCGACTCTGCTGGGGAGACTTAAAGTGAGGTGTACCTTAGGATAGCTCATACTTGTGTTTTCAATTGCTTTGTTTTGTTTGCTTTATTATTATGGGCATTGTCTTGGAGTTTCATATATCCTAACCCGGATCTGGGGATACCCTTTTAGGTAGCATAAGCTGTGAGGGACCTGTCCGGCGTAGACCGACACGGGTGAAGCAGTGGCTACGTTGGTGTGGCACCTTGGTCTGTACCGATATCCCTTGTGTTGCAACGAGGAGAATATGGGTCTTCTGAGGAGTCATTAAGCACCAACCGACCTTAGAACCCTAATTTGACCCAACTTGGCCATAGAACAGTAGCAGTATGCTACACCCATTGAGGCTAAACTCTCGCGATGGTTCTGGCCGCAAGAAAAGATTGTGATGCTGGAGTTATGACCGATTGAGGGTAGTCAGTGATATCGGGATCCTCTAGAACCCGGTTACTTTTGATAGGACAGGTCTTAACCAACAAACTTCAAGAGGGTAATACCTAGACCCCATGCTGGCCTAAACTCTAAGGGTTGTCTTGTGTGACTTGTGTGCCTTATCATGTTTGCCTTTGTGAATATTTGTGGTGTGCTTTATCATGACATCATACCATCATAGACATTGCATGCATCCTGCATAAGGACTGACCCATTTCAAAGACAAGAGGGTTTCATCTTTGCTCTGTTTTGTAGGACATCATGATGCCTGTGCGAAGGAACACTATCCGGTTCAATTTTGTTCACCCACCTGAGTTGCTTGAAGAATTGGTTAGCAGAATTCCAAACACCACTTCCTTCATCCAGAGGCATGGTTCTCTTCTCGGTTTAGTCACTTCAAAGTGGGACCAACAACTGATGAGTGTCCTGACCCAGTTTTATGATCCCTTGTATAACTGCTTCACCTTTCAAGACTTCCAGCTGGTCCCTACCCTGGAAGAATTCTCTGATTTGCTGGGTATTCCTATCTTGGATCAGACTCCCTTCACTGGTTGGGAAAAGACTCTTAGGCTTGAGGAGATTGCTGCAGCCCTCCCTTTGACCACCAAGGAGGTAATGGACAACTGGGTGACTAGAAGCAGAGTTAAGGGTTTCTTGGCCAAGTTTCTGATCGGTAAAGCTAACAGTTTCTGGAATGACTTAGACTTCAGGGCGTATGAAGACATTCTGGCTCTCTTAATCTATGGTCTAGTCTTGTTTCCTAATCCTGATAACTTCATTAATGTCAATGCCATAAGGATCTTCATGTCTCGGAACCCTGTGCCCACTCTCTTGGGTGATATCCTGCAACAACTCTATGCTCGTACTGTCCGAAGACGAGGAACTCTGTGGTGTTGTATTCCTTTGTTAGTGAGGTGGTTTATTTCGCACCTCCCTAAGTTCGTGCTGAAGAACAAAGAAGGAAGAGGTTGGGCTCATAGGATAATGTCTCTCACTGATAATGACATCATTTGGACTCTCAGAGGTTTGGATGAGGTAGTTGTTATTGATCGTTGCGGAGAATATCCTAATGTTCCTTTGATTGGTACCCAAGGAGGAATATCTTATAATCCATGTCTAGCTCTCCGTCAGTTTGGAAGAGCCAGAAGAGCAGGGCCTCATGAGATGTTGGTGCCTCACATCAGTTTTGAGTTTCAGGTAGATAGTGACGAGCTGCGTCGTAGATTCATCAAGGCTTGGGACAGAATTCACAAAGCTGACCCACATGAATTGGGACCGAAGACTTCTCTACCTATGGAATCCTACTACGGATGGGTCCGCATCCGTGCTCAGAAGTTAGGTATGCCATATGAAGCTGTCAGACCCATCATTCTTGAATATCCTGATAGAGATGGGGCTCCTCCAACTGTTCTCCCTCCTCAGATACCTACTGATGTTATTACACTAAAGAGGTCTTGGGCGCAACTACAAGAAGAACGAGATTCTTATCGGGAAAGGTTCAACGAGCAGGAATTGAAGATCCAGAAGCTGACAAAGCAATTGGAGAACGAGCGGGCCTTGAATGACTACATCCGTACTGAGAACAAGAGACCCTGGGATCACGGATGAGCTTTGGATGTTCTTTTACAGTTTTTATTTCCATTTTATGTAACGCCTAAGGGCAATCTGTTGAACAATTTAAATTTCATAGTTGAACCTAATAAAGTGCGTTTCCTTTTTGTTTACAAAGTTGAATCCTGATTGTCTTTGAAAACATAAATCATACGCATTCCATTCATCATGTGCATCACAGGTACTCTTCTTTTCAGGTTGCTTAATGTTCTTCGCTGTTTATTTCAGCAATCATCATGAATCCTGAATCATCTACTGAGCAATCCATCAAGGCCCTCCAGGCTCAGAACGCCCAGTTCCAAGAGTTGATCATGAGTTTAGCCCAAGGTCAAGAGGAATTGAAGGCTCTGCTGGTAAAGAAGAAGAAGAAGAAGAGAACTTTACTATTCAACACTGGCCGGAGGTTTGGCAACACACTGCAAAATGAGGCTGACCAAGCTGGTTCTTCTGTAGGGAAAGACAGTCCCCAAGGGGGAAGGGTTCCTAGTCCTGTGGTCTCTGACAACGAGACTGATTTCAATGAAGAGCAGTACCCTCCCGCTGAAGACAGGTACAAGCAGTTAGAGGATCGTCTGAATGCCATGGAAATTCAACAGGTGCCTGGGTTGGATTTTGGAGATCTGGGTTTATCTTCTTGGGTGGTAATCCCACATAAGTTCGAGACACCATCTTTCGCAAAGTATGACGGGGCTTCCTGCCCTAAGCTACATCTCAGATCTTATGTGTGGAAGATCCAACCATATACTGTGGACAAGAACTTATGGATCCATTTCTTCCAGGAGAGTCTTTCAGGGACTCATCTCGAATGGTTCTATCAGCTGGATGGAACCAAGATTTGTAACTGGGAGGACTTGGCTACTGCTTTTTATAAGCAGTATCAGTATAATGCCGACCTCGCTCCTACACGTACCCAACTCCAGGGTATGTCGCTAGGATCGGGAGAAGGTTTTAAAGAGTACGCGCAGAAGTGGAGGGACCTGGCTGGCAGGGTGCAGCCACCATTGACGGATCGTGAACTAGTGGACATGTTCTTGGGGACCCTATCTGGTCCATTCTTCAATCATCTCATTGGCAATTCGTCTGTAGGGTTTACAGACCTCATTCTGACTGGTGAGAGGATAGAAGCTGGTATGAAATCAGGGAAGATACAGAAAGGTGCGTCCTCAAGTTCTGAAAAGAAGCCTTTCAAGAAGGAAGCCAGTGCTGTGTATGGGCCCAGGAGACAAAATAAACCAGAACGCCGCCCAGCTGTCAACACGGTGGTAATTGCAAAGCCTGCTGTCGCTCCTCGGCAACCTAACCAACCAAGGGGTGAGAGACCCAGAAGAGAATACACTCGGCTTAGTATGACCTTGTCTCAGATCTTTCCGCAACTGCTGTCAACCAACTTGGTAACTGTCAGAGAAGCTCCGAAGGTGGTAAACACAACCTCCTCGAAGTACAATCCCAATGCTCGTTGTGCTTATCACTCTGATAGCCCGGGGCATTCTACTGATGATTGCTGGGCCCTAAGGAATAAGGTTCAAGACCTTATTGATGCTAAAGAGGTTCAGTTCGAGGCGCCCGAGAAGCCTAATGTGGTGACAGCTCCCATGCCCAATCATGGGGTGAATGCTATCAGGGATGGCGACGAAGTGGAGGAATCTAAGTTCAACAGCTAGATCTACCCAACGGCCGACAGTGGACCGAGCAACTGGATTGCAAAAGATTTCATACCTGTTACTTTTGTTACTCAGTAATGAACTCCTTTGTTTTAAATTTGTAACGAACAATAATGTGAAACTTTATGGCCCGGTGTCTTACCTGGGGCACCGTGGCTTCATTTGTGAGGGCTTATCACTTGTCATTTCCATATATCATGAATAAAAACATTAGACGTTTTTCGCATTTCAAATCTTGTGCTCCCTTTCTTTATTTCTTTATATATTGCAAAACAACTATATTTACACACACTCACTCATACAGGTTTCAATCCACTCTAGATCTCACTGGTAACGACTCTGCTACTGCCAGTTATGACTTCGAAAATCCGATCAACTTAGCCGAAGACGAAGGTGAAGATGATTGCGAAGTTCCTGGTGAGCTTGCAATACTATTACTCCAGGAAGAGAGTGCCATTCAGCCACATGAAGAGCCAGTGGAAACGGTAAATCTGGGTACTGAGACAAATAGAAAGGAAGTTAAGATTGGTGCCAATCTGGGGCTCAGCGTGAAATAAAGGTTGATTCAGGTGTTGCATGATTATGTGGAAATCTTTGCCTGGTCCTACGAAGACATGCCTGGGTTGGATACCGACATTGTGGTTCATCACCTGCCTACCAAGGAAGACTGCCCTCCGGTTAAACAGAAGGTTCACCGTATGCGTCCAGAGATGTCCGAGAAAATCAAAGCTGAGGTTATGAAACAATTCGATGCCGGTTTTCTTGCAGTAACTTCTCACCCTCAGTGGGTTGCCAACATGGTTCCGGTGCCGAAGAAAGATGGTAAGGTCAGAATGTGTGTTGACTACAGGGATTTGAACAGGGCGAGCCCCAAGGATGATTTCCCTCTGCCTCACATCGACGTTCTGGTTGACGATACTGCTCAGCACAAGGTGTTGTCCTTCATGGACGGCTTTTCAGGTTATAATCAGATCAAAATGGCTCCTGAAGATATGGAAAAGACTACCTTTGTTACTCAGTGGGGAACCTTCTGCTACAAGGTCATGCCTTTTGGGTTGAAAAATGCTGGGGCAACCTACCAACGTGCCATGGTTGCTTTATTTCATGACATGATCAATCATGAGATAGAAGTATATGTCGATGATATGATTGCAAGGTCTCAAACCGAGGAGGAACACCTTGACCATCTGCAGAAGCTGTTTGACCGTCTGAAGTTGTACAAGCTGAGGTTGAACCCGAACAAGTGCACCTTCGGGGTAAGATCTGGAAAACTACTAGGCTTCGTCGTGAGCGACAAAGGTATTCAAGTGGACCCTGCCAAAGTGAAAGCCATACAAGAGATGCCAGTTCCCAAGACAGAGAAAGAAGTCAGAGGCTTTCTAGGGCGTCTGAATTATATTGCCCGGTTCATCTCGCATCTAACTGCTACCTGTGAACCAATCTTCAAGCTGCTGAAGAAAGATCAGGTAGTACGTTGGAACGATGAATGTCAGGCCGCTTTCGACAGAATCAAAGAGTATCTCCAAGAACCACCCATCCTTATGCCACCGGTTGAAGGGAGACCTCTAATACTATACTTGACAGTACTTGACAGCTCAATGGGGTGTGTGCTGGGGCAGCATGACGAGTCTGGCCAAAAAGAGCACGCCATTTATTACCTTAGCAAAAAGTTTACCGACTGTGAGACCTGATACTCACTGCTCGAGAAAACTTGCTGCGCTTTGGTATGGGCTGCTCGCCGGCTGAGACAGTATATGCTGACTCACACTACTCTGTTGATTTCAAAAATGGATCCAATAAAGTACATATTCGAAAAGCCTTCTCTGTCTGGAAGAATAGCAAGATGGCAGATGATCTTGACAGAATACGACATCCAGTACACGACTCAGAAAGCAATCAAAGGAAGTGTATTGGAAGACCATTTAGCACACTAGGCAGTGGACGACTACCAGTCAATGAACTTTGAGTTTCCAGATGAGAACATCATGGTAGTGACTGATTGTGAAGTACCTGGACCGGATGAAGGACCTGAGGAAGGATCCCGATGGTTTATGCACTTTGACGGAGCCTCCAACGCTTTGGGTAACGGTATCGGTGCTGTGATCATATCCACAAAAGGCACTCATACTCCACTTACTGCCCGACTATGTCTCAACTGCACCAACAACATGGCGGAGTATGAGGCATGCATCATGGGTCTTCAAGCTGCGATTGACTTAAGGGTCAAGTTTCTGAGTGTCTTCGGAGATTCCGCTCTCGTGATCAATCAGATCAAAGGTGAGTGGGATACGAAACACCCAAACCTTATTCCTTATAAAGAGTGTGTGTTGACATTGATCCCCCATTTCACAGAGATAACTTTTGAACACTTCCCAAGAGAGGAGAATCAGTTGGCGGACGCGCTGGCTACGATGTCTTCTATGTTCAAAGTCAAATGGGACAACGAGGCTCCCCGGATCATTATCTGGAAACTGGATGAACCTGCATATTGCTGTGATCTTGAGGCTGAAGAGGTAACTGAAAAACCCTGGTATCATGAGTTGAAGAGGTACCTGGAAGCTCAAGAATACCCCGAGGGTGCATCTGTCAACGACAAGAAGTTCCTGAGAAGGTTTGCTGCAAAGTTCTTCCTCAGCAACGACATTCTCTACAAGCGAAACCATGATTCAACCTTACTGCGTTGTGTGGATAAGACTGAAGCAGAAAAGATCATGGCAGAACTGCATGAAGGTACCTTCGGAACGCATTCCAGTGGACACACCATGGCAAAGAAAATCCTTCGGGCAGGATATTTCTGGTCCACAATGGAAGCCGACTGTTACCAACATTCTCGGACATGTCACAAGTGCCAAATCTATGCTGATAAGGTGCACGTTCCTCCAGTCCCTCTGAATGTCTTGACTGCACCTTGGCCTTTTGCAATGTGGGGCATTGATATGATCGGAGAGATCAGACCTACGGCATCCAACGGGCATCGCTTCATCCTGGTGGCGATCGATTACTTTACAAAGTGGGTTGAAGCAGCTTCCTACGCTACCGTAACCAAGAACGTTGTGGCACGGTTCATTCGACACAACCTGATCTGTCGATACAGCGTCCCGGAAAGGATCATTACGGACAATGGTACCAATCTTAATAACAAGATGATCACTGAGCTCTGCAAGCAATTCAAGATACAGCACCACAACTCTTCTCCCTACCGGCCGAAGATGAATGGGGCTGTAGAAGCAGCAAATAAGAATATCAAAAAGATTGTGCAGAAGATGACAGTGACCTATAAAGATTGGCACGAGATGTTACCGTTTGCTCTTCATGGGTATCGTACCTCAGTAAGAACGTCAACCAGGGCAACTCCCTTTTCCTTGGTCTATGGCATGGAGGCAGTCTTGCCTATTGAAGTCCAGATACCCTCTCTCCGGATAATGAAGGATGCAGGCTTGAGCGAAGATGACTGGATCCAGACTCGACTTGATCAATTAAACCTAATTGACGAAAAGAGACTCACTGCTATTTGTCATGGTCAAACGTATCAAAAACGGATGATCAGGGCTTTTAACAAGAAAGTCAGACCACAAGAGTATCAAGTTGGGGACCTGGTAATCAAACGCACCATTCTTCCTCAAGGTGATCCCAGGGGAAAATGGACCCCCACGTACGAAGGGCCATTTGTGGTTAAACATGTCTTCTCAGGAGGGGCCATGATTCTAACCACTATGGATGGTGACGACCTTCCTCACCCCGCCAATGAAGACATAGTAAAAAGATACTACGCATGAACTAAAGACCCGCTAGGTTGACACACCTAGGCAAAAATAAGGGCTTCCCGGCGAACCATAAGGGTTCGGGCAAAAATAAGGGATGAAATGAAAAAATCTGTACACCCGGCAAGTCGAAAATCTGAAAAGGCGGCTTGGGCAAAAATGGGTATCCCGGTGGACTGAAAACCCGAAAGGGCGGTCCAGGCAAAAGTTAGGGATTAAAGAGTAATACTATGTCTCATTGGATCACCCTGCATCCAGAATTCGGCATCAACTATCAGGTTCAGACGGCATCGATCAGTCAGCTTCATCTTCAACTAAGTAGCCAAGTGATGAGACGCTCGAAGATATAAAGGCGATAGCAGAGTTGGGACCCAGTGGGATTTTTCACATAGTTGTTTTGTTTTCCTTTTCACAAATTGTATAAACTCTGTTGTTCGGCGGCGTTCTCTTACTAGGACGTCAGCCTCTTGTACATAAACGCCTGTTCTCAGGAAAATTCAAAAAATCAATACAAATTCACTTTTCATACCAATTGCCAATTGTTTTTCCTTTTTCTGTTTTGTTTTGTAAAGAACGTCCAATGTTCAATTGTGATATATGCATTTGACACTAATTGCTAACTCATAAATATTTGCATGCGAAACAAAGGATTAATTACAGGTGACATCGGAAACAGGGGAAATAATGAGTCGTCTAAGCGATCTATTGCTCTGTTCACCAAGGTACTAAGGTAAGTTCGGCTGAAGAATGTAGCCCAGATACTTTCACTCCCCGCCGAGTAAGACAAGATTCAACAATTCTCCCCAAGCAGAGTTGGCCTCCCGTCAGCCCTAACAAGGTACAGTATCCCAAGCAAGTCAGCAACACTCTCCCCGAGCAGAGTTAGTCTACTGTCAGCCTCAAGGAAGTTGGATTATCCCCCGAAGATCTCAATATTCCCCAACGGAGTACACAAACATTCCTAGCAAGCATCCCCGACAAATCTTGATCTAAGATTGTTCCCCGGCGGTATACCGGACATCCAGTGGAGCCATTCCCCAGTCCAATCTGAAAAGTTTCCCCAGGAGAGTTCAATACATCTCCCCAATAGATTCAGGAAGCTTATCCCCAGTAGATTCTGGAAGCTTATCACCTGCAGAGTACGAACGCGCCTCCCCGGTTTTATTCAAAGGTTATTTCCCCACCAGGATATAACTGGGTTATCCTCAGCCAATTGCCACGGAAAGATCGTCCCCGGCGAAGTCTTCTTATCCCCAGCAGAGTTTATCAAATCTTCCAACAGAGCTCAACAATGGTATCCCCAGCGGAGTTATCATCAACATCTCAGCAAAGTGCCTCTCTTCCCACAGAGCATTCCCCGCAGAGTAATGTCTTCACCAAGTTTATTCCCCAACTGAGTCATCTTCTCCTATAGGTTTATTCTTGCAACCATCATCCCCAGCGGAAACAAAGAGCTCTACTCTTCAACACCAGCCCAGGATTTGAACTCCAGGCATTCGTCAAGGATTTATTTTCCTAGACGAAAATACATTCATAAACATCGCATCTTCATAAATTATAGCATGCATATACGCATCATGAACATACAATCTCAGTCATCTCATGACATCATGCATTTCATACATCATGACATCGCATACAACTAATGTTTCGCCTTTTCAGGAAAAAGGGTCAATACAAAGATAATTACTATCAACTGTCGCAATTCCAGATTTGATACCTGTATCTAGCCAGGGCATATCTGTGAGCGACTAATTCCAGATTCGATTCCTGTATCCAGCCAGGGCACGTCTGAAGAGTTTGAAGATTTGATTCCTGTATCCAGCCAGGGCATATCTATTGACGACTAATTCTAGATTCGATTCCTGTATCCAGCCAGGGCACGTCTGAAGAGTTTGAAGATTCGATTCCTGTATCCAGCCAGGGCATATCTGTTGACGACTAATTCCGGACTCGATTCCTGTATCCAGCCAGGGCACGTCTGAAGAGTTTGAAGATTCGATTCCTGTATCCAGCCAGGGCATATCTGTTGACGACTATTTCCGGAATCGATTCCTGTATCCAGCCAGGGCACGTCTGAAGAGTTTGAAGATTTGATACCTGTATCCAGCCGAGGTAAATCTGTTGACGACTAATTCCAGATTCGATTCCGGTATCCAGCCAGAGCACGTCTGAAGAGTTTGAAGATTCGATTCCTGTATCCAGCCAGGGCATATCTGTTGATGACTAATTCCAGATTCGATTCTTGTATCCAGCCAGGGCACATCTGAAGAGTTTGAAGATTCGATTCCTGTATCCAGCCAGGGCATATCTGTTGATGACTATTTCCAGATTCAATTCCTGTATCCAGCCAGGGAACGTCTGAAGAGTTTGAAGATTCGATTCTTGTATCCAGCCAGGGCATATCTGTTGACGACTATTTCCGGACTCGATTCCTGTATCCAGCCAGCGCACGTCTGAAGAGTTTGAAGATTCGATTCCTGTATCCAGCCAGGGCATATCTGTTGACGACTAACTCCAGATTCGATTCCTGTATCTAGCCAGGGCACATCTGTGAGTAACTGATTGAAGATTCGATTCCTGTATCCGGCCAGGGCATATCTGTTGACGACTAATTCCGGACTCGATTCCTGTATCTAGCCAGGGCACGTCTGAAGAGTTTGAAGATTCGATTCCTGTATCCGGCCAGGGCATATCTGTTGACGACTAATTCCGGACTCGATTCCTGTATCTAGCCAGGGCACGTCTGAAGATTTTGAAGATTCGATTCCTGTATCCGGCCAGGGCATATCTATTGACGACTAATTCCAGACTCGATACCTGTATCCAGCCAGGGCACGTCTGAAGAGTTTGAAGATTCGATTCCTGTAACCAGCCAGGGCATATCTGTTGACGACTAATTTTGGACTCGATTCCTGTATCCAGCCAGGGCACGTCTGAAGAGTTTGAAGATTCGATTCCTGTATCCAGCCAGGGCATGTCTGTTGACGACTGATTCCAGATTCGATTCCTGTATCTAGCCAGGGCACATCTGTGAGTAACTGATTGTAGACTCGATACCTGTATCCAGCCAGGGCATATCTACATGAAGAGTTTGAAGATCAACCCCTGTAACAGGCCAGGTAATTATCTTTCTTTCTCAGGTACGCAAGTTCTCGCTAAGGAATCTCTTACGCGATCGACACCTAGATGGCATCTATAAGCCCATCCACATACCAACAGTCACCAAATGGCATCTATAAGCCCATTCCCGACAAGATTCTGTCACATCTTCAGATGGCATCTATAAGCCCATCCTCCTATCCACCATCTCTCCAAATGGCATCTGTAAGCCCATTCCCGCTGTCACACTGCTGATATTTTACTATGCGAGTGCAAATTTCTGGGCACTCTAGTGTTCAATCATCTTCCACCTTCGGATCACGAAAGGCACGCAAGCCAATCTACATCCTCAGGTCTAAGAAGATCGAACATGGGCAACTGTTGTACCCCAAAATTTTCCCTCCCATATTCTTCAAGATTTGGCAAGATCAAGCTTCAAAATCCCTCAAGGGTTGCACAGTCCAATTGCCTCCTAACACAGTCAAAATTAGGGTTTTGGTTCTTGCAAAGAAATTGAGACTTTCAAGGGTCCAATCAAGTCCCATATGCCTATATACATTGTCAAAAATCTATATGTCAAGTTTCAAGACTCACAACATCAAGTTGCACAGTCAAAAGCCCTAAATGCTTCACAGTCAACTGCAGGGGCAAAATGGTCATTTGACAGTCAAAAGTCAAAAATTTTGATTAACATCTTATTTTGAAGCCACAATCATCATTTGATCAATTCTTGATCATGATTCCACAAGCATGGCTCAAAAAGTCTCAAGATGTCAAAAGTTTCTATTTTTGGACAGTTGAAAAGTCAACTGCAAATTGACCAAGGCATAACTTTTTCATGGTTTATCAGAAAAATCCCATCCAAATCTCATTTTGAAGGGGATGACATTTCCTACAACTCATCTTCACACTCAAAGTCCAAGAAATGCTCTCACAAAAAGTTATCAATTTCAAAAGTCAACAAAAAGGCATTTTAAGTCAAAGACCATAACTTGAGATTGGTAAATCCAAATGACATGGGACCAAAGGCATTGATTAGATGACTTCAAGACCTTTCCAAAATGTCCAAGAACATGTTCATAGCTTCAAAATTGAGCAAGATATGCATTGGAGAAGTTGAGAAATTTTTGGGAACTTTCAAAAGTCAACTTTGCCTAAAACACTTCATTTTTGCTAATGGGCCTCAAATTCTTTCTTGAATCTTTACCCAAAGCCTATGCACGACCCATTGAACTTAAAATGATTTATTTTCTTATTTTTAATTAATTAATTGAATTTTTATTATTATTAATTCATTTAATTGATTTTAATTATAGGAAAATTAAAAAGATATGTTTTTGGATCTTTTGGTGAAGCAAATCAGATCAGGGCAAGCTGGCAAACTCGTTTCTCAATCAAAAAGGGAAGATCATCCATATTTGGCAAGGTTTTCATTGAAAAAGATTGGAAATTATATGATTGAAAATCAAAGATTGAAAACTTAAATTCATGGACTTTTGGGCCAAGGTTTTAACCTAATTTTGTTCCAATACAAAGGCACAAGCTAACCCTATTCTTGGACACACGTGAAAGCTGCTAAAACTCCATAACCAATTTGCAAAAATCAAAGAAATATTGGAAAACTGAAATCAATACTCCAAGCAAATTCAAACCCTTTTCTTGTTTCCAACGCCTTGCTGGGAGTTTCCTGAACATATTGCAATCAAGAACGAGCCCTAACACTCAAGAAATTGCCCAGAACAGATCCACGGTTCAGTTTTATTTTCCATAATCGAAATTCATATTTCCTGAGCATTTAACATGTTTTATTGGTTGTTTTGCGTTGCTTGAACATACAGGAAACTTTTGGCATGGTTTAATTGCATTATAACGCGCTGAATCATAACTTGCCATTAACACGTTCTAGGGTTCTTAAGGTTTTGAATTGGGGTTTCTCACATACAGGAAAATTGGCCTTCATGACACCCATGGTTGAATTGAGAGGGACAAGACGAATCGAATGAGATACTCGCGCTCAATTTATATGGCGCATGATGCTAATCGCTATTTTTTGCACTTTTATTTTGTGGGGGTTTAAAACCCCCGCTATCTTGTTTTCTGTTTACAGGGCAAACGAGGAAGACAATAGGTGTCAAGGCCTGGTTGGAGAATTCAAATCCAGCGCGCGTTATTTCGTTTGGTTGTCATAATGTTTATTTTTCATATATGATAATTATTGTCCAATTATACTACAAACGCGCTGGAATGGGTCGGTTGTTTGGGAACGTGGTTGCCAAGTACTGGGACCTGGGTTCGATTCCCAGGTCCCCCATATAATTCTTTCTATTTTTTCACAAAGCGTTCACATGCAGCATGTGCCCAGAATCCCATCATGCACCTTCACGCGATAGCTTGCCAAGTGGCCATGATGCCCAATCCAGTGGCCACAGAATGAAGTCCATGATGCACTCCAGTCAACCAGCATGCACACAACCAGAAAGTCAACGAGGCTTGCTTTGTCTAATGGGCCAGAATTTCTTACAATTGACCTCCACTTTGGGCCATCTAACCCCCTTGGTTTGCATAGTTTGATTTTATTTTATTTTCTTTTCTTTTTAATTCTTTTAATTGTTTTAATTATTATTATTAATTCACCATAAATTAATTTTCCATAATAAAAATCAGAAATAAAAAATTGTAAATATATTTAATTATCTATTAATTTCGTCACTAACTTATTTTTGTAAATAAATTCTAACAAGTAATTAGTTTAATTTAGGTTTAAATTTTAATTTTTTCTTAATAAATAAAAATTATATAGAATTAGGTTTTGACACTCTTAATCATTTTCTTAATTAATTATTTTTATCATTATTTATTACTATTATTTTTGTACGTAAACATGTAAATTAATTAATTAGTTTAAATTAGGTCAACTTTGACGTTTTTTTATTAATAATTAAAATAATCTAGAATTAGGGTTGTTTACTAATTTTTAAATTCTTTTTCTTATTTTCATTAAATATAAAAAAAAGCATAAAAAACATTTTCTTTCCAATTAAATAATTAATTAGCATTAAAGTTTAATTTAATTTCAAGTAAAGGACCAAAAAACTCTCAATTGATACAAAAGGGTCAAAACCCTAAAAACGTCCCATTTAATTCCGTCGCACATTATTTTTATTTCTTTTGATTATTATGTAACTGCTTCCAAGGATGTAATAGTAATTAGGTTTATTGCTTTTTTACTTTCCGCATCTTTATCAAAAACGGGTATTTGTATTTTGGCGATGTATAGACCCGCGCCTTGTAATAGCGTAGCTTTTACCTTTTCGTATTTTAATTTTCCGCACTCCTAACTGCTAATTGCATGAAAGAATGTATGATAACTATAAACAACTCGTAGCTCACGATTGCCTAATCCAAGATAAATATAAACTGAAAACAACACACAATGCACCTGCCACTTCTAGGGTACGCCTCACTCGTTGCCTTCGAAAGTGGTCGTCAAGTATAGGATGTTTTAACGGTCGCTCTTATGTCTAAGATCCAGTTGCCTCGAAACGGTTGCCTCAGATTAAAAAGGATCTAGGACATTAGGGTTACTTCTAAGGTGTCCTACTATTGCTTCGGTGACCACACTGTCCCTACAATCGAATTGACCCGAACACCTCCAACGGTGGTGCTACCTACCTCTCAATGGTGGGATGGCACTACCTTAAGGACTTTTACACAGCCTAATTCCTTAGGGTAGGTAGATTACTCATGGGTACTCACTCTCTTCAAAAACAAATCAAAAATCTTTTCACACTGACACTTTCAAAAGCTTTCAAAACAAATTTTTCAAACACTCTTGAGGACAGATACAAGAGTCATTCAGAAATCTTTCAATGAAACTTTTTCAAACCCACTCACATTTGAAAAGCAAACATCTTTTTGAAAACATAAGAGCAAGTACCTAAGAGCCCATGGATAACCATGGATAGAAAGGGTGCTAACACCTTCCCTTTCTATAAATCTACCTCCTGAACCGAGAAACAATCTCATAAGGAATTTTGCTGTGCTTTTGTCCTTTCCATGTTGGAGAAAATAAAAGACGGTGGCGACTCATGCTTACCGCGACATTTCGCGAACCAGCTTTAAAACAGTCAGTTCTATTTCCACCGATCACATCTGGGATTTATTTTCCTAGACTAAAATCGCGATAACATCCCATATTCATACATCATGGCATGTGCATACACATCGCATACAACATAATCTCATTTATTTTGAGAGCATCATCACAGTGCATTTCATACATCATGACATTGCATGTGACTAACTCTTTACCTTTTTCAGGGACAAGATTAAGTCAACAAACATCGTTGACTACTTATGTAACCTGATAGTCTTCTCAAAATCTACTCCTGATGAAAGGATATTTCATCATCTTCCTCGGAACGATGTTCTCAGAAGACCTTCTCTGGTTCAGCCAGATCGACACTAAGATCTCCCTGATTCTTATTTCAGTTGAAGACATTCCAAGACTTTTGTCTGGTTCAGTTAAATCGATCCTAAGATTTTTCTGATTCTTATCCAGTCAAAGTTAATCCAAGACCTTCTCTGGTTCAGTCAGATCGACACTAAGATCTCTCTGATTCTTATTCCAGTTGAAGACATTCCAAGACTTTCGTCTGGTTCAATTAAATTGATCCTAAGATTTTTCTTATTCTTATCCAGTCAAAGTTAATCCAAGACCTTCTCTAGTTCAGTCAGATCAACACTAAGATCTCTCTGATTCTTATTCCAGTTGAAGATGTTCCAAGACTTTTTTATGGTTCAGTTAAATCGATCCTAAGATTTTTCTGATTCTTATCCAGTCAAAGTTAATTCAAGACCTCTGCTGGTTTAGTTCAAGTCGACCATTGATTTGTCACTCATTCTTTTCTGGTAGACCTTTACTGGTTCAGTTAAATCGATCCTAAGATTTTTCTGATTCTTATCCAGTCAAAGTTAATTCAAGACCTCTTCTGGTTCAATTCAAGTCGACCATTGATTTGTCACTCATTCTTTTCTGGTAGACCTTTACTGGTTCATTTAAATCGGTCCTAAGATTTTTCTGATTCTTATCCAGTAAAAGTTAATTCAAGACCTCTGTTGGTTCAGTTCAAATCGACCATGGATTCGTTGCTGATTTCTTAACAGTTTAGTCTCATTTCCCCAGTAAGCCACTGTGAAGCCTGGATCCTGACCAGATAGCAATCCACTTCCATCTCTTCAATCAAGAGATGACTCCCCAGTAGAGTAATGGACAACTGGAGCTCCTAATCTATTTCCCAAGACAAGGATCAACATTCCTCAGTAGGGTCATCCTCAACAACAAGAATAGGGATTCTCACAAAGGAATATCTCATGAAATCAAAATTCTTATGGATGGCATCTTTAAGCCCATCGCTGATGACTCTCCATCATGTTCTGTGGGTGGCATCTTTAAGCTTATCTCCGATGGTCTTCTGTCATTTATTTTCTTCCAAATGGCATCTGTAAGCCCATTCCCGATATTATTCACCAACAGTATCACTTCAGACGAGTGCAAATTTTTGTGCACTCTAGTGTTCAATCATCTTCTACCTTTAGATCACGAAAGGCAGACAGGCCAATCTACATCTTCATGTATAAGAATATTGAACAGGGGCAGCTGTTGTACCCCAAAATTTGCCCTCTTATTTTTTACAAGATCTTCTCTTACATGGGTGGCTACAAACACTTGCTTGAAGAAAGATAACAGAATTTGAAGTTGGTCAAAGTGTCCTTCGATGGGGTGTACTTCGAAGGCATGGAAACACAATGACATTCAATTGGCATCTGAACAAAGGCATCTTCGACTAGAATTTTAACGTCACTTCGATTGGTCTCAACTAAAGGAAATCAAAGAGAGCATAACAAAGTTTTCGAGCGGTCAACAAGATCCTTCGATTGGCCTGTTAACAAGACCTTTCGATTGGCATTTTTAATAAGTACCTTTCGATTGGCCTGTTAACAAGGCCTTTCGATTGGCATCTACATGGTATCTTTTGATTGGTATGGTAACAATTCCTTTCGATTGGCATCTACATAGAGCCCTTCGATTGGCATTCCAAAAGGTTCTTCATTCGAAGGAAGTAACAAGACACATTCGAAGGGTGTGTAGAAAGGCCATTTGGAGGAGGCTACTCATAGGCCATTCGAAGGAGGAAATAATGGCTCATTTGAAAGGTGTATAAGAAGGTCATTCGAAGGAGGCAACTCATAGGCCATTCGAAGAAGCGTTTAATGACTCATTCGAAGGGTGTATGAGAAGTCCATTCGAAGTAGGCAGCTCATAGGCCAATTGAAGAGAAATGCTGGAGGGTGTTCGAAGGAATCAAGTGTCCAGGTTCATCCAAGATTTCCAAAGAGACATGAATGTTTCAAAAAAGGAATTCTTTTAATTTGTTTGATTATTGTTTCATGGCTTTAAGGGTCTGTTTAAGTGGTTGTCTCTTACCTTTACTAAGTTCCAACACCCTCCTATAAATATGAGGCCGTGGACACATTACCAGGGGAGAAAAAAAAAGAGCAAACAAAAGAGATTGCATACCCATTGCACACGTAGAGATTACACATATACACATCAAAATTATCATAAGCAATCCCAATCGAAGGAAATTTCAGCAACGTTCCCAATCACTTCTTGAAGCCATCAGGGAGCGTTCCCAAACACTAGCCAATAAATGCCCAGAATCCAAATTGAAGACTCCCATCGTTAGTAAACTTACAAATTCATGTTAATTATTTCATAAATGTGTTAATGCTTTTTCACTGTTTGATTCATGCTCAGGATGTCATGTTACCTTGTTCGATTCGTATTCAGAGCTAAGGGCTTTGGTACAATTCCAGGTCCACATTTTGTTTTCCCTTTCCTCCCAAGCCCATACTGCAGATCTGGCCTAAATAAAACCAATACACGTAGGATCGAAGGACCTGGGTTCGACACCCGTGTCATTTTTGTTAATATTTGTCTTTCAGGTCTAGAATTGAGAATAACTTCCCCCCTGGATCGAAGAAGACGACTTCCCCCCTGGATCGAAAAAGACATCTTCCTCCCCTGGGTCGAAAGGCTACCTTTTTTCCCTGGGTCGAAAGCCGACTTCCTTAGGATCGAAGGCAGCCTTTATCTGAATCGAAGCCCCCCCCCAGGATCGAAGGGTCCCCACTCCTTCATATTTTACTTTTTTTTCTTTTTTTTGTTATTTCTTTACTGGTCTTTTTTTTTTTACTTTGACATTGAATTAAAAAAAACCACAAAAAATTAGGCTTGACTTTTTTACATTAAATTAATTTTTTCAATTAATTAATTAATTTTTTTAATATTTTTTTAAAATTAAAAATAAATAGACTTAGACTTATTTTCTTTTATACTAAAAACAAAAAAAGGTTTTATTCTTAGGACTTTTAGACGTTATTTTCAAATTCGCGCGCGTTTACTTTATTGTAACTGCTCCCAGTTGTAATAGTTTTAGATTTAAAATTCCGCACTCTTAGTTTCTTGCATTTTTTTATGTAACTGTCCCAAAGCGCTGTAATAGTTTAGGGTTTATGCTTCTACTTTTTATTTTCTGTACTTTACATATGCACATATGCATCTCTAGGGTATCCCCGCTTCGGTTGCCTTTCGAAAAAAATGGTCACGTCCCTTGAGAATAGGGAAGCTTTAGCAAAGACCCGCAAAAATAAAAAAGATCATAGTCCCTCGATGACCATACAGTGTTGTCTTTCGGTAAATGATCTCGTCCCTTAAACGAAATTGCTAAAGCGCCTCCATATGTTGCCTTTATGACTGTAAAATGTCCCTTCGATCGTCCATCTACATCTAACAATAAGGCTACCTACTCACTAATAGTAGGATAACATTGTCTAAAGGAAAGGAGGAAAAGAATGACCCTTTTCGAGTAATGAAGTAGATAGCTGTTAGAAGTTTGCTCAAACATTTTACACTTACACACAAAAACTACTTTTTCAAAAGACATTTCCAAACACTTTGTATATGTTCTCTACTATTCCGAGAAACATTACAAAGTTCGCCGTACTAAGGCATTTTCAAGACATTTTCAATTACAAAGCACAAAAGCATTTTAAAAATGAGCAAACCTCTAAGAGGCCGTGGAAAACCATGGATGGAAAGGGTGCTAACACCTTCCCTTTCCATAATCTACCCCCCTTGTGATCGGTGGATCTGGAACTGACTGTTTAACACTGGTTCGCGAAATGTCGCGGAAGCAAGAGTCGCCACCGTCTTTTATTTTCTCCAACATGGACAGGACAAAAGCACAGCAAAATTCCTTATGAGATAGTTTCTCGGTTCGGGAGGTAGATTTATAGAAAGGGAAGGTGTTAGCACCCTTTCTATCCATGGTTATCCACGGGCTCTTAGATACTTGCTCATTTGTGTTTTCAAAATTTTTGTTTGCTTTTCAACGTGTGAGTGGGTTTGAAAAAGTTTCGTTTAAAGATTTCAGATCGACTCTTGTATCAGTCCTCAAGAGTGTTTGAAAAATTGTTTTGAAAGCTTTTTGAAAAGTGTCGGTGTGAAAAGAGTTTTTGATTTGTTTTTGAATTAGAGCAAGTATCTATGAGTCATCTACCTACCCTAAGGAATTAGGCTGTGTAAATGTCCTTAAGGTAGTGCCATCCCACCATTGAGAGATAGGTAGCACCACCGTTGGAGGTGTTCGGGTCAATTCGAGGGTTAGGGACAGTGTGGTCACCAGAGCAACAGTAGGACACCTTAGAAGCTACCCTTATGCCATGGGGCATGGACATAAGGACTTACTAAAACGTCCTATACTCGACAACCACGTTTCGAGGGGCAAGGCAACAGTGAGGCGTACCCTAAGAGTGGTGTGTGAATTTATGTATTATTTTCAGTTATGTTTTATCTTGTCATGCATTATGGTGATCTACGCTTGCTTTTATTTGGGCCATTCATTCTTTCATGCAAAATTTAGCAGTTAAGGGGTGCGGAAATTAAAGTACAGAAAATAAAGTCCTACGCTATTACAAGGCGCGGGTCTATACATCGCCAAATTAACAAAGACCCGTTTTTTTAATAAAATGCAGAAAGTAAATAAATTTCCTAATTACTATTACAAGGCTTGGATAATTACATAATATTTGAAACAAAAAATAAGGACAAACGCGCGAAAAGAAATTAGAATCGAATGTTCGAGGGCGTTGGACCCTTTAAAGAAATTAAATGAAATTAAAAAATTAATTATTTATTTAATAAAGAAAAGAAATTATTTTTTATGGTTTTTGGTATTTAGGAAATAAAGAAAATTAATTTAAGTTAGAAGTTAAATGAAACCCTAGTTCTAAATTATTTTTAATTGTTAAAGAAAAATATTTAAGTTTTAACCTAATTTACCCTAATTAATTAATGACATGTTTATTTACAAAATAATTAATAATTAATAATAATAAGAAGAAGAAATTATTTATTAAGAAAAAGAATAAAAATGCTAAAAACCTAAGTTCTACATATTTTAGTTATTTAAGAAAAACATTAAAATTTTAACCTAATTTTACTAAGTTGATTATTAAAACTTTATTTACAAAAATATTAATGAATTAAATATTAAATAAACATATTTTATTTTTTGATTTCTGATTTTTATATTATAAAAATTATTTTGTGCAATTTAAAGGAAACAATTAATTAAAAGAACAATTAAAAGAATAAAAGGGAAAATAAATAAAAATTGAAAATTGAACAAACCATGGGGGGTATTCAGACCCTTTGGGAGGTTTTATTTGAGAAATTTGGCCCAAGAATGCAAGGCCCTTTGGACTTTCTGGAATTGCGTATGGAATGGTTGACTAGCGCTCATGGTGGAATCCATGTTTTGGCCCTTGGATTGATCCTCTGGGACACTTGGCAGGCACAGGCGTTGGGATGCATGGTGCTCCTTTGAATGAGTGCTACGCTGGAACATGTTAATGGAAAAATTATGAAACATAAAAGGGGAGCTGGGAATCGAACCCAGATCCCAGTATCTGCAAGCCAGCTAATCAACCATCTGAGCCAACGCGCGCTTTTATTATTATTATGGAACGTAAATAATATATGTGAAAAACAAGTATTATACTGAAGCACTCAAAAAACGCGCTAACATTCAAACCCTCCAACCATGTCCAGACACGCATGCATCGTCTTCATCTTTTTCCTGTAACTAAAAGCAAATAGCGGGGGTTTTAAACCCCCACTAAACCAGACCTGCGAAAATAGCGATTAGACGATAGTCAAATATAAAAAGGGCGCGAGGTGGGATTGGCTTCGTCTAGATGTCCTGATTCCATTGGCATAGGTTTCATGGTCTGATTTTACCATATGTGTAAAACCCCAAATCTGGAGCTCTGAAACCCTAAAAAGCGTTCATGGTGAATTCTTATACAGGCATGGTTAGTTCAATTCAAGGATACCATTAGCTTCAGAATGTTCATGTTAGTATAAATCAATAGTTAAAAATCACAAATGATGCATGGAAACTGGAACACGATTGTGAAAAAATTCAAGAAAAGTAAGACTTTGTTCTACCAATTCCTTGAGTATGGAGGGCTGGTTTTGATTGGAATCGTTTCCTGGATGTCTTGGCAAGGTTTTGGAATACTTGTGCAGCCTTGAAACGTCTCCTAACTAGGTTTTCAGTTTTCAATATTTTGTGAAAAAGTGCAATGTTGTTCTTGGTTTTTCAGCGCAGCTCTTGTGTCCAATGCATTAGGTTTCAGTCTTGCATATGTATGTGAGTAGAATTAGGTCAAAAAGCCAGCCCAAAATCCATCCATTTATGATTTTGAATATTTGATTTTGTCAAATTTTTTCCAATCTTTTTTCATGCCAATTATGCCAATTATGGAAGATTCTTTCCTTGGTGATTGATACACGAGATATTGAGGTCATAATGAGTGAATTGGCTGCACAAAAGGATTTGAAAAACATGATTTAGTATTTTTCTCATAATTAATTTTAATTAAATGAATTAATAAGATTAAAAATTCAATTAATTAATTAAAAATAAGAAAATAACTCCCTTTTAGATCAATGGGTCGTGCATGGCCTTTGGGTAATGGTTCATGGAAGAAATTGAGGCCCATTAGCATTTTTGAAACCTTTTATGCAAAGTTGACTTTTCAAAATTCCCAAACATTTCTCAACTTCCACAAGGCATATCATGCTCAATTTTTAAGCTTTGATCATGTTCTTGGACATTTTGGAAAGGTCTTGAAGTCCTCTAACCAATGCCTTTGGTACCATGTCATTTTGATTTACCAATCTCAAGTTATGGTCTTTGACTTAAAGTCCCTTTTTGTTGACTTTTGAAAATGACCTATAATGTTGAAATTGATAACTTTTTGTGAGAGCATTTCTTGGACTTGAAGTGTGAAGATGAGTTGTAGGAAATGTCATTCTCTTCAAAATGAGCTTTGGATGGAATTTTTCTGATAAATCATGAGGAAGTTATGCCCTGGTCAATTTGCAGTTGACTTTTTCAACTGTCCAAAAATAGAAACTTTTGCATCTTGAGACTTTTTGAGTCATGCTTTGAGAATCATGATCAAGAATTGATCAAATGATGTTTGTGGCTTCAAAATAAGATGTTGACCAAAAATTTTGACTTTTGACTGTTAAATGACCATTTTGCCCCTGCAGTTGACTGTGAAGCATTTAGGGTTTTTGACTGTGCAATTTGATGCTGTGAGTCTTGAAACTTGGCACATGGATGCTTGACAATGTATATGGGCATGTGGGACTTGATTGGACCCTTGGAAACTTCAATTTCTTTGCCATAACCAAAACCTTAATTTTGACTGTGTTAGGAGGCATTTGGACTGTGCAACCCTTGGGAGATTTTGAAGCATGATCTTAGCAAACCTTGAAGAATATGGGAGGGAAAATTTTGGGGTACAACAGTTGCCCCTGTTCAATATTCTTAAACCTGAGGATGTAGATTGGCTGTTGTGCCTTTCGTAATCCGAAGGTGGAAGATGATTGAACACTAGAGTGCCCAGAAATTTGCGCTCACATGTTAGCAGTGTGATGGTGGGAATGGGCTTATAGATTCCATTTGGAGACTGATGGATAGGAGGATGGGCTTATAGATGCCATCGGGAGGTTGTCGATCGCGTAAGAGATTCCTTAGCGAGAATTTGCGTACCTGAGACAAGAAAATAATTACCTGGCCTATTACAGGAGTTGATCTTCAAACTCTTTATGTAGATGTGCCCTGGCTAGTTACAGGAATCGAATCTTTAAACTCTTCAGACGTGCCCTGGTGAGATACAGGAATCGAGTCCGGAGAATATAGTCGTCAACAGATACACCCTGGCAAGATACAGGAATCGGATCTTCGAACTCTTCAGACGTGCCCTGGCGAGATACAGGAATCGAGTCTGGTACTGTTAGTCGTCAACGGATACACCCTGGCAAGATACAGGAATCGGGTCCTCAAACTCTTCAGACGTGCCCTGTCAAGATACAGGAATCGAGTCTGGTAATGTTATTCGTCAACAGATACACCCTGGCAAGATACAGGAATCGGATCCTCAAACTCTTCAGACGTGCCCTGGCAGGATACAGGAATCGAGTCTGGAATTAGTCGTCAACAGATACACCCTGGCAAGATACAGGAATCGGATCTTCAAACTCTTCAGACATGCCCTGGCAGGATACAGGAATCGAGTCTGGAATTAGTCGTCAAAAGATACACCCTGACAAGATACAGGAATCGGATCTTCAAACTCTTCAGACGTGCCCTAGCAGGATACAGGAATCGAGTCTGGAATTAGTCGTCAACAGATACACCCTGGCAAGATACATGAATCGGATCTTCAAACTCTTCAGACGTGCCCTGGCAAGATACAGGAATCGAGTCTAGAATTAGTCGTCAACAGATACACCCTGGCAAGATACAGGAATCGGATCTTCAAACTCTTCAGACGTGCCCTGGCAAGATACAGGAATCGGGTCTGGTAATGTTAGTCGTCAACAGATACACCCTGGCAAGATACAGGAATCAGATCCTCAAACTCTTCAGACGCACCCTGGCAAGATACAGGAATCGGGTCTGGTAATGTTAGTCGTCAACAGATACACCCTGGCAAGATACAGGAATCGGATCTTTAGTTGCGACCGTTGATGGTAATCATCTTGGTATTAACCTTTGTCCTGAAAAGACAAAACGTTAGTTGCATGCAATGTCATGATGTATGACATGCGTGATATTCTCAAAATAAGTGAGATTGTATGTTTATGATGCGTATATGCATGCTATAGTGTATGAAGATGCGATGTTTATGAATGTATGTTTTCGTCTTAGGAAAATAAATCCTTGACGGATGCCGGGAAGTTAAATCCTGGGCTGATGTGAATAGCATTTCGCTGTTTCCGTTGGGGAGTGATGGTTGCAAGAATACCGGTAGGAGATGGTGACTCCGTTGAGGATTACTCTGCGGGGGAAAATTATTCTAGCGACCTTGCTGGGGAACAATACTCTGTGGGAAGAGAGGTACTTTGCTGGGATGTTGATGATAACTTCGCTGGGGATACCATTGATAAGTTTTGTTAGAAGTTTTAATAGACTCCGCTGGGGATGAGAAGACTTCGCCAAGGACGATCTTTCCGTGGCTTTTGGCTGAGGATAACCCAGTTATATCCTGGTAGGTAAATAACCTTTGAATAAAGTCGGGGGACGCGTTCGTGCTCTGCAGGGGATAAGCTTCCAGAATCTACTGGGGATAAGCTTACTGCTGGGCAGATGGATTCCACTTTCCTGGGGGAACTTCAGACTGGACTCTCCTAGGGAAATTTTTGAGATATATTGGGGAGGTGGCTCCACTGAATGTCTGATATACCGCCGGGGAACAATCTTAGATCAAGACTGTCGGGGATGCTTGTTAGGAATGTTCGTATATTGTGCTGGGGAATGTTGAGATCTGCTGGAGGATACCTAACTTCCTTAAGGCTGACAGGATAACTCTGCTTGGAGAGAGTGTATTGACTTGCTGGCTCACTCTCTGGGGATTTAAGATATCTTGGTTACGTTCTTCAGCTGAACTTACCTTGGTACCTTGGTGGACAGAGCAATTGGATCGCTTAGACAACTCATTATTGCCCCTGTTTCTAATGTTACATGTAATTGATCCTTTGTTTCGTATGCAAACATTTATGAGTTAGCAATCATTGTCAAATGCATATATCACAAATTGAACCATGGACGTTCTTCGCAAAACAAAACAGAAAAGGAAAAACAAATGGCAATTTTAGCTGAAAAGTGAATTTATATTGATTTTTGAATTTGCCTGTAAGTAGGCGTTTATGTACAAGAGGCTGACGTCCTAGTAGGAGAACGCCGCCGAATAAAAGAGTTTATACAATTTTGTGAAAAAGGGAAAACAAGACAGCTGTGTGAAGAAAGAATAATCCCACTGGGTTCCAACTCTGCTATCGCCTTTATATCTTTGAGCGTCTCATCACTTGGCTGCTCGGTTGACGATGAAGCTGATTGATCGATGCCGTCTGAACTTGATAGTTGATACCGGATTCTAGATGCAAAGTGATCCAATGAGACATAGTATTACGCGTTAATCCCTAACTTTTGCCTGGACCGCCCTTTCGGGTTTTCAGTCCACCGGGATACCCATTTTTGCCCAAGCCGCCTTTTCAGGTTTTCGACTTGCCGGGTGTAAAGATTTTTTCATTTCATCCCTCATTTTTCCCGAACCCTTTTGGTTCGCCGGGAAGCCCTAATTTTTGCCTGGGTATGTCAACCTAGCGGGTCTTTTATCATGCGTAGTATCTTTTTACTATGTCTGCATTGGCGGGGTGAGGAAGGTCGTCACCATCCATGGTGGTTAGAATCATGGCTCCTCCTGAGAACACATGTTTAACCACAAATGGCCCTTCGTACGTAGGGGTCCATTTGCCCCTGGGATCACTCTGAGGAAGGATGATGCGCTTGATTACCAGATCCCCAACTTGATACTCTTGTGGTCTGACTTTCTTGTTAAATGCCCTGATCATCCGTTTTTGATACATTTGACCATGACAAATAGCAGCGAGTCTCTTTTCGTCGATTAAGTTTAGCTGATCAAGTCGTGTCTGGATCCAGTCATCTTCACTCAGATCTGCATCCTTCATTATTCGGAGGGAGGGTATCTGCACTTCGATCGGTAAGACTGCCTCCATACCGTAGACCAAGGAAAAAGGAGTTGCCCCGGTTGACGTCCTTGCTGAGGTACGATACCCATGAAGAGCAAACGGTAACATCTCGTGCCAATCTTTATTGGTCACTGTCATCTTCTGCACAATCTTCTTGATATTCTTATTCTCTGCTTCTACAGCCCCATTCATCTTCGGCCGGTAGGGAGAAGAGTTGTGGTGCTGTATCTTGAATTGCTCGCAGAGCTCAGTGATCATCTTGTTATTGAGATTGGTACCGTTATCCGTAATGATCCTTTCTGGGACGCTGTATCGACAGATCAAGTTATGCCGAATGAACCGTGCCACAACATTTTTGGTTACTGTAGCGTAAGAAGCTGCTTCAACCCACTTTGTAAAGTAATCGATCGCTACCAGGATGAGGCGATGCCCATTGGATTCCGTAGGTTTAATCTCGCCGATCATATCTATGCCCCACATTGCAAACGGCCAAGGTGCTGTCAAGACATTCAGGGGAACCGGAGGAACGCGCACCTTATCTGCATAAATCTGGCATTTATGACATGTCCGAGAATGTTGGTAACAGTCAGCTTCCATTGTGGACCAGAAATATCCTGCCCGAAGGATCTTCTTTTCCATGGTGTTTCCACTGGAATGCGTTCCGAAGGTACCTTCATGTAGCTCTGCCATGATTCTTTCTGCCTCAGTCTTATCCACACAGCGCAGTAAGGTTGAATCATGGTTTCGCTTGTACAGAATGTCGTTGCTAAGGAAGAACTTCGCTGCGAACCTTCTCAGAAACTTCTTGTCGTTGACAGATGCACCTTCAGGGTATTCTTGAGCTTCCAAGTATCTCTTCACCTCATGGTACCAGGGTTTTTCAGTCACTACCTCAGCCTCAAGATCACAACAGTATGCCGGTTCGTCCAGTTTCCAGATAATGACCCGGGGAGCCTCATTGTCCCATTTGACTTTGAACATGGAAGACATCGTAGCTAACGCGTCCGTCAACTGATTCTCCTCTCTTGGGAAATGTTCAAAAGTTATCTCTGTGAAATGGGGGATCAATGTCAACACACATTCTCTGTAAGGAATAAGGTTCGGATGTTTCGTATCCCACTCTCCTTTTATCTGATTGATCACGAGAGCGGAATCTCCGAAGACACTCAGAAACTTGATCCTTAAGTCAATCGCAGCTTGAAGACCCATAATGCATGCCTCATACTCCGCCATGTTGTTGGTGCAGTTGAAACATAGCCGGGCAGTGAGTGGAGTATGAGTGCCTTGAGGGGATATGATCACAGCGCCAATACCGTTACCCAAAGCGTTGGAGGCTCCGTCAAAGTGCATAGACCATTGGGATCCTTCCTCAGGTCCTTCATCCGGTCCAGATACTTCACAATCAGTCACTATCATGATGCTCTCGTCAGGAAATTCAAAGTTCATTGACTGATAGTCGTCTACTGCCTGATGTGCCAAGTGGTCTGCCAATACACTTCCTTTGATAGCTTTCTGAGTCGTGTACTGAATGTCGTATTCTGTCAAGATCATTTGCCATCTTTCTATTCTCCCAGACAGAGCAGGCTTTTCAAATATGTACTTTATTGGATCCATCTTTGAGATCAACAGAGTAGTGTGATTTAGCATATACTGTCTCAGCCGGCGAGCATCCCATACCAAAGTGCAGCAAGTTTTATCGAGCAGTGAGTATCGGGTCTCACAGTCGGTAAACTTTTTGCTAAGGTAATAAATGGCATGCTCTTTTCGGCCAGACTCGTCATGCTGCCCCAGCACACACCCCATTGAGCTGTCAAGTACTGTCAAGTATAGTATCAGAGGTCTCCCTTCAACCGGTGGCATAAGAATGGGTGGCTCTTGGAGATACTCTTTGATTCTGTCAAAAGCGGCCTGACATTCATCATTCCAACGTACTACCTGATCTTTCTTCAGCAGCTTGAAGATTGGTTCACAAGTAGCTGTTAGGTGCAAGATGAATCGGGCAATATAATTCAGACGTCCTAGAAAGCCTCTGACCTCTTTCTCTGTCTTAGGAACTGGCATCTCTTGAATGGCTTTAACCTTGGTAGGGTCCACTTGAATACCCTTGTCGCTCACAACGAAGCCTAGCAACTTTCCAGATCTTACCCCGAAGGTGCACTTGTTCGGGTTCAACCTCAGTTTGTACAACTTCAGACGGTCAAACAACTTCTGCAAATGATCAAGGTGTTCCTCCTCAGTCTGGGACCTTGCGATCATATCATCGACATATACTTCAATCTCATGATGGATCATGTCATGAAATAAAGCAACCATGGCACGTTGGTAGGTTGCCCCAACATTTTTCAATCCAAAAGGCATGACCTTGTAGCAGAAGGTGCCCCACTGAGTAACAAAGGTAGTCTTTTCCATATCTTCAGGAGCCATCTTGATCTGATTATAACCTGAAAAACCATCCATGAAGGAGAATACCTTGTGTTGAGCAGTATTATAAACCAGAACATCAATGTGAGGTAGGGGGAAGTCATCCTTGGGACTGGCCCTATTCAGATCCCTGTAATCAACACACATTCTGACCTTACCATCCTTCTTCGCTACTGGCACCACATTGGCAACCCACTGAGGGTAAGAAGTCACTGCAAGAAAACCGGCATCAAATTGCTTCATAACCTCAGCTTTGATCTTCTCAGACATCTCTAGACGCATACGGCGGACCTTTTGCTTAACCGGAGGGCAGTCTTCCTTGGTAGGCAAATGATGGACCACAATGTCGGTATCCAACCCAAGCATGTCTTCGTAGGACCAGGCAAAGATCTCCACATAATCATGTAACATCTGAATCAACCGTTGTTTCACACTAAGCTCTAGATTGGCACCAATCTTAACTTTCTTTCTATCTGTCTCAGTACCCAGATTTATCGTTTCCACTGGCTCTTCATGTGGTTGAATTGCCCTCTCTTCTTGGAGTAACAGTCTTGCAAGTTCGCCAGGCACTTCGCAATCATCTTCACCTTCGTCTTCGACCAAGTTGATCGGATTTTCGAAGTCATAACTGGAAGTAGCAGAGTCGTTACCAGTGAGATCCAGAGTGGATTGAAACCTGTATAGGTGAGTGTGTGTAAATATAGCTGTTTTGCAAAATATAAAGAAAGAAAGAAAGAAAGGGAGCACAAGATTTGAAATGCGAAAAAACATCCAAGGTCTTTATTCATGATATATGGAAATGACAGTTATAAGCCCTCACAAATGAAGCCAACGGTGCCCCGGGTAAGACACCGGGCCATAAAGTTTCAATTCATTGTTTATTACAAATAACAAGAACAAAGGAATTCATTACTGCGTAACAAAAGTAACAGGTATGTGATCTTTTGTGGTCCAATTGTTCAATCCACCGTCAGTCGTCGGGTAGATCCAGCTATCAAACTCTGATTCTTCCACTTCGTCTTCATCCCCAATAGCATTCACTCCTGGATTGGTGATGAGCACAGGAGGTCTTCCGGTCCTAGCTTTGCGCACAGCCCTCTGAGCCTCTGCAGTAAAACCCAGTCCAAACTTGTCAGTTTTAGGAGTGAAATCAGGGAGCATGCCCCAGTTAGCACATTCACCTTTCTCGATTACAGCCCAGGCGTCCTTCAAGGAAGCCATTTTCAAAGGAGAACTCTCTTCAGTCACTGCTTCTGCTGCTGCCAATGTTGGAGGTACCTCTTCAAAATGTTGAAAGGGGGTTTCAATAAACTCCCCGTCCATCTCAATATACCGGAAGGAATTCAAATGACTAACCATGTATTCTTCCTCCCCCTGCACAGTAACAATCTTCCCTCTGACAGGGTATTTGAGCTTCTGGTGTAGAGTGGAAGTCACTGCCCCAGCTTTGTGAATCCAAGGTCGACCCAGTAAACAGGAATAAGATGGACGAATATCCATCACATAGAAAGTTGAGTCGAATACTTGAGAACCCACACGAATAGGAATGTCTACCTCACCATGAACCATCCTCTTCGATCCGTCAAAGGCTCGGACAATGATGTTACTAGGCTTCAACTCCAGGCCCTCACAATCCAACCGGTCTAAGGCCTTCTTGGGCAACACATTCAGGGAAGAACTGGTGTCCACCAATACGTGCGCAAGAGTAGTGCCCCTGCATTCTATAGAGACATGCAGGGCATCATTGTGGTTCTTTCCCTTAGCGGTAAGATCAGCATCCGAGAAACCCAAGCTATTGTCAGCTGTCAAATTGGCCACACAGTCAGTGAATTGATCTACAGAGGTCTCTTGTGGCACATGGGCCGTCTTCAGAAACGAAATCAGGGCCTTGGCATGGGCCTCTGAGCACAGCAGTAATGAGAGCATAGAGATCTTGGAGGGGGTATGCCCCAGCTGTTCAACGACATTGAAGTCACTCTTCTTGATTATCTTCAGAATTTCCTCCATCTCTTGTTGGGAGGCTTCAACATTCATAGACTTTGGTGCCTCCATCCGGGCAGGCTCATCATCAATCCCTTTGCCCCGAGTATTAGATGACTCGGCAGCAGGGGAAGCAACTTGATCAGAAGTGGAAACAGGCGCACTTGCAGGTGTTATTATAAGAGGTCTTCGGATAGCTGGTGGCGCAATGTCAAGCGAGAAGAGCCTGCCACTGCGAGTAACTTTAGCTGGACCGGTGATATTGCTGATGCTGGTACCGGTGTTGAACTCCTGCTTCACTCCAAGTACATATACATCTGCCCCATAGTGCCATGGGACAGCCTTGTCAGATTCATAGGGGAGGGGCCCCGGAACAGTAATAATAATGGGTGCAAAAGACATGATTTTAACTGGCTTCCTCGGGGGAGCCCTGATTGGATTGTTGAAAATTGTAACGACAGATACTTCTTCAGCGGGAACACAAGGAACAGCGGTCTTCTTGAACAGAATCTCTTTGCTGTCCATCAGGCTTTGGATGCATGACTTCAGCAACGTACAACCAGTAGGGGAAACAACATACAAAAGGCAACCCTTGCTACAACCCGGAAATAAACCGGCCAGCAACAAGTTCCTCTTAACAGTCAATAGAGGGGTAGCCACATCATTCACAGAAACTGCATACGAGTCTTCATCAATGGCATTTACTCCATGCTGGGGCATAGGAGTAGTCACAACATTTGGCCTCTCAGGCGCCACAAATTGTATCTCCTTCGCATCAATAAGGTCCTGCACCTTATTCCTTAGGGCCCAGCAATCATCAGTAGAATGCCCCGGGCTATCGGAGTGATAAGCACAGCGGGCATTTGGATTATACTTAGGAGATGCAGTATTCACCACCTTCGGAGCCTCTCTGACGGTCACCAAGTTGGTCGATAGCAATTGTGGCAAGATTTGTGATAAGGTCATACTCAGCCGAGTGAATTCTCTTCTGGGTCTCTCAGCCCTTGGTTGGTTGGGTTGCCGAGGAGCGGCAGCAGGTTTAGCAATAACCACCGTGTTGACAGCTTGGCGGCGTTCTGGTTTGTCTTGCCTCCTAGGCCCATACACAGCACGGGCCTCCTTTTTGAAAGGCTTTTTCTCAGAACTTGAAGACGCACCTTTCTGAATCTTTTCGGACTTCATACCAGCCTCTATCCTTTCCCCAGTCAGAATAAGGTATGTGAACCCTGCAGATGAATTTCCAATAAGATGATTGAAGAATGGCCTGGATAGGGTCCCCAAGAACATATCTACCAACTCACGGTCTGTCAATGGTGGCTGCACTCTGCCAGCCAGGTCCCTCCACTTCTGCGAATACTCTTTAAAACCTTCTCCCGATCCTAGTGATATACCTTGGAGTTGGGTACGTGTAGGAGCGAGGTCGGCATTATATTGATACTGCTTGTAAAAAGCAGTAGCCAACTCCTCCCAGTTACGAACTTTGGTTCCATCCAACTGATAGAACCATTCGAGATGAGTCCCTGAAAGACTCTCCTGGAAGAAGTGGATCCACAAGTTTTTGTCCACAGTATACGGCTGAATCTTCCGCACATAAGATCTGAGGTGTAGTTTAGGGCAGTACGCCCCGTCATACTTTGCGAAAGATGGTGCTTTGAACTTGTAGGGGATGATCACACCAGAAGATAGACCCAAGTCTCCGAAATCCAAACCAGGCACTTGTTGAATTTCCATGGCATTCAGACGGTCTTCCAACTTCTTGTATCTGTCTTTAGCTGGAGGATAATGTTCCTCATTAAAATCAGTCTCATTGTCAGAGACCACCGGACTTGGAGCCCTTCCCCCCTAGGGACTGGCTTTGCCTACAGAAGAACCAGCTTCCTCATTCTGCAGTGTGTTACCAAACCTCCGGCCCGTGTTGAATAGAACAGTTCTCTTCTTCTTCTTCTTCTTAACCAGCAGAGCCTTCAGCTCCTCTTGACCTTGGGCCAAACCCATGATCAGCTCTTGAAATTGGGCGTTCTGCGCCTGAAGGGCCTTGATAGACTGCTCGGTAGATGATTCAGGGTTCATGATGCTGAAATAAACAACGAAGAACATTAAGCAACCTGAAAAGAAGAGTACCTGTGATGCACATGATGAATGGAATGCGTATGATTTATGTTTTCAAAGACAGTCAGGAATCAACTTTGTAAACAAAACGGAACACACTTCATTAGATTCAACTTTGAAATTCAAATTGTTCAACAGGTTGCCCTTAGGCGTTACATAAAATGGAAATACTAAAAAGGGAAATAAAAACTGTAAAAGAACATCCAAAGTTCATCATTGATCCCATGGTCTCCTCTTCTCAGTACGGATGTAGTCATTCAAAGATCGCTCATTCTCCAACTGCTTTGTCAGCCTCTGGATCTTCAATTCCTGCTCGTTAAACTTTTCCCGATAAGAATCCTGTTCTTCTCGCAGTTGCGCCCAAGACCTCTTTAATGTCTCATAATCAGTAGGTATCTGAGGAGGGAGAACAGTTGGGGGAACCCCATCTTTATCAGGATACTCAAGAATGATGGGTCTGACAGCTTCATATGGCATACCTAACTTCTGAGCACGGATGCGGACCCATTTGGAGTAGGCTTCCATAGGTAGAGAAGTCTTTGGTCCCAACTCTTGTGGGTCAGCTTTGTGAATTCTGCCCCAAGCCTTGACGAACCTACGACGCAGCTCGTCACTATCCACCTGAAACTCAAAACTGATGTGAGGCACCAACATCTCATGAGGCCCTGCTCTTCTGGCCCTTCCAAACTGACGGAGAGCTAGACATGGATTATAAGAGATCCCTCCTTGGGTACCAATCAAAGGAACATTAGGATATTCTCCACAACGATCAATAACAGCTACCTCATCCAAACCCCTGAAAGTCCAAATGATGTCCTTATCAGTGAGAGACATTAACCTATGAGCCCAGCCTCTTCCTTCTTTGTTCTTCAGCACGAACTTAGGGAGGTGCGAAATAAACCACCTCACCAACAAAGGAATGCAACACCACAGGGTTCCTCGTCTTCGGGCAGTACGAGCATAGAGTTGTTGCAGGATGTCACCCAAGAGAGTGGGCACAGGGTTCCGAGACATGAAGATCCTTATGGCAGTGACATTAATGAAGTTATCAGGATTAGGAAACAAGACTAGACCATAGATTAAGAGAGCCAGGATGTCTTCATATGCCCTAAAGTCCAAGTCATTCCAGAAACTGTTAGCTTTACCAATCAGAAACTTGGCCAAGAAACCCTTAACTTTGCTTCTAGTCACCCAGTTGTCTATTACCTCTTGGTGGGTCAAGGGGAGAGCTGCAACAACCTCCTCAAGCCTAAGAGTCTTTTCCCAACCAGTGTAGGGAGTCTGATCCAAAATAGGGATACCAAGTAAATCAGAGAACTCTTCCAGGGTAGGGACCAGCTGGAAGTCTTGAAAGGTAAAGCACTGGTACAGAGGGTCATAGAACTGGGTCAGGACACTCATCAGCTGTTGGTCCCACTTTGCCGTGACTAAACTGAGAAGAGAACCATGTCTCTGGATGAAGGAAGTAGTATTCGGAATTCTGCTAACCAACTATTCAAGTAACTCAGGTGGGTGAACAAAGTTGAACCGGATAGTGTTCCTTCGCATAGGCATCATGATGTCCTACAAAACAGAGCAATGGTGAAACCCTCTTTTCTTTGAAATGGTCAGTCCTTATGCAGGATGCATGCAATGTTTTTGATGGCATGATGTTATGATAAAGCACACCACAAATATTCACAAAGGCAAACATGATAAGGCATACAAGTCACACAAGACAGCCCTTAGAGTTTAGGCCAGCATGGGGTCTAGGTATTACCCTCTTTCAGTTTGTTGGTTCAGACCTGTCCTATCGGAAGTAACCGGGTTCTAGAGGATCCCAATATCACTGACTACCCTCAATCGGTCATAACTCCAGCATCGCAATCTTTTCTTGCAGCCAGAACCATCACGAGAGTTTAGCCTCAATGGGCGTAGCATACTGCTACTGTTCTATTGGCCAAGTTGGGTCATTTAAGGTTCTAAGGTCGGTTGGTGCTTAATGACTCCTCAGAAGACCCATATTCTCCTCGCTGTGACACAAGGGATATCGGTACAGACCAAGGTGCCACACCAACGTAGCCACTGCTTCACCCATGTCGGTCTATGCCGGACAGGTCCCTCACAGCTTATGCTACCTAACAGGGTATCCCCAGATCCGGGTTAGGATCTATGAAACTCCGATGCGAGCCCACAAATATAAAGCAATCAAGACATACAATTGAAAACACAAGAGTGGTCTAATCCTAAGGTACACCTCACTTATACTATCCCCAGCAGAGTCGCCAGTTCTGTGATCGGTGGATCTGGAACTGACTGTTTAACGCTGGTTCGCGAAATGTCGCGGAAGCAAGAGTCGCCACCGTCTTTTATTTTCTCCAACATGGACAGGACAAAAGCACAGCAAAATTCCTTTTGAGATAGTTTCTCGGTTCGGGAGGTAGATTTATAGAAAGGGAAGGTGTTAGCACCCTTTCTATCCATGGTTATCCATGGGCTCTTAGATACTTGATCATTTGTGTTTTCAAAATGTTTGTTTGCTTTTCAAAGTGTGAGTGGGTTTGAAAAAGTTTCGTTTAAAGATTTCAGATCGACTCTTGTATCAGTCCTCAAGAGTGTTTGAAAAATTGTTTTGAAAGCTTTTTGAAAAGTGTCGGTGTGAAAATAGTTTTTGATTTGTTTTTGAATTAGAGCACGTATCTATGAGTCATCTACCTACCCTAAGGAATTAGGCTGTGTAAATGTCCTTAAGGTAGTGCCATCCCACCATTGAGAGATAGGTAGCACCACCTTTGGAGGTGTTCGGGTCAATTCGAGGGTTAGGGACAGTGTGGTCACCAGAGCAACAGTAGGACACCTTAGAAGCTACCCTTATGCCATGGGGAATGGACATAAGGACTTACTAAAACGTCCTATACTCGACAACCACGTTTCGAGGGGCAAGGCAACAGTGAGGCGTACCCTAAGAGTGGTGTGTGAATTTGTGTATTATTTTCAGTTATGTTTTATCTTGTCATGCATTATGGTGATCTACGCTTGCTTTTATTTGGGCCATTCATTCTTTCATGCAAAATTTAGCAGTTAAGGGGTGCGGAAATTAAAGTACAGAAAATAAAGTCCTACGCTATTACAAGGCGCGGGTCTATACATCGCCAAATTAACAAAGACCCGTTTTTTTAATAAAATGCAGAAAGTAAATAAATTTCCTAATTACTATTACAAGGCTTGGATAATTACATAATATTTGAAACAAAAAATAAGGACAAACGCGCGAAAAGAAATTAGAATCGAATGTTCGAGGGCGTTGGACCCTTTAAAGAAATTAAATGAAATTAAAAAATTAATTAATTATTTAATAAAGAAAAGAAATTATTTTTTATGGTTTTTGGTATTTAGGAAATAAAGAAAATTAATTTAAGTTAGAAGTTAAATGAAACCCTAGTTCTAAATTATTTTTAATTGTTAAAGAAAAATATTTAAGTTTTAACCTAATTTACCCTAATTAATTAATGACATGTTTATTTACAAAATAATTAATAATTAATAATAATAATAAGAAGAAGAAATTATTTATTAAGAAAAAGAATAAAAATGCTAAAAACCTAAGTTCTACATATTTTAGTTATTTAAGAAAAACATTAAAATTTTAACCTAATTTTACTAAGTTGATTATTAAAACTTTATTTACAAAAATATTAATGAATTAAATATTAAATAAACATATTTTATTTTTTGATTTCTGATTTTTATATTATAAAAATTATTTTGTGCAATTTAAAGGAAACAATTAATTAAAAGAACAATTAAAAGAATAAAAGGGAAAATAAATAAAAATTGAAAATTGAACAAACCATGGGGGGTATTCAGACCCTTTTGGAGGTTTTATTTGAGAAATTTGGCCCAAGAATGCAAGGCCCTTTGGACTTTCTGGAATTGCCTATGGAATGGTTGACTAGCGCTCATGGTGGAATCCATGTTTTGGCCCTTGGATTGATCCTCTGGGACACTTGGCAGGCACAGGCGTTGGGATGCATGGTGCTCCTTTGAATGAGTGCTACGCTGGAACATGTTAATGGAAAAATTATGAAACATAAAAGGGGACCTGGGAATCGAACCCAGGTCCCAGTACCTACAAGCCAGCTAATCAACCATCTGAGCCAACGCGCGCTTTTATTATTATTATGGAACGTAAATAATATATGTGAAAAACAAGTATTATACTGAAGCACTCAAAAAACGCGCTAACATTCAAACCCTCCAACCATGTTCAGACACGCATGCATCGTCTTCATCTTTTTCCTGTAACTAAAAGCAAATAGCGGGGGTTTTAAACCCCCACTAAACCAGACCTGCGAAAATAGCGATTAGACGATAGTCAAATATAAAAAGGGCGCGAGGTGGGATTGGCTTCGTCTAGATGTCCTGATTCCATTGGCATAGGTTTCATGGTCTGATTTTACCATATGTGTAAAACCCCAAATCTGGAGCTCTGAAACCCTAAAAAGCGTTCATGGTGAATTCTTATACAGGCATGGTTAGTTCAATTCAAGGATACCATTAGCTTCAGAATGTTCATGTTAGTATAAATCAATAGTTAAAAATCACAAATGATGCATGGAAACTGGAACACGATTGTGAAAAAATTCAAGAAAAGTAAGACTTTGTTCTACCAATTCCTTGAGTATGGAGGGCTGGTTTTGATTGGAATCGTTTCCTGGATGTCTTGGCAAGGTTTTGGAATACTTTTGCAGCCTTGAAACGTCTCCTAACTAGGTTTTCAGTTTTCAATATTTTGTGAAAAAGTGCAATGTTGTTCTTGGTTTTTCAGCGCAGCTCTTGTGTCCAATGCATTAGGTTTCAGTCTTGCATATGTATGTGAGTAGAATTAGGTCAAAAAGCCAGCCCAAAATCCATCCATTTATGATTTTGAATATTTGATTTTGTCAAATTTTTTCCAATCTTTTTTCATGCCAATTATGCCAATTATGGAAGATTCTTTCCTTGGTGATTGATACACGAGATATTGAGGTCATAATGAGTGAATTGGTTGCACAAAAGGATTTGAAAAACATGATTTAGTATTTTTCTCATAATTAATTTTAATTAAATGAATTAATAAGATTAAAAATTCAATTAATTAATTAAAAATAAGAAAATAACTCCCTTTTAGATCAATGGGTCGTGCATGGCCTTTGGGTAATGGTTCATGGAAGAAATTGAGGCCCATTAGCATTTTTGAAACCTTTTATGCAAAGTTGACTTTTCAAAATTCCCAAAAATTTCCCAACTTCCACAAGGCATATCTTGCTCAGTTTTTAAGCTTTGATCATGTTCTTGGACATTTTGGAAAGGTATTGAAGTCCTCTAACCAATGCCTTTAGTCCCATGTCATTTTGATTTACCAATCTCAAGTTATGGTCTTTGACTTAAAGTGCCTTTTTGTTGACTTTTGAAAATGACCTATAATGTTGAAATTGATAAATTTTTGTGAGAGCAGTTCTTGGACTTGAAGTGTGAAGATGAGTTGTAGGAAATGTCATTCTCTTCAAAATGAGCTTTGGATGGAATTTTTATGATAAACCATGATGAAGTTATGCCCTGGTCAATTTGCAGTTGACTTTTTCAACTGTCCAAAAATAGAAACTTTTGCATCTTGAGACTTTTTGAGCCATGCTTTGAGAATCATGATCAAGAATTGATCAAATGATGTTTGTGGCTTCAAAATAAGATGTTGACCAAATTTTTTGACTTTTGACTGTTAAATGACCATTTTGCCCCTGCAGTTGACTGTGAAGCATTTAGGGTTTTTGACTGTGCAATTTGATGATGTGAGTCTTGAAACTTGGCACATGGATGCTTGACAATGTATATGGGCATGTGGGACTTGATTGGACCCTTGGAAACTTCAATTTCTTTGCCAGAACCAAAACCCTAATTTTGACTGTGTTAGGAGGCATTTGGACTGTGCAACCCTTGGGAGATTTTGAAGCATGATCTTAGCAAACCTTGAAGAATATGGGAGGGCAAATTTTGGGGTACAACACCCCTTACTCAGAAAACATCTCTAAAAGGTCTTTTTCTGTTCTTTTCACCCTTTCCTTAAATTGGATAAAAGAAAAGACGGTGGAGACTCTTGCTTACCGCACATTTGCAAACAAAAAAATGCAAAAAAAAAATAGTATATAATAGTCGGTTCTTCCATCGTATCACATTGACCAAGAAACATCCTGACAACAACAAAGATGACCAGTTGGAACAACTGCAGGCTGAGATGGAAAGGATGAGAATCCAGATGAGTAATCAAATGACGCTTATCTAAAATTTAGCTCAGGGACAGGAAGAGTTTATGATTCATATCAGTAAGCTTCATCAAGATGGATGTAACCGTATGAAGCAAACTGTCGAGGCTGGGGATCAAGTCATTAATCAGCCCCTAATGAGACAAGAAGTTGGCTTGGTGGAGAGTAGACCTTTCCAAATTGTTTTTACGTCACAACCTCGCCAACAATGACATGGTAATCAACGTAAGCGGAATACATCTAAAAGATGCTTTACTGAAATCAACATGTCATTGGCTCAAGCATTGCAACACGTGTTGGAGGACAAGCTGATTACGGTGAAGGATCCTCCTCAGAATCCCAACACTGCTTCCCCAATGTATAATCCAAATGTAAGGTGTGCGTACCACTCTAACAGTCCTGGACATGACACTAATAGTTGTTGGACGTTGAGAAATAAGATTCAAGACTTGATCGACAAAGGAGTACTGGAGTTTACACAAGATGGTCAAGCTGAATTCTTCTGCCATCCCTCCAAGGCACACCATCTGAAGTGAGATTTCAGACAAAGAGGCTTTTTGTTCATTTGAATTCTCAATTTGTAATTTTCTTTTGATTGTTCGAATGTTTATTTATGTCAAACTTTGTTATTTCATCAATATATTGCATATGTTTATCTTGAATTATTTCATCTGTATCTATTATATGTAAACTGTGTTTTTATTTCCTTTCGTGATATTCAACTCTCAATTAAAAGCTCTAAGCCTTTAGAGGGAGGATGATGAAAACGATACCACAATCTCATATAATTTGCTTTTTAACAGACCCCGCTAACGATGTACAGGCGTTGTTTCAAATCCTAAACAGTGGAGTGATAAGGAAGATAATCCCTAGTCAACCCCTTTGAGCCTAAGGAGCGGGAGTTTTTATTTTCACAAAAACTAAAACCCTTAATCATAACCTGGGGCAGGGTAGTTTTCTCCGTTAATTCAAAGGTGCATTCAGTCGCAAACGATAAATAGTGTAGAAGATGCCTTCCAAAAGATGGTGATGGTTCCACATAATAGTCAAGACAGACAGTCATTATCTCTCAAAAGAAAAGCCCACTAAGTCAAAACCTATGAAGGAGACTTAAGAAAAAAATGGGGCATCCCGCTGATTGTATTCGCAAAAGAAACAGTTCAGGAAAAAGTAGGGATAACAAAATAAAATAAAAAAGAGGTCCTACAAATCCTCAACAAAAAAGAAAAGGTTACCAAAATGACTGCCTTTTTGAACAAACTTTCAATTTATGAACCATCACCAAGTATCAGAGCAAAGATTCCAAACTCAATTGGGATCTAAACGCATAATTAGCTGAGCATAGGATTAAAGAACATCACGAAGAACAGGTTGGGTACAAATAAAATTTGAGCCTTTATCCTTTGTTTCTTAAACCGTGAACCAGGCCACGCTACAACCCTCAAAAGTCCTAACTGAAGCATGGGTGGTTCGGAAGCATACTGTTACAAAAGGTATCCTAACTCCTGTAAGGTTTTCTATTAAATCCTGAGTTGATATCACACTCTTACAAAATTTGTTTGTTTTACTAAAAAAATGAATTTTCAAACTTCAAGACAGACATAAGCTTTGCATTCTTTAAATACCATTGCTTACATATGACTATTTGTTCGACGGCAGAGAAATTTGCACGATGAATATTCAATGAAACAAAATCCTCCCAATGAACAAAACCACCTCAGATGGAAAGACATTCCCAATAACAGGCCTTTCATAATCAAGGGGCATAGCATGGTGTCCAGTTGATCTGGGGAAATCAAGTCAAGATTCGGGGAATCTCTCAAAAGTTCCAAATATCCAGGGGGCAGATCTCCATTTGAATCACTTGGGGCATTGGACATGAATTCTAGCAACGAATCACGTACAATCAATCAAACATCTTCTGGCAGTGTGGCAACACTTACTACTATGGACAGTGAAAATTCCCCATACCCGGTGAACATGGACATAGTCGGAAAATACTACGCATGAATAAAGACCCGCTAGGTTGACTGGCCTAGGCAAAAATAAGGGCATCCCGGTGAACCAAAAGGGTTCGGGCAAAAATTAGGGATATACATATGAAAAATTTGTACACCCAGCAAGTCGAGAACTTGAAAAGGCAGCTTTAGCAAAAAAGGGTATCCCGATGGAATGAAAATATGAAAGGACAGTCCAGGAAAAAGTTAGGGATTAAAGCATACGACTATGTCCTGTCATCTTGTCACTTGTCTATCAGTAGAAGGTTTATTACCCTGATCTGCATTCACCAAGGACTCCAAGAGTTGGGATAACAGTTAAACCATCTACAAAATCCCCGACATATATTTTCTCTAGCACATATCGAGGCGGGGGAATTCTACTACAAGGTCACTTCCATATTCTCAGCATGTAGCCTAATGATGTCAGGTGTTCTCATATACCTGGAAGAGAGAGAATCTCCAACTACTGCTCCGACATCTAAGAAAAATTCCCCACTGAAGTCGCCAAGCTTCTCAAAATTCTCCAACGGATTTCTTCTCAAAACAAAAAAATAGGAATTCCCAGCGGAAAAATTCTAAATAAAGCGGACTCTCTTCTAGAAATAGTTCAGGTACGATCCAGAGACGGATGTCATCCTGACACTTATTCCAGATTTCACTCTAGAAATGGTTCAGGTACGGTCCAGAGATGGATGTCATCCTGACACTTATTCAAAATTCTCCTCTAGAAACGGTTCAGGTACGATCTAGAGACGGATGTCATCCTGACACTTATTCCAGATTCTCCTCTAGAAACGGTTCAGGTATGATCTAGAGACGGATGTCATCCTGACACATATTCCAGATTCTCCTCTAGAAACAGTTCAGGTAGGATCTAGAGACGGATGTCATCCTAACACTTATTCCAAATTCTCCTCTAGAAATGGTTCAGGTATAATCCAGAGACCGATGTCATCCTGACATTTATTCTAGATTCTCCTCTAGAAACGGTTCAGATACGGTCCAGATATAGATGTCATCCTGACACTTATTCTAGATTCTCCTCTAGAAACGATTCAGATATAATCATGACATAGATTCACTCTGACAATCCCAAGCGGTTCACGGAGTTTTCTTTCCCCAACAAAGTTTATTTCTCTAACAACGGAAGTTCATCTCTCAACAATTCAACTTAAACAAAATTTGAAGATCTACATTCTTCACCCCCAGCTACAATTAGGGATTAATTTTCCCCAGATCAACAACACTGCAATATAACAATGGGCACGTTCATACATTGCATTCATGCATCATTTTACAAACATCATAGCATATGCAGCATAAATGCATATATCATAATCTCATTTATTTTGAGAGCATCATACAATTCATATATCATGTCATCGCATGAAACTAGTTTTACCTTTTCAGGTTAAATCAGCAAACAGACAAACACTATCAACTTATACAGCAGGTCAAAGATTAATGCCTGAAACCGGACGGGGAAACTATTTATACGACCAAGTTGTATGAACTCCCGAAGCAAGACGAGTTTACCAACAAATATAGCAGGCCACAGATTAATGCTCGAAACCAGACGAGGGAACTATCTATGTGACCAAATGTTGCCAAGTTCCAGATTAATACCTATAACAAGCCAGGACAACTATCTGTGGACGACCGACTATAGGTTAATACATGTACCAAGCCAGGAAAACTATCTACATGCAGAGATTGAAGATTAATACCTGTAAAAAGCCAGGAAAACCATCTTTATTTCTCAGGTCACAGATTAATACCCGAAACCAGACGGGGAACTATCTCAACGACCGACATTCTCAAGTTCCAGATTAATACCTATAACAAGCCAGGACAACTATATGTGGAAGACCGACTGTGGGTTAATACCTGTAACAAGCTAGGAAAACTATCTACATGAGGAGATAGAATATTAATACCTGTAACAAGCCAGGAAAACTATATTTCTTTCTCAGGTCAGAGATTAATACCTGAAACCAGACAGGACAACTATCTCAATGACCGACAAAAATAAGTTTCAGATTACTACCTGTAATAAGCCATGAAAACTATCTGTGGACGACCGACTGTAGATTAACACCTGTAACAATCCAGGAAAACTATCTGTGATCGGTGGAAATAGAACTGACTATTTTGAAGTGCTGGTTCGCGAAATGTCGCGGTAAGCAAGAGTCGCCACCGTCTTTTATGTTCTCCAACAAGGAAAGGACAAAAGCACATCAAAATTCCTTTTCGATATGTTTCTCGGTTCGGGAGGCAGATTATAGAAAGGGAAGGTGTTAGCACCCTTTCTATCCGTGGTTATCCACGGGCTCTTAGGTACTTGCTCACTATGTTTTCAAAAATGTTTGCTTTTCTTGTGTTCGTGGGTTTTGAAAAAGTTTAGTTTAAAAACTTCTAGGTAACTCTTGTATCAGTCCTCAAGAGGGTATGAAGTGTTTGTTTGAAAACTTTTTGAAAGTGTAGGTGCGAAAAGTTGTTTTTGTTTTTGAAAGAGCAAGTACCCAGGAGAAATCTACCTACTCTAAGGAATTAAGCTGTGTAAGAGTCCTTTAGACAGTACTATCCCACTATTGAGAAGTAGGTAGCACCGTCGTTGGAGTTATTCGGGTCAATTTGATTATAGGGACATGTGGTCACCAGAGCAATAGTAGGACGCCTTAGCGGTAACCCTAATGTCCTAGATCCTTTTTATCCGAGGCAACCGTTTCAAGGCAACTGGATCTTTAGACAGGAGGGCGACCTCTAAAAATCCCTATACTTGACGACCACCTCGAGGCAACCAAGTGAGGCGTACCCTAGGAGTGGCATGTGCACGTGTGTCAGGTTTCATGTTTAAATTATCTTTGAACATGCATCATGGTGAGCTACGGGTTGATTTTATCTTTCATACAAGTCTTGCATGCATAATTAACAGTTAATAGTTTGCGGGGAATAAATTGCGGAAAGTTGAATCTACGTTATTACAAGGCGCGGGTATATACATCGCCAAAAACATAACCCTTGAAAATAAATGCGAGAAAATTAAAGAAAGCGATAAAAGAGTCCTAATTATCTATTACATCCTCGGAAACAGTTACATCAATATAATCAAAATAGGAATAATGCGCGAAAAGAAATTGAATCGGGACGTCCTTAGGGTTTTGACCCTTTTTGAGAAAAGAATGGAATTTTGTACTTTATTTGCAATTAATTCAAATTAAACCTAATTTACTAATTAATTAAATAATTACAAGAAAAAGCATTTTTTAGTTTTTGATGAAAATAAAAAGAAAAGGTCAAAAGTTAGTAAAAAACCCTAAGTCGAATTTATTTTATTTATTGTAAAAGAAAATTAAAATCAAACCTAATTAAACTAAATTAATTCATGTTAGTGTTTATTTACAAAATAATGAATTAAGATGAAATTAATAATTAATAATAATAAAAAATATTGTTTTCTGAATTAATTATAAAAATAATTATTTGTTAGTTAAATAATAATAATATTATTAATAAGAATAATTAGTAAAAGAAAATAAAAATAAAATAATTAACCAGGGGGGTGTTGGCCCAAAGAGGAGTTATGCTAGCAATTCTGGCCCATTAAGCTTCCAGGCCTGTTTGACTTCTGGGATTGTCTGCACGTTGCTTTGACTGGGAGTATGGTGTTCATCACCTTATGGCCATCAGATCAATGCTTGAGGACACATGGCGTATTGCTGATGGAAGTTCATGGTGGGACGCTTTGGATAGCCTGCATAGGAACATGTTATGAAAAAATAGAAACAAAGGTTTGGGGGACCTGGGAATCGAACCCAGGTCCCAAGGCACTTTGCACGTTTCCTCCAACCACTCATCCAATTGCACGCTTTTGTTAATGTAATAAGAAACAAATATAATATAACAAAAACAAGTCACATGCTGAAAAAGAAAAAAAGAAGCGCGCGTGTTTTGAATAAGCCAATGGAATGTCACCACGTCTTCATCTTCATCCTGCGTACCTGTAAAAAATAAATGGATAGCGGGGGTTTTTAACCCCCATAAAATAGCACGACGAAAAATAGCGAACAAGCCTATGGTCAATATAAATCGTTCGCGAGGGTTCCACTAGATTCGTCTGAATGCCACGAGTTCAACCATGGGCATCATGAGGCTTAATTTTTCTTGTATGGGAAAGCCCCAATTTTGAAACTGAAGAACCCTAAAATTCGTTAATGGCAATTTTTGTTTCAGTGCATTTTAACGCAATTAACCTATGCCAAAAGTTTCTTGTAGATTCAAGAAACACAATACAACCAAAAAATCATGTTAATGATGCATAAATTTAGAGTTACGATTCTGAAAATGAGTGACAAACCGAGGGACTGTTCTTGGCAATTTCTTAAGCTTTAGTGTGCGATTTTGATTGCAAAAGGTTCCTCACACTCCCAGCAATGTATTTGAATCACTATAATGCTTTGAATCGGCTTGGAATGTGGAATTCAGTTTTCAAGTTTTCTTGAATTTTTTGGAATTGGTTATGGCCTTTCTTGCAGAGTTTTCACCTGTAAGGCATTAGGGTTGAGTTGTGCATATATAGTAGAATGGATTTAGGTCAAATCTTGCACAAGAAATCCCTTGCATTGATGTTTCAATATTTGATTGAAAATCAAATATTTTTCAATCTTTTTGATTGAGAAAACTTGCCAAACATGGAGATTTTGATGTCCTTGATTGATACACGAATTTGCCAGCTTGCCCTGAGCTTGTTTGCTTCACAAAAGATTGAAAAAAACATATCTTTGAATTTCCTACATTTTAAATTAATTAAAGGAATTAAAATCAATTAAAAATCCAATTAATTAATAAAAAATAAGAAAATAATTTCAAATAATCTCAATGGGTCGTGCATAGGCCTTGGGAAAAGTTTCAAGAAGAAATTTGAGGCCCATTAGCAAAAACATGGTGTTTTGAGCAAAGTTGACTTTTGCAAATTCACAAAAATTTCCCAACTTCTCCAATGCATATCTTGCTCAATTTTGATCCTATGAACATGTTCTTTGACATTTTGGAAAAGGTCTTTAAGTCCTCTAACCAATGCCTTTGGTCCCATGTCATTTGGATTTACCAATCTCAAGTTATGGTCTTTGACTTAAAGTGCATTTTTGTTGACTTTTGAAATTGACCTATAATGTAGAAATTGATAACTTTTTGTGAGAGCATTTCTTGGACTTGGAATGTGAAGATGAGTTGTGGGAAATTTCATCCCCTTCAAAATGAGCATTGGATGGGATTTTTCTGATGAACCATGAAAAAGTTATGCCCTGGTCAAGTTACATTTGACTTTTCTACTGTCCAAAAATAGTAACTTTTGCATCTTTGATGATCTTTGAGCCATGCTTGTGGAATCATGATCAAGACTTGATCAAATGACGATTGTGGACTCAAAATAATATTTTGACCAAAAATTCTGACTTTTGACTGTAAAATGACCATTTTGCCCCTGCAGTTGACTGTGAACCAAATAGGGCTTTTGACTGTGGATTTTGGCACTGTGAGCCTTGAGACTTGACATGTAGATGCTTGACAATGTACATAGGCCTATGGGACTTGATTGGACCACTAAAAACCTCAAATTCCTTGAGAGAACCAAAACCCTAATTTCTGACTGGCTTAGGAGATGGTTTGACTGTGCAATCTTTGAGTAGTCTTGAACCATTTGAGGATGATTCTTGACAAATCTTGGAGAATATGGGAGGGAAAATTTTGGGGTACAACAGTTGACCCTATTCAATCTTCTTAAACCTGAGGATGTAGATTGGCTTGCGTGCCTTTCTGATCCGAAGGTAGAAGATGATTGAACACTAGAGTGCCCAGAAATTTGCACTCGCATAGTAGAATATCAGCAATGTGATGTCGAGAATGGGCTTACAGATGCCATTTGGAGAGATGGTGGATAGGAGGATGGGCTTATAGATGCCATCTGGAGATGTGATAGAACCTTGTCGGGAATGGGCTTATAGATGCCATTTGGAAGTGTAATGGATAGTTGTGGAGATGGGCTTAAAAGATGCCATCTGAAGGTGTCGGTCGCGTAAGAGATTCCTTAGCGAGAACTTGCGTACTTGAGAAAGAAAGATAATTTCCTGGCCTGTTAGAGGGATTGATCTTCAAACTCTTCATGCAGATATGCCCTGGCTAGATAAAGGTATCGAATCTATAATCAATCGTCCACAGATATGCCCTAGCTAGATACAGGTATCGAATCTGGAACTTCAAAAGGTTGGCAGAGATAGCTTTCCTGGATGGATACAGGCGTAGACCTCTGACCTGAGAATGAAAGATAATTTCCTGGCCTGTTACAGGGGTTGATCTTCAAACTCTTCATGCAGATATGCCCTGGCTAGATACAGGTATCGAATCCATAATCAATCGCTCACAAATGTGCCCTGGCTAGATACAGGTATCGAATCTGGAACTTCAAACTCTTCATGCAGATATGCCCTGGCTAGATACAGGTATCGAATCTGGAATTAGTCGTCTACAGATATGCCCTGGCTAGATACAGATATCGAATCTGGAATTAGTCGTCTACAGATATGCCCTAGCTAGATACAGGTATCGAATCCATAATCAATCGCTCACAGATATGCCCTGGCTAGATACAGGTGTCGAATCTGGAACTTCAAACTCTTCATGCAGATATGCCTTGGCTAGATACAGGTATCGAATCCACAATCAATCGCTCACAGATATGCCCTGGCTAGATACAGGTGTCGAATCTGGAACTTCAAACTCTTCATACAGATATGCCCTGGCTAGATACAGGTATCAAATCCACAATCAATCGCCCACAGATATTCCCTGGCTGGATACAAGTGTCGAATCTGGAACTTCAAACTCTTCATGCAGATATGCCCTGGCTAGATACAGGTATCGAATCCACAATCAATCGCTCACAGATATGCCCTGGCTAGATACAGGTATCGAATCTGGAACTTCAAACTCTTCATGCAGATATGCCCTGGCTAGATACAGGTATCGAATCCACAATCAATCGCTCACAGATATGCCCTGGCTAGATACAGGTATCGAATCCGGAACTTCAAACTCTTTATGCAGATATGCCCTTGCTAGATACATGTATCGAATCCATAATCAATTGCTCACAGATATGCCCTGGCTAGATACAGGTATCGAATCCGGAACTTCAAACTCTTCATGCAGATATGCCCTGGCTAGATACAGGTATCGAATCCACAATCAATCACTCACAGATATGCCCTGGCTAGATACAGGTATCGAATCCACAATCAATCGCTCACAGACATGCCCTGGCTAGATACAGGTATCGAATCTGGAACTTCAAACTCTTCATGCAGATATGCCCTCGCTAGATACAGGTATCGAATCCACAATCAATCGCTCACAGATATGCCCTGGCTAGATACAGGTATCGAATCCGGAACTTCAAACTCTTCATGCAAATATGCCCTGGCTAGATACAGGTATCGAATCCATAATCAATCGCTCACAGACATGCCCTGGCTAGATACAGGTATCGAATCTGGAACTTCAAACTCTTTATGCAGATATGCCCTGGCTAGATACAGGTATCGAATCCACAATCAATCGCTCACAGATATGCCCTGGCTAGATACAGGTATCGAATCCGGAACTTCAAACTCTTCATGCATATTTGCCCTAGCTAGATACAGGTATCGAATCCATAATCAATCGCTCACAGATATGCCCTGGCTAGATACAGGTATTGAATCTGGAACTGCGAGAGTTGATGGTAATCGTCTTTTGATTGACCTTTTCTTGAAAAGGCAAAACATTAGTTGTATGCAATGTCATGATGTATGAAATGCATGATGTCATGATGTTCTCAAAAATAAATGAGATCGTGTCGTATGCACTTTATCATGTATGTAAGCAGGATGTATGAAATTTGAAATGTCTACGAATGTATTTTCGTCTAGGAAAATAAATCCTTGACGAATGCCGGGAACTTGAATCCTGGGCTGATGTTGAAGAGTAGAGTTCTTCGTTTCCGCTGGGGATGATGATTGCAAGAATAAACCGGTAGGAGAAGATGACTTCGTTGGGGAATAAACTTGGTGAAGAGATTACTCCGCGGGGAATTACTCTGTGGGAAGATATACTTCGCTGGGATTTTGATGATAACTCCGCTAGGGATACCGTTGATAAGTTCTGTTGAAGGCTTTGATGAACTCCGCTGGGGATAGGAAGAACTTCGCCGAGGATGATCTTTCCGTTGTAAATCTGCTGAGGATAACCCAGTTATAGGCTCTGGTGGGGAATAACCTTTGAATATGGTCGGAGAGATGTATGTACTCTGTAGGGGATAAGCTTCCAGAATCTACTGGGAATAAGCTTCCAGAATCTACTGGGGATAAGCTTCTAGAATCTACTGGGGATAAGCTTCCAAAATCAACTGGGGAGATTGATTCAACTCTCCTGGGAAACTTTGGACTGCACTGGGGAATGGCTCTACTGGGGTGTCTGGTATTCCACCAGGGAACAATCTTATATTGAGACTGCCGGGGATGCTTGTTGAGGAATATATGTATACTCTGCTGGAGAATATTGAGATCTTCCGGGGATATTCCAACCTCCTTAGGACTGATAGTAGCCTAACTCTGCTTGGGGAGAGTGTTGCTGACTTGCTAGGGATATTGTGCCTTTTCGGGGCTGATGGTAGACCCACTCTGTTCGGGGAGAGTGTTGCTGAGTCTTATCTTACTCTGCGGGAAGTGAAGGTATCTTGGTCATGTTCTTCAGCTGAATCGACTTTTGTACCTGGTGAGCAAAGCAGCTGTACAGTTTGGACAACTCTTATTGCCCCAACTTCTATGGGATAAGGTACCTGTGGAGGTCTTAATAACTGCCGATTGACAAATCTCCTTCTGGTAAGCAAGTGACGAGATGATGGGACATAGTCGTACGCTTTGATCCCTAACTTTTTCCTGGACCGCCCCTTCGGATTTTCAGTCCATCGGGATACCCATTTTTGCCCAAGCCGCCTTTTCAGGTTTTCGACTTGTCGGGTGTACAAATTTTTCATTTTCATCCCTTATTTTTGCCCGAACCCTTTTGGTTCGCCGGGAAGCCCTTATTTTTTCCTAGGTGTGTCAACCTAGCGGGTCTTTGATTATGCGTAGTATTTTTTCCGACTATGTCCACGTTCTCGGAGCGTAGGGAGTTGTCACTGTCAGTAGTGTTATGTTGTTGTACTACCAAAAGATGTTTGATCATGCAAGATCGTTGTTGGAATTCATGTCCAATGCCCCAAGTGACACAGGCGGAGATTTGCCCCTGACTATTTGGCATATTGAGAGATTCCCTGAATCTTGACTTCACTGCCCCAGATTATGGACACTGCTCATGCCGTGCCCCTTGGCTGGAAGTGTTTTTTTCCATTTGAAGTGACCTTTTTGTTGAGAAGACTTTTGTTCACAAGATATTCATCGTGCGAATTTCTCTGCTGTTCGAACAAATAGTCATATGCAAACAATGTTATTCTAAGAATGCAAAGCTTATGTCTGTCTTGAAGTTTTTGAAAATGCATTTTTCCAGTAAAACAAGCAAATTTTGTAAAATGTGACGTCAACTCAAGATCTTACAGCAAGCCCTATAGGAGTCAGGATACCTTTGTAACAGTATGCTTTCGAACTAACCCATGCTTCAGCTAAGACTTTTTAAGGGTTATAACGTGGTCTGGTTCACGGTTTAAGAAACAAAGGATAAAGGCTCAAAATTTATTTGTACCCACCCGCTCTTCGTGATGTTCTTCAATCCTAAACTCAGTTAATCGTGCATTAGACCTTGTTTGAGTCTTTGCTCTGATATACCAGTGATGGTTCGGATATTGACAGTTTATTTTGAATAGGCAGTCATTTCTTTTTGTTGAGGGTTTGTAGGACCTCTTTTCTTTTTGATTTTATTATCCCTGTTTTTTGCCTGAACTGTTTCTTTTAGGATTACAGTCAGCGGGATGCCCCAGTTTTTGTAAGTCTCCTTCATAGGTTTTGACTTATTGGGTTTTTATTCTTTGAGAGATAATGACTGCCTGTCTTTATGATTATTCGGAACCATCACTATCTTTTGTTTTTGGAAGGACTCCTTTGATTCCATTCGTTGTGCACCTGGATTAACTGAGAGAACTACCCTGCCCCAGGTTATGATTAAGGGTTTCAATTCGTGTTTAAACAGAAAACTCCTACTTCTTTGGCTCGAAGGGGTTGACGAGGGATTATCTTCCTTATAACTCCACTGTTTAGGATTTGAAACAATGCATGTACCTCATCAGCGGGGTCTGTTCAAAAGCATACTGTAAAGATCGTGGTATCGTTTTCGTCATCCTCCCTCAAGAGGCTTAGAATTTTTTTTAATCGAGAGTTAACATCACAAAAAATGAAAGCATTTGAATATAGTGAATACGAATGTATTAATTCAAAACAGACATATGCGATGCATTAATGAAAGTAATAAAGTTTGCTATGACAATAATTGTTTGAATAAGCAAAGAAAAATACAACTTAAACATTCGAATGAACAAAGGTTTTCTAGTCTCAGGACTTGTCACTTCAAATGGTGAGCCTTGGAGGGATGGTAGAAAAACTCAGCCTGACCACTTTGGGTAAACTCCACTGCTCCTTCATCAATCAGGTCTTGGATCTTGTTCTTCAGAGTCCAACAGTCGTCGGTGTCGTGTCCTGGACTGTCAGAGTGGTATGCATACCTTTCATTCGGGTTATACCGGGAAGAGGAAGTGTTGGGATTCTTAGGAGGGTCCCTTAGCATTACCAGATTCAATTTCAACAGGCGTTGTAAAGCTTGAGACGGTGACACGTTGAGCTTGGTGAATTGCCTCCTAGGCTTGTCTGGCTTGCTCTGATCAACCCGTTGTTCTTGGTGAGGTCGTTGTTGGACCTGTGAAGTAGTAGCAGCTCGGAGAGGTCTATTTATCAAACCAAACCTTTGACTTCTTGGGGGCTGATTACCGGTTTGGTCCCCAACCCTGACTACTTGCTTCATACTGTCTTGCTGAAGCTGGTTGATCATGGCTTTCAACTCTTCTTGCTCCCGAGCTAAGCCTTGGATAAGGGTCGTCTGCCCCAGCATCTTGGTTCTCATAGCATCCACCTCAGCTTGCAGACGTTTCAGCCGTTCGTCCTTATCGTCTTCAAGACTCTTCTTGAACAAATTCCCCATGAGGAGTGCTCTCAACTCTTCATGCCCCTTGGATAGGCTTAGGAAGATTTCCCTGAACTGAGTCTCTTGAGTATGAAGGTCCTGGTTGTCTTGTTGGGAAGCCATTGCTGAAATAAACAGCGAGAATATGAGAGACCTGTCAAGGGTAACCTGTGATGCAATGATATGTATGATATGCATGCAATGTTTTCAGGGATCTCGCGGGGTAAACAAGAAAGTTGTTAGAATTTGAATTTGGTAGCTTGATTGAAGGAACTTCATGTTGTTGAGAGTCCTTCTTCAAGGGTCAAGGCTCACCATATCGAGTGGGTCATAGCCCCTGACTCAAGTCATCATGTTTTGATCTCCGAATGACCTTGGCTAGAGGAAAATAAATCCCCTTTTGCCCCATTGCTAGATATTTGATTCATCATGACCTATATCACAAACCCTTGAGATCCTTGAAATGGGTTAGTCCTTATGCGGGATGTATGCAATGGTATGATGGTATGATGTTATGCTATGCGTGGAGTAATGTAAGTAAACCCTGTTATAAGCCCAGATTAAGTACTGTAAACAAAACCTGCAAGAAACTCGTGTTATCAGATAACAAGAATGTGCAAGTAGTTCAAGTTTAAAGGCACACAAGTCACACAAAAGAGCCCTTAGATTTCAGGCCGGCATGAAGTTTAGGTACTACCCTCTTTCAGTTCAGTTGGTTAAGACCTGTCCTAGAAAATAGTAACCGGGTTCTAGAGGATCTCAATATCACTGACTACCCTCAATCGGTCATAACTCCAGCTTCGCAATCTTTTCTTGCGGCCAGAACCATCGCGAGAGTTTAGCCTCAATGAGTGTAGCATACTGCTACTGTTCTATGGCCAAGTTGGGTCAATTTAGGGTTCTAAGGTTGGTTGGTGCTTAATGACTCCTCAGAAGACCCATATTCTCCTCGTTCCAACACAAGGGATATCGGTACAGACCAAGGTGTCACACCAACGTAGCCACTGCTTCACCCGTGTCGGTCTACGCCGAACATGTCCCTCACAGCTTATGCTACCTAAAGGGTATTCCCCAGATCCGAGTTAGGATCTATGAAACTCCGATGCAAGCCCACAAATATAAAAGCAATCAAGACATACAATTGAAAACATAAGAGTGGTCTAATCCTAAGGTACACCTAACTTATTAAGAATTCCCAGCAGAGTCACCAGTTCTGTGATCGGTGGAAATAGAACTGACTGTTTTGAAGTGCTTGTTCGCGAAATGTCGCAGTAAGCAAGAGTCGCCACCGTCTTTTATGTTCTCCAACAAGGAAAGGACAAAAGCACAACAAAATTCCTTTTCGAGATGTTTCTCGGTTCGGGAGGCAGATTATAGAAAGGGAAGGTGTTAGCACCCTTTCTATCCGTGGTTATCCACGGGATCTTAGGTACTTGCTCACTATGTTTTCAAAAATGTTTGCTTTTCTTGTGTTCGTGGGTTTTGAAAAAGTTTAGTTTGAAAACTTCTAGGTAACTCTTGTATCAGTCCTCAAGAGGGTATGAAGTGTTTGTTTGAAAACTTTTTGAAAGTGTAGGTGCGAAAAGTTGTTTTTGTTTTTGAAAGAGCAAGTATCCAGGAGAAATCTACCTACTCTAAGGAATTAAGCTGTGTAAGAGTCCTTTAGACAGTACTATCCCACTATTGAGAAGTAGGTAGCACCGTCGTTGGAGTTATTCGGGTCAATTCGATTATAGGGACATGTGGTTACCAAAGCAATAGTAAGATGCCTTAGCGGTAACCCTAATGTCCTAGATCCTTTTTATCCGAGGCAACCGTTTCGAGGCAACTGGATCTTTAGACAGGAAGGCGACCTCTAAAACACCCTATACTTGACGACCACCTCGAGGAAACCAAGTGAGGCGTACCCTAGGAGTGGCATGTGCACGTGTGTCAGGTTTCATGTTTAAATTATCTTTGAACATGCATCATGGTGAGCTACGGGTTGATTTTATCTTTCATACAAGTCTTGCATGCATAATTAACAGTTAATAGTTTGCGGGGAATAAATTGCGGAAAGTTGAATCTACGCTATTACAAGGCGCGGGTATATACATCGCCAAAAACATAACCCTTGAAAATAAATGCGAGAAAATTAAAGAAAGCGATAAAAGAGTCCTAATTATCTATTATATCCTCGAAAACAGTTACATCAATATAATCAAAATAGGAATAATGCGCGAAAAGAAATTGAATCGGGACGTCCTTAAGGTTTTGACCCTTTTTGAGAAAAGAATGGAATTTTGTACTTTATTTGCAATTAATTCAAATTAAACCTAATTTACTAATTAATTAAATAATTACAAGAAAAAGCATTTTTTAGTTTTTGATGAAAATAAAAAAGAAAAGGTCAAAAGTTAGTAAAAAACCCTAAGTCTAATTTATTTTATTTATTTTAAAAGAAAATTAAAATCAAACCTAATTAAACTAAATTAATTCATCTTAGTGTTTATTTACAAAATAATGAATTAAGATGAAATTAATAATTAATAATAATAAAAAAATATTGTTTTCTGAATTAATTATAAAAATAATTATTTGTTAGTTAAATAATAATAATATTAATAATAAGAATAATTAGTAAAAGAAAATAAAAAGAAAATAATTAACCAGGGGGGTATTGGTCCAAAGAGGAGTTATGCTAGCAATTCTGGCCCATTAAGCTTCCAGGCCTGTTTGACTTCTGGGATTGTCTGCACGTTGCTTTGACTGGGAGTATGGTGTTCAGCACCTTATGGCCATTAGATCAATGCTTGAGGACACATGGCGTATTGCTGATGGAAGTTCATGGTGGGACGCTTTGGATAGCCTGCATAGGAAAATGTTATGAAAAAATAGAAACAAAGGTTTGGGGGACCTGGGAATCGAACCCAGGTCCCAAGGCACTTTGCACGTTTCCTCCAACCACTCAGCCAATTGCACGCTTTTGTTAATGTAATAAGAAACAAATATAATATAACAAAAACAAGTCACATGCTGAAAAAGAAAAAAAGAAGCGCGCGTGTTTTGAATGAGCCAATGGAATGTCACCACGTCTTCATCTTCATCCTGCGTACCTGTAAAAAATAAATGGATAGTGGGGGTTTTTAACCCCCACAAAACAGCATGACGAAAAATAGCGAACATGCCTATGGTCAATATAAATCGTTCGCGAGGGTTCCACTAGATTCGTCTGAATGCCACGAGTTCAACCATGGGCATCATGAGGCTTAATTTTTCTTGTATGGGAAAGCCCCAATTTTGAAACTGAAGAACCCTAAAATTCGTTAATGGCAATTTCTGTTTCAGTGCATTTTAACGTAATTAACCTATGCCAAAAGTTTCCTGTAGATTCAAGCAACACAATACAACCAAACAATCATGTTAATGATGCATAAATTTAGAGTTACGATTCTGAAAAAGAGTGACAAATCGAGGGACTGTTCTTGGCAATTTCTTAAGCTTTAGTGTGCGATTTTGATTGCAAAAGCTTCCTCACACTCCCAGCAATGTATTTGAATCACTATAATGCTTTGAATCGGCTTGGAATGTGGAATTCAGTTTTCAAGTTTTCTTGAATTTTTTGGAATTGGTTATGGCCTTTCTTGCAGAGTTTTCACCTGTAAGGCATTAGGGTTGAGTTGTGCATATATAGTAGAATGGATTTAGGTCAAATCTTGCACAAGAAATCCCTTGCATTGATGTTTCAATATTTGATTGAAAATCAAATATTTTTCAATCTTTTTGATTGAGAAAACTTGCCAAACATGGATATTTTGATGTCCTTGATTGATACACGAATTTTCCAGCTTGCCCTGAGCTTGTTTGCTTCACAAAAGATTGAAAAAAACATATCTTTGAATTTCATACATTTTAAATTAATTAAAGGAATTAAAATCAATTAAAAATCCAATTAATTAATAAAAAATAAGAAAATAATTTCAAATAATCTCAATGGGTCGTGCATAGGCCTTGGACAAAGTTTCAAGAAGAAATTTGAGGCCCATTAGCAAAAACATGGTGTTTTGAGCAAAGTTGACTTTTGCAAATTCACAAAAATTTCCCAACTTCTCCAATGCATATATTGCTCAATTTTGATCCTATGAACATGTCTTTGGAAATTTTGGAAAGGTCTTGAAGTCCTCTAACCAATTCCTTTGGTTCCATGTCATTTGGATTTACGAATCTCAAGTTATGGTCTTTGACTTAAAGTGCATTTTTGTTGACTTTTGAAATTGACCTATAATATAGAAATTGATAACTTTTTGTGAGAGCATTTATTGGACTTGGAATGTGAAGATTCGTTGTAGGAAATGTCATCCCCTTCAAAATGAGCATTGGATGGGATTTTTCTGATGAACCATGAAAAAGTTATGCCCTGGTCAAGTTACAATTGACTTTTCTGCTGTCCAAAAATAGTAACTTTTGCATCTTTGATGATCTTTGAGCCATGCTTGTGGAATCATGATCAAGACTTGATCAAATGACGATTGTGGACTCAAAATAATATGTTGACCAAAAATTCTGACTTTTGACTGTAAAATGACCATTTTGCCCCTGCAGTTGACTGTGAACCAAATAGGGCTTTTGACTGTGGATTTTGGCACTGTGAGCCTTGAGACTTGACATGTAGATGCTTGACAATGTACATAGGCCTATGGGACTTGATTGGACCACTGAAAACCTCAAATTCCTTGAGAGAACCAAAACCCTAATTTCTGACTAGCTTAGGAGATGGTTTGACTGTGCAATCTTTGAGTAGTCTTGAACCATTTGAGGATGATTCTTGACAAATCTTGGAGAATATGGGAGGGAAAATTTTGGGGTACAACACTATCTACATGAGGAGATTGAAGATTAATACCTGTAACAAGCCAGGAAAACTATCTTTCTTTCTCAGGTCAGAGATTAATACCTAAAACCAGACATGACAACTATCTCAACGATCGAAAAAAACAAGTTCCATATTAATGCCTGTAACAAGACAGGACAATCATCTGTGAACAACTGATTTGTAGATTAACACCTGAAACCAGACAGGAAAACTATCTACATGACCAGACGAAGAACTCTTACACGGGCTCCTTCTCGTATATCTCCGGATGCAGACTAACACTGACTCATCCTGAAATAGCCCTACACAAGCTCTTTCTAATACATTTCCAGGTAACATTTAATTCCATTATCCCCAGTAAGTTACTGTGAAACCTGGATTTCAACCAGAAAGCAGCAAACTCTCATCTCTCCAGTACAGAGATAACTCCTCAATAGATTCTTGGACAACTGAAGCTCCTAGGCTCTATTTCCCACAGATTTTTCCTCAAGCAAGAGAACAACAGAAACCCATATTCCCTAGGGGAGTCCTCCTCAGACAACAGGAGCAAGAATTCCCAAAAAAAGGGACCATTTATGTAACCAGCATCTACTTTCGATGGCATCTTTAACCCTATCTCTGATGACTCTCAGTCATCTTCTCCAAATGGCATTTGTAAGCCCATTCCCGCCATCATCAACCATCGGTGTTACTTCATGCGAGTGCAACTTTCTGGGCACTCTAGTGTTCAATCCTCTTCCACCTTTAGATCACGAAAGGAAGACAAGCCAATCTAAATCCTCAGGTTTAAGAAGATTGAACATGGGCAACTGTTGTACCCCAAAATTTGCCCTCTCATGTCTTCTAAGGTTTTCTCTTACATGGGCGGTTTACAAACACTTGTTTGAAGAAAATGAAATTTTTTGAAAGATGGTCATGTGTCTTTCGATTGGCATCTGAATAAAGTGTACTTTGAAGGCATGTCAACAATATCCTTTGATTGGTAGGTGAACAAAAGGGTCTTCGATTTGCATCTGGATAAGGAGCTTCGACTGGGCTCTTAAAACCCTTCAAGTGATATTTGTCTCACCAACTTCAATTGGGAATCTAAAACCCTTCGATCAAGCATTGGCCCACCAGCTTCGATTGAGCGTTGGGTCCCCTTCGAGCAAGCCTTGGTCCAACTTTAATTTAGGCAAGAACCCCCTACAAGTTCCCTTCGATTCACCAACAGCGGCCTCCTGCATGTTTATTTCGATTCACAAGACAAAAAGCCTTTACATGCAACATACGATTCACTAGGAAAAGGCCTCTTCATGCTTGCCTTCGATTCACTAAGTCAAAGGCTCCTTTCAACTGGCCTTCGAATCCACAAGGCAGAGGCTTCCTCAGACTTGTCTTGGATTCACAAGGGCAAAGGCTTCTTCTATGATTGCCTTCAATGCACAAGGAAAATACTTCCTCTGTGTTTGCTTTCAATGCACAAAGCCATGACCCCTCAACACATTTTTTGAACTATGACACACAATATGACCTCTTTGAAAGAGAACTCCAAAGATCCATTCAAAGGACACACATTGGTGGCCCATTCGATGAAGGCACAAGGCATACATGTGGACTATTAGAGTGACACACAAAGAGTCCATTCGAAGGATATATAGGTGGTCCATTTGAAGGAGACATATAATTATTGAAAGCAAGTTTGTCTTATGATGAGTCTTGGTCCTACATGTTGCCAGACCCAAGCCTCTTGCGCAATGGCATTCGAAGGAAATGAAAAAAGAGGCTTCGACTGGCCAGAATGAAGTTCTCGTTTGGGCTATCTAAATTTTCTAGAATAAAGCAGTTAAGGCAAATATATGGGTCCAATCAAAGGAGCCATGAGGAGCAAGTCATAGCCAATCGAAGAGCAAAGATCTGAGGGGCTTTCGAAGAAGCCCTAATAAGGGAAACTCTGAACAAATTCGAATTCAGAATCATCCAAAAGAGCAATGCTCTGACGAATAGAATTCTGAGCAATTAGAATTGATGCAGATGGTGACTTAATTGAAGAAACTCTGATAAGGGAAAACTCTGAACAATTGGAATTCAGAGTCATCAATGATCTGAGCAATTCGAATTGATGTAGATAGACTCAATCGAAGGAGCTATAAGGATGAAACTAGAGCCATTTGAAGGAGGCAACTCAAGGCCAATCGAAGGGCATGGATTGAAGGCATTCGAAGGTGAAATATGTCCAGGTTCACTCAACATTTCAAAATGGCATGAAAATTCTCTAAATGGTAATCTTTAAATTGGTCTGATTTTATTTTCAAAGCCATGTTTAATGGCTAGTCTTTAAGGACATGCTTCTTTCCCCATTCTCTTGTCTCCTCCCAGCCTATAAATACAAGCCAACGGACAGAGACTAAAAAAGAATACATACACGAGATACATACGCCCAGAAACTACATGCATACTGCCTCAAACACGTATAACCTGCCCCAGAGAAAAATCCTAAGTTCTCTAAAATTTCCAAAGAAAGAAGGCACGAGGAGACTCCCATCTCCAACCATTTCCAGTCAAAATCTAAGTCATCCCAAGCTCAGATCAAAATACTTCCAAGTGGTAAAATTTTATAAATCTCATTCAATCTATAATATAAACTCATTGGATTGCATATTCATGTTATTCTTATTGTTTATGAATGATTTAATATGATATATGTAAGTTGCAGCGTCCAGATGTTAGGATGCCATTGCTAGGGGCCTCCGAAACAGATTACTTTCGAAACTCAAGGTACAGACCATCACAGATCGAAACAACCCCATATTTGAGCTCAGGGGACGAATTTGATTGGGGTAGGTTTTCGATAGATGTTGAAACTAACAAATTTGCAGGATCCAGTGTTGATTTCATTTACTTCGATTGAACATCTAGCTCGAATGGTGAAAAAACGCGCATGTTGGAGAGAAGACTGAGGTTCGACTCCCTAGTTAGGCATTTTCATTTTTTCTAACAATCTCCTTGCAGATCTAATGTATATAAGGGCTAGTCAGCATATGATATGGTCTTCATCCGAACCATCAGATACCCAATGGAGGTGGATCCAACGCTCCTAGAGTTCTCCTTCATGATGGACCCCCCAGGAGCCAACAAAACTGAATCAAGCCAGCTTCTGGGCTCCCTCATATTTGTGCCTAACAATTCCAACCTTGCACCCCCATTTCTGCTTCTAATGCCAGGCCCATGCTACCTTTTTTTGTTTTAATTGTTTATTTCATTTTTTTTAATCTTTTTAATTATAATCATAAAATCAACAAAATCATAAAAATGTTAGACTTAGGATTTTTCTAATTAATTTTGTAAATTAATTAATTGAACTATTTTGACATTATTTTATAATTTAAAAATAATTAGAACTAGGTTCATTTAATTCAAATATTTTCTTAGCAAAAAATTCAAAAATGTTAGGTTTTGTTTAGAATTTAATTTTGATTAATAACTTTCTTTTTATTTTTATTAATTAAATTTAGGTTTAATTTAATTTAATATTTTTCTAAGTAGACAAAACAAAAAAAAACTTTCTTAATTTATTTAGGGTTTTAGACGTTCTTCTCCATTTCGCGCGTGTTCAGTATTTCCTTTCTATTTTTTTTCTTCATATTTATGTATTTGCTGATAGTATGTAATAGATAATGACTAGGGCTCTTTATCGCTTTCTTTATTTTTCCCCATTTTCTGGATATGTAAATACCCCTTCCCCGAAGCATTGTAATAGCTTAGGATTTATGATTCCCGCACTTTAAATTTCTGCAAGATATTAACTGTTAGTAACTAGGTGTGTATGGAAAGACTGAAAGCAAAATGTTAGCAAACCTAATAACAAAGATAAATGAACTGAACTGAATCACTTGCATATATACACCTCTAGGGTACGCCCACTTTGGTTGCCTTTCGGAAAGTAAAACAGTCATGTCCCTCGAGAATGGGGACGCTTTAACAAAGACCCGTAAATCAAAAGATCATAGTCTCTAGATGACCGTACAGTGTTGCCTTCTGATAAATGATCTAGTCCCTTAAAACGAAATTGCTAAAGCTTCTTAATATGTTGTCTTTATGACTGTATGTCCCTTCCAATGTCCCTTAAACATCCAACGATAGAGATACCTACTCACTAATAGTAGAATAGCACTGTCTAAAGGATAGGAGGAAAAGAACAAACCTTTTTGAGTGTAAGTAGACAGTTCTTAGATGCTTTCTTAAAACAAACTTTCACACTTACACCAAAACATTTCAAAAACATTTTCAAACGCTTTATCAACACTCTTGAGGACTGATACAAAAGTTATCATAAAGCGAATCGCTGCACTAAGGCATTTTTCAAATACTTTTCAAAAACACAAAGCACAAGGTATTTTAAAAATGAGCTAAGCATCTAAGAGCCCGTAGAAAACTATGGATGGAAAGGGTGCTAACACCTCCCCTTTCCATAATCTACCCCCCTTACTCAGAAAATTCTCGAAAAGGCCTTTTTTTGTTCTTTTCACCCTTTCCTTAATTTGGATAAAAGAAAAGTCGATGGAGACTCTTGCTTACCGCAACATTTGCAAACACAAACGCAAAACCAGTATAACAGTCGGTTCTTCCACTGTATCATAGTTATGCTTATAATGCTTGAAAAAGGCCTCTGCTAAATCTTTCCAAGTTTGGATATTAGTTCTTTCAAGCTAAGTATACCACTCGAGACACGCTCCACTGAGGCTATCTTGAAATAAGTACACTAGAAGCTTATCATTGTCCGTATAAGGATCTATCTTATTGCAATTAGCTTTGATGTGAGTCATCCGGCAAATGGTACCCTTATACTAATCAAAGGTGGGGACTTTGAACTTGGAAGGAATCTTGATACTAGGAACCAAGCACAAACTAGCAGCGTCTAAGCCAAGGGAGTTACGTCCCTCAGTAGCCTTCATCCTCTCCTCCAGGAGGTGGAGCTTTTTCTCAGACTTGGTCCCATCAATCGAGAACCTGAATGTGTCATATGACGTCTCAGAAATATTCTCATGGTGAGGAGCTCCGTTGACATGGATCTGAATAATATTCTTGACATTCTAATTCAAAGGAACCTCCCTTTGGTAAATATTAACACCTGGTGGATTAACGCGACCAACAGTAGCAACTGCGACCCTCTGAACATTTTGTCTCAACTCTTCTTGTCCAAGGGAGAGGTTCTGAATAAGCTGCATGAATTGACCCATCTGAGTCTCCATACGCTTTCATATCTCAACTATATTTGCCTGAAGTTGATCCATGATGACGACGATGTCGGGAAGTCAATCTTGCGGTCTTGAGATTTTGAATAAGAAACCAGGTTGTAATGAATATCCGGGATGAATAAATGAAATGCATGAAAATGCTTGGATGATAAGAGAAATAAACTCTTATAATGTTGATGCAATGCAACACCATAAGTTCAGAAGTTCAGCACAACATGAAGAATAATTGTACAATCGAATAACATATGTACAATCTTCTGGATAACTGTTGTATCAATCCTCTGGATAAATGTTGTATAAATATGTTGAATAGGTCGAATATAGCAGGATCAAAGGTCTAGAATATAACCAAAGAAAAACACGTCACCAACAGAGCATATGATCACCATCAGAATAAATAGTCACCATCTGTACCTGTAAGATATATTCCCGCCCACTCACTGGTCAAATCTAGGTTAAGGTAAGATAAGGGTAACTCAAAATAATGGGTACGCCTAAAGCCACTATCGTTGAAACACCTACGTGAAATGATAGCACCTCATTTGTAACTTCAACTAAGCATGGACGACATGGCAGCAATAGTGAGACCTAAATTAACTAGATATTCATGTTACACTCTATTCCTAGGGTTCCTAGTGGTATATAACTCTGGCCTGGGTATTGGGGCTTTTACCTTATAGTAACACCCACCCAACATGGAAAACCAGAAGCCAATATAGCAGATAACCAATATGGAAAGCAATAAAATGAAATGAAAACATATGCTCAGATAAACATGTACAAATGAATAAACTGAAAGCATAAAAATAAACACCCAAATAAAATAAAACAAGATCTAGGATCGACTTCGGGTTGGACCAGCAATAGGTCAATCTATCCCCAGTGAAATCACCGGCTAAAACAACCGGCTTTTTATTACGCCGAAAGGGAAAGGTAAACATCGAGAAAACTTGAAGAGAGAGAAATCACGGTCTTTCGACCGAGAGATCGGATAAGGGAGTCTATTACGCGAGGGGAAGGTATTAGAACCCCACACGCCTTTAGTACTCTACGGTATCCACTCTTGTTATTCTAATCTAATGGGTGTGGTCAAAATCTATGTCTAAGGCTTAAAGATAAAAAGGGAATGCATGCAAAGAAAAGATAAAATAATGTAGGGAAATAAAGTTATGCTCGCTTGGGCCATATCCCAATGCCTGCGTATCCTTTTTAAGGAATCAGGGCTATCGTAGTTCAGCTCAAATTTTTTTGTTGGTTTGTATTTTTTAATGAACAAATATTAATTTCACCTTCTGCCGCAACTCGACCTTTAGAGACTCACGCGTCAGCACAAAAGTGAATTAACATGTCCTTTTGAAAAAGTTTGAAAGAAAGGCCCGAAGGCGCAAAAAGTTTGTATTAGTTGATATTTTTTACCTTGAAAAAAGGATTTTAAAATCGTTAGATGTCTTATGCATTTTTTAAGAAAAACTGTTTTAGTCTTAATACAAGGATTCAAAAGAAAGAAAAACATCTAAGGGAGACTACCTAGTTTTATCCCTAATGTTATCATACAATAATTAATCCTAAGGTTGAGTTTTACAAGGGAAAACTATACCTATGTTAGGATGCACGGATACCTATCCTAATGTCTAGCTCGAGAGCTACTCTAATTGAGCGATCCTAAGGGAAGCATGGTATAACAAACAAATAAGAAAATAAGTGCTTTGGCAAAAGCACACAAACATAAGTAGCACATACTGACTCAAAGGGATGGGGGAAATAAGAGAAATGCTTTAGCTAAGGGGAGCGGATCACACGAAGCAAATAAGCGGGAGACAAATGAAATAAAAAAGAAAAGAAATGCTTTAGCTAAGGGGAGCGGATCACCCGAACAAACAAGCGGGTAGCGAAGTATCAACAATGGCCATTGTGAACTCCTGATAAAGTGTAGGGGTTGGTTGTGAACCTTTCTCCATATGACCGACTCGATACATAAAATATGCACAACTCTGAAGCATCGACGTACAATGTGAGCTAAGGATGACACGAACTAGAATGTGCGGGGGTTGATTGTGAACCCTCTCCACTTGCCTCCTTTTGAAGACTTATCATCTCTAATATAATGCGGGCACAAATGTAAACACACGTGAAGAATACCTACTTCAAAGATAGGATTTTAAACAACCACAATTAACATATATAAAGTGGTGCCTACTACAGGACTTTAAACAACGACTTCGAGCGCACGCTCTTTATTTCCTGCTTCCTACTTCTCATGATCTCTAGAAAGCGATAAATGTCCCTACTATACATGATCTTTAGAAAGAGGTAAATATAATATTACAACAAATGGCTCGAAACCATGCCAAATGGATAATAAGAATCTGCAAAACAAACTCAATGCGTGTAGGAAACTTGAAGGGTGCTGCAAGCTAGCATCAACAACAAAATAGCGTCAGAAGCATGAACAACATGTGCAAGAAAAGCGTATCAGTCACCAAAGCGATTGGTATCCAAATTGCTTCTCAAAATATACACATCTCACAAGATTTGTTAGTAGATAACAATAAAATCAAATGCGATAATAGAAATTAGCAATATGCACAAAAATGAAGTATGAATATGTACAAGACAAAGCAAACAAGTCAAAAGAGCATGAAATAGTATTCTGGACAACAATGTTATACTTATGCAAATAGGTGCAAAAACCGGTTTAGAAACATCCAAACTTGCTACTGATATTGAAGAATTGCTCAAATAAGGACAACAATATATTATTCACAAGCCAAAACTCAATGCGCATATAAAATACAAGTTCCGAACAACATTATGCATATTTTAATGTTCATCATGAATAGATTTGGAAATCAAAGTTTTAGTGCGTTAATCTTGAATATTAACATGATATGACTATCCGAAACTTGCACGTGAACATGTAACCTTAAGATTGATCTAAAAATCAAGAATTAAAGTCCTAAAACCTTATGAATTTAATGTATCAGAATTTATTCAACAAATTGTAAATTAACTCCAAATCATGAGTTTATGCATTTATGCCAAAATTGTGATGAACAAGAATCAACTCAAACCTTGTGACTCAAAGGTTATGAATCAAAATATATTTCGATACGCTAAATTCAAAAAGTTTCTCAAGCAAGTAATTGAAACCAATTGATGTTACTTGACATCAAAGTATAAACTAACACACAAAAATATATCATAATTCAAAAAAGAAACACAAGATAATATGTAAAAACTTTAATCATAAAGTTAGAAAACTAATTGAAAAACATCCAGAATCAACGGCAAAAATTAAGGTGACATAGAAACGTGCCAACGGTTCCGAAAATTAAATTGGTTCAGTCAAATTTCATTCTGAAATATGATTTTCGAAACTGCTACAGTAGCATAAAAATGGAATGAAATTTGTCTGAATTGAAAAAGTACTCGCATGAGAGATTTTGGATGGCTCAAGAAAATCGGTTTTCATTAAAGAAAGTAGGAAAAACTCATCACAGATCAAAAGTTAGAGCAAAAACAACAATTATGTTAAACTTTGGATTAATTAGTAAGTTCAAGAATTAACACAATCTCATAAATCAAACTATCTAATGTCAATTTTATTCAATATTTTGACATCAAGAATTGATTTCATCAAAGAATCGAAATTAAACTAATCTATGTCAGTTCATACCACAAAGCCTGGATCAATATTAGTATCTAAATTAACCTAAACTTTTAACAACTTCTACATCAAGAATTAGAAACTAGTTGTTAAACTATCAAGAATTCAAAATCTCAAACTACACCAAAAATTTGTATCTAAACTAACCTAAGTGTTAGTGTTAACTAGTTTTCTACATCTAATTCCACCTAAATTCAAGAATCTAACACATTCCTAAATCCAATCCTAAACCTAATTTCTAATCTAATTCTTGAATCAACCTAAACACTAGTGTAACTACACCTAAGACTAAAATCAACACAATAACACTATGTCAATTTCAAGTTACAACCAAAATCAACTTCTCAAGTTCAATTAATCACTTATTTCAATAAGCAATTCAACAAAATGGAATTAAATCCTCAATTCAAATTAATTCTCAATAATTAAGCCTCAATTATACAATTAAAATATCAATCAACAACAAAATCAAGAAAAAGCACTTATTCAACAAATCACTTATTTCATAAAGCCCTTAATTCAAGAAAACTTATAGATAGAAGTGAAGAGGAGGATTAGGTATAGAGATCGCAATGAACATATCAACAATCAAAGAAGAATTGCTCTTGATCTTGACTTTTGAATCTTAATGAAGTTGTTGTTGTGTTCTTGAACAAAATTGAGAGAAAGATGAGTTTAATCCTTGAGAGAATTGAGAAAAAAGTTTAGAGTATTTGTGGAGATTGGTGAGTTATGAGAGAAATTGGAGTAAAAAAAGAATATATAGTATGGGTTTATGTAGGTGGATTTGGTTAATGGGCCTCAAATATCCATAAATACTACTGCAAAATTTTAATTCACTTGAGTGCGACACGTTCCGGGAAAATTTGCAGGAATCTCAATATAATTTTTGAAGTTGAAATGTGAAACCAAAATGTAGCTGACATTAAGAACGAACTCCTGTTCGAAAATGGGTTCAACCGGATAAATGGTGATTTAGTTATGAATTTTTGAAATTTCGCCTCAGACAACTTTAATTCCCAGCTTCAGAATTTTCAGTGAGTTGCACACACTTCGGGCCAAAAACGGAAGCCTTCGGGGTACTGTTTACTCTTGAAAATCGAAACCAAAATTTAGCTAACCCAATTTGTAAGACAATTCCACTAGATTTGGATCGATACAATAAAAATCGACCGAGTTATGATTTTTTGGATGTGGTGCAGATAAACATTTGCCACAATTTTCCTGTCCGAAAATACTTGATAAATCCACATTTTCAGGGCCTTTCTGAGCGGAATTAGCTTCCGTCTGTGAGAGATAAAAATGTAGATGACTTCGAGACGAAATTTTATCCACTGGAACAGGTTTAAAATGAGCCACAAGCTTCGATTTATGAATTTTTTAGTGTCCAAAAAATGCACCTTCAACTTACTTTTTCACTATTTCTTCGAGAAAACTCGCTCATTCAGAGACCTTCTTCAAAGGATTGGTTTTCAAGGCGAACCTGAATTCGATGATATATCACAGTGGATATTTTGGTGAAAGAACACCTGAACATGACAAACCGGATTAGACTTTTGAATTTTCTGAAACCCATACCTCTGTGAAACGACAAACCGATCCTTAACATGGAAATACTTTGAGAGCATCCATTAACACAATAAACATCTTCTGCAAAATACCAACGCTTTCCAGAAGTACCTTGATCCAATAACTATAGAACCAATTATGTGTATGCTATGTTAATGACTTAATGAAAGGATACAAATAAATGTGAAACCTAAGCCAGATAAAAGTATAACTCGGAGGGTAAATTTTGGGGTGCAACAGATACGAGCATGGCTAGTGAATTCGGATTTGACGTTGTTTGATGTATTTTTGGAAGGTGATAATGAGAATTTCTTTTTGAAATTGGATGGATACATAAGGATGGAGGGAATTTTGAATAAAATGCAGATGAAAACATGTGAAACATTTGTCGGTGAAGAACAAGACTTGTGGATAATTGGCTCATGAACTTGTACTTTAGCATCCTTAGAACCTTAAGCTAAACATTTTAAAATGTGGCGTTCCTTTTGTAATAGCATAATAATTTAAGATATGTATCTCTTGAGTGAAACTCTTGTATGGAACTTTGACTCTAATGGAGAAGATTCATATATTTTTCTTTTTTTCAAATTGAATTGTGCTGACAATATTGTAGTGTGGTGAAATTAGGAGCATGGTGCTTTTGTGGACCCTTTGAAATCTCTTGAATTCAATATTAATTTTCTCAAGTGCTTGAGGTATTAACTTTTCTATTCTCCAATGAATTTGACTCTGAATACTCCTTTAATGGTGTAAATGCTAAGCATAATCATGATTCCCTTATTTGTGTAATGACAAACACTCCATGGTAAGAATGAAAGAGAACTTCCATAAGACTTCGTTAAAGATTATTTTTGAATGCTCCCCTGGTGATGTATAGTAATATAAGTAGCCATGTTTCAACTTGAAATAGAAACCTTCAATAATCCGATCAAAAGAACACCATATAGCTTGCACCATAATCAATGAGGAAACACCGGTCCCAAGTGACATGGTGTATGAGAACTCCATTCCTTTGGAGACTTATCTCAAGTGGGTAAGAGCTCGCACTCAAAACCTCATGATGTCGTATCCATCCATCTTACCAATAATTGTGGAGCCTATTGCTGAAGGAGACATTCCCTACACTATTCTTCATCCTGACATGCCTACTAGTCTCGAGGAGTTGCAAAGATAATGGATTCAAATCAAGGGAGAGCGAGACACCTTTGAAGCCCAATTATATACAAGCGAGAAGAAAGTGTTGGAGCTCACAAGGCAACTTCACGAGGAGCGAAGCCTGAATGCTTACATTGCACCAAAGAGGATGCGCTAGTGGGAAACCTGAGCCTTTTTAGGAGTTTTGTCTTTTTGTTTTTTCCATTGTAAGCCCAAGAAGCATTTGTAACCCTTGAAGTTATTAATGAAACTGATGTTTTGTTTCCTCTTTGGTTAAGCAAATTTAAATCTTAAAAGTCCTTGAAAACATTGCATTCGCATAACATGCATCATATCATAAGCAGATTTTCCGACACAGGTTTCCTCATCTTTCTACTGTTTATTTCAGTATAAGGATAAATCTCGAGAAAATCGTCAAGGACTTGTAGACTCAACACTCTCAATTCCAAGAGACTCTGCTCAACTTAACAAAGGGGCAGCAAGAAATTATGATACTTATTGTCACAAAGAAGAAGACCAAGAAAAAAGTTGTAATCAACATGGGGAAGAGATTCAAAGGCCCCGTCCGACAAGTTCTAGTTGAAGAAGACTCCTCCGAGGAGGATGAGAATCAAGATGAAGATTCTAGGAGCACCCATGCTGGGGGTGGAAACAATTAAATCTCTGAAGACGAGGATTATTTTGATGAGCAATATCCACCGGCCGACGACAAATATAAGTAACTAGAAGACATACTAAAGGCTGTGGAAATCAAAGTTATGCATGGCTTAGACTTTGGTGAATTGGGTTTGGTTGTTGGGGTAGTCATTCCCCACAAATTCAAGATCCTTGTTTTTGCCAAGTACGATGGTGTCTTATGTCCAAGGCTTCACTTAAGATCTTACGTTCGTAAAATTCAACCGCATGCCGCTGATAAGAAACTGTGGGTGCACTTTTTTCAAGAAAGCTTGTCTAGGACGCAGTTGGAGTGGTTTTACCAATTTGAAGGGACTAACATCCATACTTGGGAGGATTTTTCCACCGCCTTTTACCGCCAATATCAATATAACGTTGATCTTGCGCCAACTAGGGTGCAACTGCAAGGTATGACCATGGGTTCCAATGAGGGCATCAAGGAATACACTCAAAAAATGGAGAGACCTTGATGGCAGGGTGCAACTACCTTTAAATGATAGAGAGTTGGTGGACATGTTTATGAGGACACTGACTGGACCATTTTTCAACTTGCTGATTAGAAGTTCATCATCCGGATTTACTGAATTGATCTTAACTTATGAGAGGGTTGAAAACGGGAAGATACCCATGGCCTCCACCTCAAATGTTGTGAGAAAGCCATTTATTGGTAAAAAAGAGACTAATGTTATGTATGGATCAAGAAGCCGTGCGAAGAATGACCGCATCATTTAGTAGGGGCAGTTTTGATCTCCAATCCAACTCCAGCTCAACGTCCGTGTCAACAAAATAACAATCAACAAAGACCAGACATCCCGAGGAGACAATTTACCAAAATCAACATGTCTTTATCTCAAGCTATGCAACACCTGTTGAAAGCTGATTTGGTGACCTTGCGAGATCCCCCTTCCAACCCTAACACAACTTCCCCAAAATACAACCCCAACACCAAATGCGCTTACCATTCAAACAGTCCCGAACATGATACCAATGATTGTTGGTCTCTAAATAACAAAATCCAAGACCTAATTGATAACAAGACAATTGAATTCGACCCTCCTCCAACTCTAAATGTGATCACTGCACCCATGCCAAATCATGGTAAGGATATCAATGCTATTGAAAATACCTCTTTTGTTGCCTTCGTCAATAACTTGACCACTCCTTTGAAGACTGTTAAAGAGAATTTGTTGAAGGTTGGGGTATTCCCTGGCTTCCCTAAAAACTGTTGTTGCTATGTTGTACAAATTAATGGTTGTGAATGGATGAGGAAAGGTGTCCAACACCTGATAGATAGCCATGATATTCTATTTGAGAAAAATCCATTTGTGAAAAGTCTGACCAAAAGTGTATCTCAAGAGTTTAAATATGTTTCCATCATTACTATATCAAACAAACCTATTAAGATCACCTCTAAAGGTCCTATTAGGATTCCCATTGAACCAACAATAGCTCCACTAATTATCACCACACCAGGGCCAGTCCCCTACTCTTCTGATAAGGCTGTGCCCTGGAATTATATGGGAGAAAGTGTATTACCATGGTATCAAACAAGATTCATGGATTTCCAAAGATGAAGTTATTGACATTACAAACATTGCTGGATTAAGTAAAGTTATAGGACGGGGAGGATTTTCTCTCCAGAGATTTCCCCTCCGACAACCATAACTACACCCATTCGTATTATTGTTTTTAAACCTAGTGTTGCTACTAGAGAAAAGGAAAAAATGATTGAGCCTTCCCTGACAGAGGCGCCCGCAAAAGGTATTACCACTGAGGAACCATCTTTCCAAGAGATGGAGGATATTTTAAAAATTATCAGAAAAAGAAACTATAAGATAGTGGAACAGTTAGGACAAACATCCTCGAAGATTTCCATGTTGTCTTTGTTGCTATGCTCTGAGGCACATGCTCAAGTTCTGATAAAATTCTTGAAAAATGCACATGTGTCATACCCCAAATTTGTCCTACCTCGATGATTTTCATTTTTCGAGATTAAAATAGAAGAAATATTCAATCAAAGATGGTACAATAGTATCTGATGGCCCATCTTTATCCAATACTAGGGGGTGCATTTTAAATTCAGGAAAATAGGGCCTTCTAAATCGGAAAGACTCATAATTCCATTTGTGAGGCATGTTGGCCAATAGCCCATGCGATTTGAAAATGGAAAATTATTTCAAAATTAATTATTAAGTTTAATTACATAAGTCATTTAGGTGTTAGTATTGTTAGTGAAAAGAAAAGGAGGTGCAATTATGAATAACAGGCCCGTTGTGTTTTCAGCAGTCCATTTGTTGTTTTGATTTAGGAGAAATTAAGTTTTAATTTATAAGGCCCATTTGAAAAATTGTTGTTAGAAAGAAGGGGATGAAATTGCAAGTTAAAAACCCATTAAAATTGGCCCATCTTCGTTTTAGTAGTTGAATAGAAAAAGAGGGGGTACAGTTATATAATTGCAGGCCCTTAAGGTGTTGCTGAAACAAACATATATGTTGTCGTTAGTATTTGCTGTCGTATTATTGATTGCTGTATGAAAATATCCATGTGCAAATTACAAGATAAATTTATATTATTAAAAATATTTTACTTAACATTTTTTATTGCTTATTAAAATTTGGTTGCTTTATAAGAGAGTGTGTCGTATTGGGCCCAAGCCACATTAAAAAAATTGTTTTGTAGTAATAAAATTTATTGCTGAATAAACTAACGCAGGCCCAATTCAATTAGAAAATGTTGTTGGCCCAATTGAGGGAAAAAAACTGGAACTGTACCAATTACAGCAAGATATGCGCACGCTTCTAGCACTAACACCTATTGTACAGATTTAATAAAAAAAAGAACCAAATCTAAATAACAGTTCAAATCCAATAAGTTATCAAATAATGGAAAATCAAATATTACAATGAATCAATATCTAAGAATCAAGTATTATTATAAAAACAAATCTAAACATACAAGAAATCTGAGAATCAATTACAAAACTCTCAATCAATTACAGAAACCTAATCTAATCCCTAATTATAAGGCAATCAAAAACCCTAATTCTAAAAGTTATAAATACTATTAAGAAAGTACAAAAGCGGGGGGCGAGAGGACCTTGTACAGTGACAGAAAGAAAAACAGAAATAGGGGATTACAGAAAGAAATACAGAGATGGAGGACTGATAGAACAAGGACGGAGGGGTGGGAACTACCGTTGAAGCTGCGAAGATTGAGAGAGGGCAGTTGGGGTTTCAACTTCTGAAACCCTAACCGTGAGCCACCACTATCCTCCTCCACTAGCCACCGTCTTCTCCATCGTTATCACCATCATCTTCAACACCACCAGAATCTGCAAAAAAGGCAAAGAAGAGGGAAGGATCAGTTCTGGAACTCAAAGGCTCGAAGATTCAGAATAGAAAATTACAAAGGGTAACTTAGCTTTGCGTGTTCTTTGTTTTGATTATTGAGTTGGGGTTTGATTCATTTACAGTGGGGTGAGAGATAAGATGGCGTCGTCATGATTTGGCATTTGGGTATTAGGGTTGATGAAGTAAGGAAGATGAAGGGTTTGCATCGAGAGAGAAGGGATGAGTTGATGTAACAAATAAACAAAAACTAGAAATGGATAATAAAAATGAAAAATGATTTGTATAAGAAATAAAAATAAAAGATATAATCCGTAGCAATTCCATATTCGCGCGTACACCTTAGTTACCACGCTCCCCTAACATCATCTATTTGATAGTGATCAAACGGCCACTAGGCCAAGTTTCATGGTAAGAATCGTGCTCCCTCACACACGCGAACGGTCAGACCCTCCCTTCAAACTCGTTTGGGCCAAGCCCATTGATTTTTACACCCCTTTCCGCCCTTTTGCTAAAACTGCAAACCAAATGCACCCCCCTGTTCTGAATAATAATTGGGCCTACCCAGGTTCCTAATAACAACACCCCATGCTTTTACTTGTTAATTAGAAATTACACCCCTCCCCCTAGCAATTAACTATTTCCTACATTTTTATTATAATTATTATATTTTATTTTTTTTCTTATTATTATTTATTATAATCATTAGCTATTAATTTTATTTTCTTATTTTTGAAAATATTATTTATCTCTTATTTTTGTATATATTATTATTACAATTCCTTTTTTATGTAAATTTTATTATTCTTATTATTAATTATTAATACTAATATATTTTATTTACTATTTAAATATCACTATATTATCATCCAAATCATTTTCATATCAAAATTGCATATATTATTTTCTATGTTATTTGCATTAAAATATTTTCTAATCATGCATTAATCAAGATCTTCGCAATTAATACGATTAAAAAACACGCAACAAATCATCAAAATATTTTTTGCAACAAACTAAAGTAATCAACTATTTTTTCAAAAGGGTTCAAACTGGTTTTGACTTACTGAACATTTAGTCAAAATCTCCACAATCACTATTCCTAGACAAGTGCGAGGTGATTCAAAATATGTTTGCAACTCCTAAAAAACACCAACCCCATATAAACTACAAATTGGGACTCTGATTCCTCATAAGAGAATACGTAGGCATATGATCAAAAATCGTAGCAAGTTCCCCTATTAAAATTTAAAACACTTTTCCCTTATAAAAAATTTAAACCCTTTCCTCCTAATTAAAATTTAAAACCCCGTTTACCCCAACTCAAACCTAAAACCTAGTATTCTTGTGAACAAGGTAGATGAAAGGTGCCTAACACCTTCCTTTCGTCTAAAGAAATCTGAAACCTAGAATCTTTGTCTGCAAATTAGGGTTTTCTGTTAGATTCCCTTCCCTAGGATAAAAACTAATAGTGGCGGCTCTGATTAAAAACCAGTCGCAACCGCTGGCGACTCTGCTAGGAAGTTTCAAACTTTAGGTTTTAGGATTTTTTGTTTTGGGGTTTTTTTATTGCTTTATTGCTTTCATTTATTTATTGTATTTATTTGTTGTCAATTATTTTTTATCATCATATATACTGCATGGCGGTATATTTTTTATTTCTCAAAATATTTTGAATAACCCTTAGAAAGAAGGTTCGTCTATTAGCTTAGGGGGTACATCATCCCTGCGAGTTTATGTGACGATTTCACCTAGAGTCGGTGAACTTCTGAAAAAGGAATACTTATCGAGAGATATCCTCTTGACGAGTAGGACTTTGGAAGGACACCAATGACTCTTTGTAACAACCTTAACTTAAAATCTCATGACGATACCTTTCACGACTTTGAGACAAAAGTTTCGGTCTGTAAAGAGGCTCCACCTAAGGGAGGCCCTTGTGCCTTTTCCCTCTGGTGTTATTCATAATACCCTTGAGGAAACCACCTTTTGGGAGGGTAGACTAACCATAGGTCAAAATTAAGGAGCCTACCGTCTAAGGGTACTTATCACAAAAACCCCAGCACTGAACTATACATCCCTACTGTGATACGGTGGGAGAACTGACTTGAGGTTTTGCGTTTGTTTTTTCAAATGTTTCGGTTGAGCAAGAGTCGCCACCGACTTTTTATTTTATCCTAAGGAAAGGTTAAAAAGCACAGCAAAAACCTTTGAGATGTTTTCTTGGGTTCGGGGGGTAGATTATAGAAAGGGAAGGTATTAGCACCCTTTTTATCCATGGTTATCCATGGGCTCTTAGTTACTTGCTTAGATCACTTGCCTTTGATTTTCAATTGTTTGAAATGGTGCTTTGTGTGTGGGTTTGAAAATGTTTTGAAAAGAGGCCATTTGTTGTGGCAACCTTTGTAATGATCCATGTTTGAATGTATACAAAGGTGTACTTATCTTTTGAAAAGTTTTCAATGTTTTTGAAAGTTGTTTTGAAAGTGTTTTTTGAAAGTGTTGTGGAGTGTGGTTTTGAAAAGTAGGCAAGTGTGTTTTGCAAGTTTGATCAAGTAACTAAGAGTTTTGTCTACCCCTAAATTTACTCAAAGGTTTTTTCTATGTTTCAACCCTTTTAACAATTTTGTTCCACCATTGTATTTGGTGGACAATCTGGTGTTAGGATGTTTAACGGGACGGGTGCGGGTCATTGTTTAGACCATGATTGCAATGGTGCCAAGTGTCTTTGGCAACTTTTCCTTTAAGGGACTTGATCATTTTTAGGCAACTTTCGAAAGCGTCATCGAGGGACTATGATCATTTTGAATTGTTTTGTTTTGCCAAAGATACTCAACATGCAACATGGCCCATTATTGAAGGCAACAAGTGGAGTAACCCTAGGGGTGCAAGTGTGATTGGTGTTGTCCATTTTCATGCTTTGTTATCTTTGAATTAATCAAGCTATTTGTTATTTGATTTTTGCATACAAACCCTAAGTCTATCATGGCATATTTAGAAAGCTTTAAAATGTGGAATTAAAAATTCCAAAATTATTACACAATAATCATGGGGATGGGGGTACAAATGTTCAAATCGGGATGAGACTTAAATAGGAGAGTGGTGTCCAAATAACTTTACAACCAAATCGAATCGATCTCAAATGTAAAATGATCAATGTATAAGAATAAGTAAATGTGTATGTGTAAATGTATTTGTGTAAGTGTATGTGATTTATTTACAAGTGAAATAAAAATAATAAAAAGAGGTTAATTTTGGATATTTCCATGTTTAAGGCAAAACCCTAATTTTGCAAATAAATAGTATTAATTATTTATTATATACAATATTTATTAATTATGTACAAAAAATAAATAAAAAGGAAGTATATTGTAAAAAAAGTATTTTTGAGGTTAAATATTAATAAAAATAAAAAAATGTATTATTTTGTATTTTTAAATCCTAAATATTCTAATAAATATATAAGTATTTATATTATGTATTAAATATATTAAATATATACAAAAAAATAAAAATATTTATTATTTACAAAAAAGAGTATATTTTAAGAAAATGTTTTCAAAAGATAAAATAAAATAAAATCAGAAAATAAAATGTATTTTGTATTATTTTTTAGTATTTTAAATCAAAGGCATTATGTTTATTTATATGTATAAATTCAAATAAAACAAATAAAAATCCAAATAAAATGCAAAAATGGTTGAAAAATATTTTTAATATTTTTTATGTGTTGACAAAAAAATAAACAAGTCAGAAACAAAAAGAAAAAATCAAAAATGATAAAAATAAAACACAATGGGCCAAGGGGGTGTAATTGTAAAAGGATGGTGTAAACAGAAAAACAAAGCCAGGCCCAGCCCAAGGAGGCTTGTCTTCAACCTCCAGCAACTTTGAAACAAAGAAAACGCGAGTTTCCTTCTCAACCTGCTAACTTCTGATTCCTTGATTTTTAACAAAAACTCACAACATCAAAGTTATAGAGCATCATGTCACGATTCTAAATATATAAAGAAGTTGTTCTAACTCTCAAAAATGAGAGAGAATTTCTTCTCCCCCAATTCCTGACCTAGATTTTTTCAGATATTCAGTTTCAAAATTCTCTCAGTACACACAACATAAATGAAAAGTAATGACATAGGTAGCTTCAGGGCCATGAGTAGAGCATGTTTCATTCATAAAACTAAGCCTAACTCTTCCTAGATTGAGAGATAGAAGTCCATGTTTTTACCTGTTCAGCTTGAATCGTGTTCAACAATGGAGGTACTTTCAATGCAATGTGAGGACTTGTACAACTTGCTTGAAGTCCAGGGATGCTTCTCCAATGCTTGGTGTTCTTTGAATCTTGCTATATCAAGCTACAGAAGTCAACCTGCAAGAGAGAAAAGTGAAAATGGCACACTTGGCTATGGAGTGTGTTTGAAGAGGTTTCAGCCAAAACGCACGATAGGAATGGACTGTGGGATTCAAACTGCAGCCTATGCCCTGTTTTGCCATAAAACTGTGTTTTTATGTATATGGAGGTTTGAGAGATGGTTTGGTCGTGTTTCAGACTTGGTTTGATGTTTGGAAAGTGTTCAAGAAGTTTTTTTAGGCTTGTGTTGACAGGAGATGGAAGTTGGTATGTGTTTGCAAGATTTTTTCTATGTGAAGCAAGGAAATGTGAGTTTCAAAACAAGCCTGTCCAATGCCCTAAACTATGTTTCACCTCTTGTTCTTGATCAGAGTGATTTGTGTACAAAATGCTAGCCCTCAAGATTTGGCCCATGCTTCTTGGATTTGTATTTGACATAAAGTGTAACTTTATCAAAATGGCTAAAATGCTTTTTCTAATTATGGATTAATCTAACATGTATTGCCCAAATGAATGAAATAACAACTTGGCACAATGGTTTAGCATTGAATTATTGAGTAAGAAAGGAATTAGAGGCCTGTAACCTAGCTTGTGCATGCTGAGTTCAAAAATGCGCAAGTTATGAACATGCATTTGGCCATGAATCAAAGTGACTTTTGCCCATATTGACAAATTCGATTCTCCCTAACCACAAGGGTGTTTGAGAAGTTATCGGACAATTTGGAAAGCTTGGAATGTGTAATACAATCCATCTTTGTAATGCAAGTTGATATTCCAAGTGGAAGCATGTGAAAAGTGGCCATGAAGTTGGGCAAAAATCCTGCCTAGAATAGGTCAAAATTTTTCTAAGTTAAGAATGTTTTGCACCCTTGTTCCAAAAATCATAACTTGAGCTACAAGCTTCTTTTGAGGAAACTTTGTGAATCAAAGTTGTAGATTTTTCAATGGAATATAACTTTCATGTTTTGAGTTTTGTTTGAATCCAAATGTATCTTGATGAAAAAATGGGACAAAGTTAGGAAAAAATTAGGAAATTTCATAACTTAGAAAAATTCTAAGTTATGAAATTTCTTCATTTCAAACCCTAACTTTGTAATTTTGATTCCTTGATGAACAAGTTTCATAATTTGACATGTCTTGATGAAAAATGAATCTTGGCACTTGATTTTGACCAAAAAGTCAAAGTTTGACTTTTCAGTATACAGTCAAATTTTGCTCAGTTGACTGGAAAATTCATCTGTCAATCTTGAGCATTTGGGATCTTTTGAACTTGTTGAATATGTCAAGACCATTCCATTGAGTCCTTGAGTCCATATGTGAGCTTGAATTGCCATTGGTTAGGTCAAACAGTCAAAAATTGCCTTTGTGTAGTCAAAACCCTAAAAATGACCATTTTGCCCTTTTGGTGATCTGATCAAATTTCTTGTGGAATTGTGATCCAAACTTGATCAAATGGTACATATGAGTTCATAATGTTGATGTGGGTCAAAAATCATGAGGTTTGACTGTCAATTGACCACAGTTGACTTTTTCCCCAACACAGCTGATTTCTAGGTCAACTGTCCAATTGACTGAGCAAAGATTGGAATCAAGGCTTGAAACTTGGTATGGATAAACTTGTGAGTCCAACATAAAGCATGAAAGTCATCTTAGGCATTTTAGGTCAAAAAATCTTTGTGCAAACTCAAACCCTAATTTGGGTCAACAGTGCAAGGAGGAGTCTTGAGCAGAGCAAACCCTAACTTGATCTTGAGCTCCAAGGGTCTTGTGGTGAGAAAATATTGATGAAATGGGAGGGAAAATTTTGGGGTACAACACCTACCTTATAGGGGTACTTATTACAAAAATCCTGTCACTCAACCCTACACCTATACATTCATACATTTCATATATTTGTCATACATTTCATATATTCGTCACCCGTTTCTTTCTATTTATCTTATTCACGGGGGGTATAAAAGATAATAATAAACTCAAGATCTCGGTGACTGTCTTTAAAAAGGGATACCGAAGGAAACAACTTGTTTGTGTCAGTGCGCCAAACATGTTTGAAATTAAAGCCACAAAAGGGAAATAATGTGCTGAAGACTTTCTCAAGCTTTGTCAATCAAAGGTGGATGGTTTCCAGAGCAGATATGTGCAGGCGCACCTAGAAGACTTATTTCCCTTTGCTTGATTTCACACAAATAAAGTTTTGATTTAAGATTGTAATATTTTTCAATATCTGAATTATGTTACCTTCAATAACGGTATTTTGTTTCCTATCTCATTGGCGTGTCTATTTTTAAGCTGGTTACCAAATAAAAAATAAGCGAAAAACAAATACATACCCAAGTGAATAAGACATTCAAAACAAGTAACCATTTCATATTCATACATATTCATTCGCATGCATGCATTCATGAACACCTGCATATCATATCAAAACTCATTTTTTGAAACAAACATCTCTTCAGTTGAACCATTGGTAGATGAATATCTCCACCTTCTTGGCCTCCATATCAAACAAGGGCCTATAAAAAAAAGCAATGGAGTAAATCGAGGAGACTCAGGCTACGCTCAAAGAGCACCTTGACCAAGTAAAGGGTGATGTCACTTCAAAGAAAGGAGATCTGAGTCAAGTTCTCCTAGCTTTGAAGAACATCATTGACAGGCAAGACCATATTCCCAGGGTAGCTTTCGAAGAAGTAGCCCAGGCTATTGGTGCATCAAGCGTTCACCAACTAAGGAAAGAGTCATAGGTAGGACTCCAAAAGTCCGTCATGGCCCAACAAGAAGCTGAAACTGAAAGGTTTGTCCTACCGCCACCAAAAGCAGGCGCATCACATACCCTACAGATTCCAACCAATAATGCAGACAACTACTTGGACCTGCAATACGGAGACCACGACCCAGAGGATGCCAACCAAGTGCCTTTAAAGACGACTGGTACTTATGTTGTTGATAATCCACTGGTGATGAATCGATATAAAGCTCTAGAAGAAAGATTAAAAGTCGTGGAGGGCTTCGACGCTTTTGAATTAGACACTCTCGAAATGGGCCTAGTTCCTGATGTGGTGATTCCACCAAAGTTCAAAGTACCTGACTTTGAATAATAAAAGGGGCTCACTTGTCCAAGAAATCATATGCGTATGTATTTCCTGAAGATGCATGCCCATGCCCATGATTAGAAGCTAATGATTCACTACTTTCAAGATAGCCTGAGTGGGGCATCTTCAGACTGGTATATGCAATTGGAGCGAACGCATATTCGAACCTGGGAAGATCTTGCTAATGCTTTTCTAAAGCATTACAAATATAACCTGGACATGGCGCATAACCACATGCAACTCCAGAATCTGTCTCAGAAGGAGTATGCTCAGAGGTGGAGGGAGTTGGAATCCTGTGTGCAACTACAACTGTTAGAGAAAGAATTAGTAGACACATTCATGGGGACTTTGCAAGGGCTGAATTATGAGAAGATGGTCGGAAGTATCTCTTCGGGTTTCTCAGACCTAGTAACTATCGGAGAAAGAATCGAGACTGGGATAAAAAGTGGGAAGATATCAGCGGCACCATCAAATGCTCCATACAATTCAAAACGGCCTGCTTCAAACTTCACCAAAGGAAAAGAGCGAGAAATTAATGTTGTAGCATCACAACCTAGGGTACAACAACCATTAGTGATCCCACTAGGGCAGCAGCAAGGTAGATGGCCACCCAGGAAATTTGATCCACTCCCTATGCCACCTAGCCAGTTATTGCAACAGCTGGTTAAGGCATCCTTAGTGGAACTCAAACCTCTAGCTCCTCTAGTCGGGCCACTCCCACGAAGATACGATGCCAACGCCAGATGTGAATATCATGCTAATTCTCCTGGACATTCCATAGAGCAATGTTGGCCATTCAAGCATAAAGTCTAAGACTTATTAGAATCTAAAGACATCATATTTGAGAAAGCTAACATCAAATCAGACCATACGCCTTCGCACGATGGGCTGACAATAAATGCAATTGAAGTAATCACTGAATCTGGGGCAACCAAACGAGCAAAAACCCCGATAAACTCACTGAAAGAATATTTGTTGGGATGTGGGTTCCCGCAAGAACACAATGAAGCTTTCGAAAGAACTCTCCAAAGGCTAGGGAACCAGGGCATGGTCCAGTTCAGACAATACCCTGAAGAAAAATATAAAACTACTCTGAAGGGTGAAGCACATTTTCCTCCAATCCAAGAGACCTTTCTCAACAATGGAGTGGTGCATGGCGCACATGTGGCGAAAATATCCAACAAGGCCAACACCAAAGGGGTAACTGAATTCATCTGAGAGAGCGCCCTAGGAGAAGAACTCAAAAAATGGAACGCCATGGAGATTCCCGAGATCTTTTTCTTTCCTAAGTAATTTTTCTTGTTTTTGAAAGAACCTATCTCAAGCCCGGGGCGTAGGGGTTTCTTGTAAGGGTTCCCCCGTTTTTTTTCAGACAATATTTGCAATTAATAAAAGTTATATTTTGTTTTCAATTAAGATACCTTTCTTTCTCTTGCATTCATATCTTAAATTTAAAAATGGCAATACTTTCTCTGCATATGAATCTTCAAATTTCATATACTAAATCTGCACCAAAATATGATAAGTATGCAAGTTCATGCCTAGAACCACCAATGATGTTACTGCTGCGATCCGAAATAATTTTGATGCTCCCATCAACCAAGCTAAAGAGGAAGATGATAAAGATCTTGAACTCTCTGAGAAAATGGCAAGGGAAATAAAATGAAAGGCTAACAATATACAACTGTATCATGAGGCTATTAAGACCGTTAATCTGAGCACAGGGGAAGATCTGGAAGAAATCAAGCTAAGGGGAAATGTTAGAGCGGAGCCATAAAGAAGATGATCAAATTATTGCACATATTTTCTTATTCCTATAAAAACAGGCCAAGGTTAAATACAGACAGTGCTGTAAAAATAAGCGACTATGAAATACCAGGACCTGACAAAGAACCCGAGCCAGGGGCATGTTGGACACTCATGTTCGACAGGGCTTCAAATACAATGGGGCACGATATGGGGGAAATTATTACTTCTCCAAATAATTCTCACAAGCCATATACCAAGTCGACGGCGAATGGGATACTAAACATCCAAAAAAAACTAATTCCCTATCAAGAGAATATTTTAAAAAAAAACTGACTGCGGAATTCACAAAGATCATTTTCAGTCACGTCCCACGAAAAAGAGATCAAATGACAGACACCCTGGAAACTATATCGTCTATGTTCAGAGCAACTTGGTCTAACCACGAGTCGTGCATCAGAAAACAGACACGATCAAGAGCTCGCACTTTGTCCTGCTATCAAAGAAAGACCGGATGACAAGCCTCGGTGTCATGACATCAAGAAAAGCCTCGGAAAACAAGGACATCCATGAAATGCCTATAGCATCGACAAATGAACTCTATAAAAACTAGCCTCAAAATTCTTTCTGGGTAACGATGTATTGCATAAGATGAACCACAACATGGTCTAGTACTCTAGAAGATTCTGCTACCTCGCCTTGACCCACGTGGTAAATGGACCCCCAACTACGAAGGTTTGTATGTAGGCAAAAAAAACCTCAGTCGGTGGTAGTCTTATCCTCACAAAAATGGATGGGGAAGAACTACCGCATACGACAAACTCAGATGCAGTCAAAAATACTATGTATAAAAAAGCTCGCTAAGCTCGAACCCTAAAAGGGAGACTTAGGAAAAAAGGAGCATCCACGTGGATCGAAAACCCTAAAGGTTGATCCAGGCAAAAATTAGGGGCATATAAACAAAAAAATCTAACCCGGTGGATTGAAAACCCGAAAGGGAAATCCAGGCAAAAGTTAGGGATTTCATACAAAGAAATAAAGAACAAAAAGACTATGATCTAAGAACTGCGACTACAAACCACGAAGAGAGAGATAGATCTGAATCATACAACTCACAAGCAAAGGAGATAATATCTTTAAAAGGATATTAGGGAACAGCAGCAACATTTGTCATTTTTTATTGTCATTCACAGTTTTAAAACTTTCGGTAATTACTTCTTTCTAGGAATTGCATCTTATATTATCGCCTATTCAGAGGCATATCAATAAAACATTTTCTTTCTTTGCGTCTTTCAAATTGCATTTTTTCTTTTCTCAGTCTTGTTTACAAAATACTATGAACATTACTTGTAAATATTGTCTTGAAATCATTTCGGGGGATTAACAAAATAAAAGCATTTGACAAAACATCGAAAAAGAATTTTGGTTAGAAAAATATTGAAAGAAAATCCACGTCTACGTCCACGCACATGGCTATGCCTACTCCTACGTCTACAATACAAAAGTCTATACACATGTCTACGCCTATGTCTATGCTCACGATGCAAAAGGACTACATCCGCACCTGCGCCTATGCTTGAACTCAAGAATACAAAGTCTATACACATATCTACTCCTACATCTACGCGTTCGTTCACAAAGTCTACGTCTATGTCAGTGCCTATGCCTACACTTGCAACACAAAGTCTACGTTCACACGCGACCACGCACATGTGTACTCCTACAAATTCTATACATATGTCTACGCTTACAACACACGAATTTACATACGTCTACGCTTACGCCTGCACTTATAAAGGCCACACATATGCCAATACATACGTCTACGCCTGCGCTTACAACATACAAACCTACGCATATGCCATTACTGGTGTCTACGTCTACACCTGTGCTCACAATACAAAATCAATGTTCAAAAACATTCAAATCAAATTTAACAAAGCTACAACGACAAAACATGCAATGCCCTAGAATTGGTAACTCTAAGCTAATGGTTTAAAGGAGAGAATGCCAAAAATAGTCTTCATAACATTTCAAGGCATATACGCATTTTACACATATTTCACACATACATTTTACATATCCAAAGCATACATACACTATACATTTCAACATTTAACACGAATACACTCAGGGTTCCACACATCAAAAATCATACATTTTGCATACATACAAACATTCAATACGCATGCATACGCATGTATCACATAGCAAGAAAACAACCTCACCCTAGATTTTGCTATCTAAGGGTCATCCAACAAAATACTTTTCCTACGTTCCTCCCGTCACCTAAGTCTTCAGGCCGTGACACGTTCATCCCATCACCTAAGTCTTCCTGCAGTGATGAGTCCCTTAGAAACCCAGTACATTGCCTCTAAGCCGCAATGTATTCTCAAAACTCGATGCATTGCCTCTAAGCCGCAATGTATTCTTAAAACTCGGTGCATTGCCTCTAAGCCGCAATGTATTCTCAAAATACAGTGCATTTCCTCTAAGCCGTAATGTATTCGTAAAACCCAGACCATCGTCTCAGACTTCATACAGCGATGCTTGAGAATCGAATTTAGCTTATCGTCTTAGACTTCATGCATCAATGTATTTATTTATTCCAAGCTCCAAACCATCGCCTTGGACTTCATGCAGCAATGCTCGAAACAACAAATTTAGCTTATCGTCTCAGACTTCACGCAACAATTTGCGAACCAAACCCATTACATCATACTTCATGTAGTAATGTGTTTCTTTATTCCATGACACACACCATTGCCTCAGACTTCATGCAGCAATGTGTTTCTTTATTCTGCGACACAAATCATCGTCTCAGGCTTCATGCAGCGATGTTCGGAAACAAAACTCAGCTTATCGCCTCAGACTTCATGCAGCGATGTTCAAAAACAAATTTAGCTTATCGCCTCAGACTTCACGCAGCGATTTGCAAACCAATCCAATTGCCTCAGACTTCATGCAGCAATGTGTTTCTTTAACAATGATCATCTCCTCAGACATCATGCAGCGATGCTCAAAAAATATAAAATCTAGCCTATCGCCTCAGATTTCATGCAGCGATGTCTGAAAACCAAATCTAGCTTATCGTCTCAGGCTTCACGCAATGATTTGAGAACCAAACCCATTTCCTTAGACTTCATGCAACAATGTGTATTCTTTATTACAACACAAACCATCACCTCAGACTTCAGGTAGCGATGCTTGAAACCAAAATCTAGCTTATCGTCTCAGGCTTCACGCAACAATTTTCAAACCTAACCCATTGCCTCAGTCTTCATGCAGCAATGTGTTTCTTTGTTCCATAACACATATCATCGCCTCAGACTTCATGCAACGATGCTCGAAAGAAAACAAAACCCTAACCCATTACCTCAGTCTTCATGTAACGATGTGTTTCTTTATTCCATAACACAGATCATCGCCTCAGACTTCATGATGTGATGCTCGAAAGAAAACAAAACTTTAACCCATTGCCTTAGACTTCATGCAGAAATGTGTTTCTTTACTCCGTAACACAGACCATCGCCTCAGAATTCATGCAGCGATGCCCAAAAATACAAGATTTATCTCATCTCTTCAGACCTCACGCATCGATTTGCAAACCTAACCCATGGCCTCAGTCTTCAAGCAGCCATGCATCATCAATTATGGTTGTATTCATCCTTCAAATGGATGAATAATCAAAAACCAAACCAAGACATATGAAATTGTGCTCTTAAAACCATCTTCCTCGTGATCAAACACTGGTAAGCGATACATCATCAGCTTTGCCTACTTCCTTAAGACTTGTAAGGGTATGCTATATCAGTGTAACCTTATCTTTGTCGAACAAATTTCGGGATACTTCAAGTATTCAATAAACTTCCAATCATAATGCACAAGACTCGAGTTTTCTCACGCCATTCGACTGGAAGATAATTAAATAGGGGCAGTTGTCGTACCCCAAATTTTTCCTACCTCGATGATTTTTATTTTTCGAGATTAAAATAGAAGAAATATTTAATCAAAGATGGTACAGCAATATCTGATGGCCCATCTTTATCCAAGATTAGGGGGTGTATTTTAAATTCTGGAAAATATGGCCTTCTAAATTGGAAAGACTCATAAATCCATTTGTGAGGCATGTTGGCCAATGGCCCATGCGATTCAAAAATGGAAAATTATTTCAAAATTAATTATTAAGTTTAATTACATAAGTCATTTAGGTGTTAGTATTGTTAGTAAAAATAAAAGGAGGTGCAATTACGAATAACAGACCCGTTTTGTTTTCAGAAGTCCATTTATTGTTTTGATTTAGGAGAAATTAAGTTTTAATTAATAAGTCCCATTTGAAAAATTGTTGTTAGAAAGAAGGGGATGAAATTACAAGTTAAAAACCCATTAAAATTGGCCCATCTTCGTTTTAGTAGTTGAATAGCAAAAGAGGGGGTACAGTTATATAATTGCAGGCCCGTTAAGGTGTTGTTGAAACAAACATATATGTTGTCGTTATTATTTCCTGTTGTATTATTGATTGTTGTATGAAAATATCCCTGTACAAATTACAAGATAAATTTATAGTATTAAAAATATTTTACTTAACATTTTTTATTACTTATTAAAAGTTAGCTGTTTTATAAGAGAGTGCATCGTATTGGGCCCAAGCCACATTAAAAAAACTTGTTTTGTAGTAATAAAATTTGTTGTTGAATAAACTAACGCAGGCCCAATTCAATTAGAAAATGTTGCTGGCCCAATTGAGGAAAAAAAACTGGAACTGTACCAATTACAACAAGATATGCGCACGCTTCTAGCACTAACACCTACTCTACAAATTTAATAAAAAAAGAACCAAATCTAAATAACAGTTAAAATCCAGTAAGTTATCAAATTACATTAGGCTATTTGTGCATTACTTTATGTGTTGAAATAAATATTGTGACTGCTATATATCATGATTTACTTGCGTGTGTGTATTGTTTCATGTATTCTATTTTTAGATTGTGACCTTCTACTATTATTGTGGGTTGGGCTTATGCCCTAGGTTCTTAGAGGTTTGAGTTGTTCTTAAAGACATGGTGAAATAGTTATTGAATTGATGATCTGAAGTAGCAAGGATAGATGCTAATCGAGGGTTTAGTACCCGTGATACGGTAGCAGAACCGACTGTTATACTGGTTTTGCATTTGCATTCACAAATTTTGTGGTAAGCAAGAGTCACCATCGACTTTTCTTTTATCCAAATTAAGGAAAGGGTGAAAAGAACAGAAAAAGACCTTTTCGAGAATTTTCTGAGTAAGGGGGGTATATTATGGAAAGGGAAGGTGTTAGAACCCTTTCCATATGTAGTTATCTACGGGCTCTTAGATGCTTAGCTCATTTTTGAAATACCTTGTGCTTTGTGTTTTTGAAAAGTATTTGAAAATGCCTTAGTGCAGCGATTCACTTTATGATAACTCTTGCATCATTCCTGAAGAGTGTTGACAAAGCGAATGTTTTTGAAAGTGTTTTGAAATGTTTTGTGTAAGTGAAAAAAGTTTGTTTATGAGAAAGCATATAACAACTATCTACTTGTACTCGAAAAGGTTCATTCTTTTCCTCATATCCTTTAGACAGTTCTATCCTACTATTAGTGAGTAGGTAGCCCTATCGTTGGATGTATGAGGGACATTCGAAGGGACATTTTTATAGTTACAAAGGCAACTGGGCAAGAAGCTTTAGTAACTACCCTAAAGTTCTAAGATCATATTTTTACCGAGGCAACATCGAGCGGGTCATCGAGGGACTTATGATCTTTTTGAACCAGAGGGTAGCCACTAAAACCTCTCACGTTTCGAGTTGTGACTATTTTTCGAAGGTAACTGAAGTGGGGTACCCTAGAGGTGTATATGTGCAAGTGTGCTTGTTTCAGTTACTTGTCTTTGAATTTAAGTTTGCTAGTGTTTTGTTTTTATTCTTGCCATACAATCCTATTATTCATGCATCTAAACAGTTTATAGTTTGCAGAAATTTAAAGTACGGGAATTGTAAATCCTACACTATTACAATGCTTCGGGGGGGGGGGGGATTTACATGTCCAAAAATGGAGGGAAAATAAAGAAAGCGATAAAGTCCTAGTTTAATCAATTACATATTGTCAGCAGGTACATTATTATAAAAAATGCGAGAATAAGATAATGTGCACGAACGTCTAAAAAGCCCTAGGAAAATGTTAAGTAAACATAAAAAAAAATATCTTTTTGTTTTATTTATTTTAAGAAAAATAGTTAAGCTAACTTAAATCTAAATTTAATTCAAAAAATAAATATTAAATGAAATTAAACCTAGTTCTAATATTTTTTGTATTTTGTTAAGAAAATATTTGAATTATAAGAACCTAGTTCTAATTATTTTTAAACTATAAAATAATGTCAATATAATTAATTAATTTACCAAATTAGAACATCCTAAGCTTAATATTTTTTATGGTTTTTTGTTGATTTTATGATTATAATTTAAAAAAAAAGATTAAAAAGGGAATAAACAAAGAAAACAAAAACAAGTATCATTTTGGGCCTGCTGTTACAAGCAATTGGGGGGTATGCTTTTGAGATTTGCTAGGCCCATGAGATGACAAGCCCAGGTCACATTGGATCTAGTGAAGACAATCCTTGATGGCACATGGTAGATCTGCGTATTTGGAGAGTTGGATCTCCATTTGTTGACATCTGATGGTCCAACCATGAGGGCATATAGTGAGCGCTTGACTAATGCAATGCGTGGAATCTGCAAAGCAATGTTAGAAAAAATAGAATTGTGAGGCCTGGGTATCGAACCCAGGCCCTTTCGATTTCCCACATTCTTTCACCATCTGAGCTAGATTTGAGATTCGAAAGAATCCACTGCACATGTCTTAGTGATGGTATCCTGTTACTTCAGACTTTACATGTAACATATTAACAATCATGCAACACGAATATGCAATCGAAATTAAGTTACATGGGAAATGAAATTGAGGTCGAAGGTTCGTTACCAGTGGGGTGTTTCGATTCTGGACACCTTGTTGGAATTTTGGAAGTTTTGTGGAGCTCTTTTGGGGCAGCGTGTGCGTGCAGTACGTATGTTGTGTGTAGTGTCTCTGTCTCTAGTCTTCTGGAAAATGTTCTCCTTCTTTTGGCGAATGTGTGTGGCTTTATATTTATAGGGATGTGAGGGTGCATGAAAATGGAAAGGGACAACCATTTAACTAGGCTTTAAAAGCCATGAGACAAGAATCTCACACATTGAAGGTTGGCCATATTTGGATAATTCTTGCCATTTTGAAACCTTGAGTGAACCTGGACACATTTGACTCTTTCGAATACCTTCCAGCCTTGCTCTTCGATTGGCCCTGAGATGCTTCCTTCGAATGGCTCAAGTCTTTCCTTTTGATTAACCCTGAGTTACTTCCTTCGAATGGCTCAAGTATTGCCCTTCGATTGACTCTGAGTTACTTCCTTCGAATAGCTCAAATTCTCATCATTGGGACCTCTTTGATTGAGCCCCTACTTAGCTATCCCAAACGAAAACTCTTTTCTGGCCAATCGAAGCTTCCTTTGGCATGAATGTGCTTGTGCAGGAAGCTAGAGTATGGAAATATGTGGGATTTTGGGTCAACAAGCATCTTTGCATACTTCTCTTTCATTTTTACCAATTAGATCCAATCTTTGACCAAACCCTTTTTTCAGACAACACTATGTGTCCTTCGAATGGGCCTTTGAATGCTTCTTTGAATGGGGCCTTTGCCCATGTGAATCCCAGACAAGTCTGAGGGGGCCTCTGCCTTGTGGATCGAAGGGAACCTGTAGGGGGTTATTTCCTAAATGAAACTTGGACCAAGGCTTGCTCGAAGGAGGACCAATGCACAATCGAATCTGATGGGCCAATGCTTGGTCGAAGGGTTTTAGATGCCCAATTGAAGCTTGTGAGACAAATATCACTCGAAGGGTTTTAAAAGCCCAATCGAAGCTCCTTGTCCAGATGCCAATCAAAAACCCTTTTGTCCACCTGCCAATCGAAGGATATTGTTGACATGCTAATTGAAGGACACCATTCAGATGCCAATCGAAGGGTACTGTTGACATGCTAATGTAAAGACACTGTTCAAATGCCAATCGAAGGACACTGTTGACATGCCAATCGAAAGACACTTAACCATCATTCAAAAAAATTCATTTTCTTTAGGCAAGTGTTTGTAACAATCCATGTAAGAGAAAACCTTGGGAACATGAGAGGGAAAATTTTGGGGTACAACAGCTGCCCCTGTTTAATCTTCTTAAACCTGAGGATTTAGATTGGCTTATCTGCCTTCTTGATCTGAAGGTGGAAGATGATTGAACACTATAGTGCCCAGAAATTTGCACACGCATGAAGTAACACTAATGGTTGATGATGGCGGGAATGGGCTTACTGTTGTACCCCAAAATTTGCCCTCTCATGTTTTCCAAAGTCTTCCCCCTGCATGGTTGACCAGAAACCCTTGCCTAAGGAAAAAGAAAATTTTTGAGTGGTGTTTTAAGTACCTTTCGATTGGCATTCTGAAAGACCCTTCGATTGGTATTCTGAAGGAGCCTTTCGATTGGCATGGATAATTCCCTTTGATTGGCATTTTGGACAAGCACTTCGATTGACATTCCAAAAATGCTTCGATTGGCATTATGGACAAGCACTTCGATTGACATTCCAAAAATGCTTTGATTGGCATTATGGACAAGCACTTCGATTGACATTCCAAAAATGCTTCGATTGGCATTATGGACAAGCACTTCGATTGACATTCCAAAAATGCTTCAATTGGCATTATGGACAAGCACTTCGATTGGCATTGTGTCAAGGCCTTCGATTGGAATTCTGAAAGACCTTTTCGTTTGGCACCCTGGGCCAAGCCTTTCAATTGGCATGCCACAGGATCCTTCGATTTAGCATTGTGTCAAGGCAGCTTCGACAGACATGTTAACCATGTCCTTCGATTAGCATGAACAGCACCTTTCGATTAGCCTGTTAACAAAGCCTTTCGATTGGAATTTTAACAAGTACCCTTTGATTGGTATATGGACAAATACCCTTCAATTGGAATTTCAAAAGGTCCTTGGACTGGAACTTCAGAGTGTCCTTCGACTGGAACTTCAGAGTTTCCCTTAATAAGAACATCGGAAAGAAATGAACTTCGAATGGCATTTCAGTGCAGAGTTTCTCTTAATCTAAGATGCTCTGATGAAGGAAGTTCTGAACACTTCGAATCAGAACTTAGAATCATCACAAGGCCAAGGGCTGGTCGAAGTTGTCTAATAGGGAATGTTCTAAATAGATTCGAATTGGACTTTGAAGCTGACAAAGAAGGCCCATTCGAAGGGTACATAAGAAACCCATTCGAAGGACACACAGCTGGTGAAAACGAATGCTGTTTTGTTCCAGTCTGGTTGAAAGGTGTAGAAAGATGGAGGATTCGACTCAAAAGATCAAGTTGAACATTCAGACCCATAGGCTAGGCCACGTGTCTTCCCTTTTTAGGCCTATACCTATTTATTGTCTAAGACCACTTGCACTTAATAGCACAGTACTCTTGAGCCTTGCGCCTGTTTTCCTTCAGAATGAAGCAACCCCATCTGAACCATTCATCTTGCTTTTGTGGCACAAGTGGACATTTACTTTCCAGCTGGGCCTTATTTTATTATTTTCTGCACCCCAACTGCCAAGAGCCCCCCACATGTACTGTCACGTTACATTATTTTATTATTTTGCAAGGCTGGTTGTTGAAAACATGTCCATTCTTTTTCTCTATAAATAGAGGAATTTATGCAAAGCTGAGAGAGGATCTTTGGACCAGAAGAACAAATCTCCCAAATTTTCTCAAACACAAAAAAATCTCTCAAGTCCCTTCAACACTTGTGAGAACATACCCAGAATCCAAACAACAAATCCAGAACTGCATCCACCTGCCTAACACAAGAACATCAAACCTGTGTTACAAATACAAGCCTAAAGCACAACAAGCCTTGAGGCCTGCATAACCTCAAAACCTGCCTTCCTTACCAAAGCCAGAAAACTCAAGCCAGTTCAACTGCAACTGCAAACAAACCTGCCTAAAGCCAGTCCAACTGCAACTGCAAGCAAGCCTGTATCAAAACTAACAAAAAATCGGACCTTCCTGTATCAAAACTAACAAAAACTCAGACCTGCCTGTATCAAACCAAAAAGCAAACACTTATCCCCTTAGAATCTGAAACATCCCTATACCTTGTTACCCTTTGAATCCAGTAGGAAGAACCTCACACTTATCCAGTATCAAAGACATAACTCCCGGTTCCTCCCTTCGAATCCAGAAGCATTCAAGGAAACCACTTAAAGGCCCAGCACACGTTCCAGCCTCAAGCAAGGTAAGTCATTCTTAACCTTGAACCCTTCGTTTCTAGCGTAACATGTAAATAAGCTTCCTTTTCGTTTCAAACATGTACATAGTGTTTGTTACCTTTTCGTTTCCACTCTTTTAGTTTGTTTTTATTGTCTCTCCTTTTGGTTTTGATCTTTGGTTTGTTACAAATGCTCTAAGAACTAACCTGGCCCTGAGGTAATGACAGCATGTCCTTGGGCCATGTTTCTATTTAATATCTCAAACGAAATAAACAAAAGACAGGAGTATGAAACGAAGCCCCAGGCTTCCTCACTGACTCCAGACCCAATCGAAGGAGACAGAAAGGCAGATTGCATCTTGCACAGATTCCATGCCCAATCGAAGAAGGCAACAAGGCAGAAAGGCCCAGCCAGAGGCACACTTGCACTAAGTCCAGGCTCAGACGAAAGGCACTTCCATGCTGGTGCCAGCCTCCAATCGAAGTACATGACCTGACTGGTTCCAAAATCCAATTGAAGGCCATAACCTTACTGGCACGAATTCCCAATCGAAGGACAGGACCTTACTGATGCCAACCCCCAATCGAAGGAGGCCAACAGAATGCAAATCGAAGGGTGCTCCTGCCTGGGTCGAAAGACACTCATTTTTCTTACTTTTATCTTATTTTTTCCTTCATATTTTTTATGCACTTCAATATGGTTTTAATAGTGTAGGATATTTATTTGCTACACTTTTATTTCTTTGTACAAATACTAGTAATTAGATGTGTATGACAAGATAAAATCAACAAGTAGACAACCCAAAAATCAAAGACAAAATGCATGCAATCAAACACACTTGCACACATGCACCCTTAGGGTAATTCCACTTGTTGCCTTATAAAAATGGCCATGTTATGCATGTGGGATGTCTTAGCACAAACGAATTGAAAAAAGATCATAGTCCCTCGATGACGCTATCAAAGTTGCCTTTCAAAATGATCTTAGTCCCTACAGAAAAGTGCTAAGTCATTTCACAACATTGCTATCATGGTCATACGATGACCCGCGCCTGTCCCGTTAACATCCTAACACAAGGTTGTTCACCAAATACAATGGTGAAACAACACTGTTAAAAGGGTTAAAAAACATAAGAAAGATCTTTGAGTAAAATAGGGTAGACAACTCTTAGTTACTTGATCAAAAATCTTGCAAAACATCCTTGCTATTTTTTCAATACACACTCCACAACACAATTTCAAAACAACTTTCAAAACATTGAAAACCTTTCAAAAAGACATACACCTTTGTATACATTCAAACAAGAATTATTACAAAGGTTGCCTAGACAAGGCATCTTTTTCAAAACATTTTCAAAACCGCACACACAAAGCATCATTTCAAACAATTGAAAAGCAAAGGCAAGTGATCTAAAACAAGTAACTAAGAGCCCATGGATAACCATGGATGAAAAAGGTGCTAGCACCTTCCCTTTTCATAATCTACCCCCCGAACCCATGAAAACATCTCAAAGGTCTTTCCTGTGCTTTTTGACCTTTCCTTAGGATAAAATAAAAAGTCGGTGGCGACTCTTGCTAAACCGAAACATTTGCGAACACAAACACAAAACCTCAAGTCAGTTCTCCCACCGTATCACAGAACTGGCGACTCTGCTGGGGATATTCTAAAAGTGGGGTTACCTTAGGGTTTTATATCACCTTTACATGCTTACTTTGATTGCTTTGATTGCTTTACTTTTTGGGTTCTTTGTTTGGGTTTGTTTAATCATACACCCGGATTTGGGGGCACGTTTTTAGGTAAATAGCAATAAACTGTGAGGGAACTGTGCGGGGTATACCGACATGGTTGAAGCAGTAGCTATGTTAGTGTGACATATTTGTGGGTACCAGTAGCCCTTGAGTAGTCAAGGAGAATACGGGGCCGCTGAGTGATATCATGAAGCACTAACGAACTCTTAGAACCTTACTTGACCATCTTGGCCTTTTTAGGGGTAGTGAGATGACCGACTTTGGTGCAGTCCATAGTTGGTAGATACTCGATACTACACTCATTGAGGATTGTTTTCTTGGAATATTTTGGTCGCCAGTCAAGTGGCTAAACTAAAACAATGAACACAGAAAATAATCCAGTGATATTGAGCTCCTTAGAACCCGGTTTCTATTTTAGGACAGGTTGAGCTAACTAACTTCAAGAGGGTACTTACCTACAAACCCCATGCAAGCCTAAACCTAAGGACTTGTCTGCTTTGTGTGAATATGATTACCTGTATATACACTTGCTTACTTTTGCATACATGTACATATCATCATAACATCATACCATAGAATTTTCAAAAACCATTTCAAGGATCTCGAGGGTCTTTGATGCAGGGTCACGGTGAACCAGACGTCTACCAAAGGGCAAGAGGATTCATTTTCCTCTAAACGAACACCGTCAAAGATCAAGTGCAACAACTTGAATCGGGGGCTATGACCCACTTGACATGGTGATCTTGATTCCCGTGGAAAGACATCCACCAATACAAAGTTATCCAATCAAAGATGTCGATCAAAATTCAACCTCTAACATTTTCTTGTGTTTACCCCGCGAGATTCTTGAAAACATGCATTCACATATCATGCATTGCATCATGACAGGTTTTCCTTTTCAGGTTTCCTTATTCTCCTACTGTTTATTTCAGTAGAGATGGCTCTAGAGCAGACTATCGAGGACATCCAGGCTCAAAACTCTCAACTTCAAGAGATGTTCTTGAACCTATCCAAGGGACAAGAAGAGGTCAAGGCGCTCCTCACCAGGGGCATGATCATGGGAAATCCTGATGGAAATAAAGATGACCAGTTGGAAAGGCTACAAACTGAGATAGCCATAATGAAAGGACAGTTGGTGGGCCAGATGGCTCTCATCCAAAACCTAGCTCAAAGACAAGAAGGGCTCAAGGTTCTCGTCAACAATCTGCTTTGAAAAAACCAAGTGGGGAAAACATCTAGGGTTGAAGATAAAGCCATCATTCAACCTCATTTGAGACAAGAAGACAAGGGAAAGGCTCCTCAACTTGCTTCAGGGTCACAAGCCCAGCAACAACCTCGTCAGCGTCAACAGGGTAATCGGCGTAGGCAGAATACATTTGGAAGACATTTCTCTGAGACTGATATACCATCATCTCTAATACTGAAACGCTTGTTGGAGGTCAATCTGATTACTTTAAAGGATCCTCCCGGGAATCCCAACACCTCTGCTCTTGGCTATCGTCCCGATGCATTTTGTGTATACCACTCCCATAGTCCTGGACATGACACCGACGACTGTTAGACTCTGAAGAACAAGATCCAAGACTTGATTGACGAAGGAGTGCTGGAATTCATGCCGGATGGCGAGATGAAAATCTTCCGTCAAAGGCTCACCACCTAAATTGACAAGTTCAGACAAATAGGCTTTTGTTCATTTTGAATTTTCAAGTTGTAATTTCTTTTGTTACAATTATCTATTAATGTCAAACTCTGTTTCATTAATGCATTGCATATGTTTGTCTTGAATTCATACTTTCATTTTCATTACATTTAAACTATGTTTTTTACCTTCTTTATGACATTCAACTCTTGATAAAAAGTTAAAAGCCTTTAGAGGGAGGATGACGAAACAATGCCATAATCTCATACAATATGCTTTTGAACAAACCTTGCTGACGATGTACAGGCGTTTCTTTCAAATCCTAAACGCTGGAGTTATAAGGAAGATAATCCCTAGTCAACCCCTTCGAGCCAAAGAAGTAGGAGTTTTCTGTTTTAAACACAAATTGAAACCTTTAATTTAAACCTGGGGCAGGGTAGTCTCTCAGTTAATTCAAAAGATGCGCATTGAAGTCGCAAAACTCTCAGTTCATAATACAACGAACGACATCATAAACATTCCATGGAATCAAAAGACAGTGGTGGTTCCTTATCTCATAGGCAGTTGTTGTACCCCAAAATTTGCCCTCCCATTTTTCATTGATTTCTCATCACAAAGTCCTTGGAGATCAAGATCCAGTTAGGGTTTCATCTGCTCAAGACTTCTCCTTGCACTGTTGACCCAAATTAGGGTTTGAGTGTGCACAAAGATGTTTTGACCTAAAATGCCTAAGATGACTTTCTTGCTTCATATTGGACTCCCAAGTTTATCCATATCAAGTTTCAAGCCTTGATTCCAAGTTTTGCCCAGTCAATTGGACAGTTGACCTAGAAATCAACTGTATTGGGGAAAAAGTCAACTGTGGCTAATTGACAGTCAAATCTCATGAAAATTGACCCACATCAACATTATGAACTCACATGGACCATTTGATCAAGTTTGGATCACAATTCCACAAGAAATTTGATCAGATCACCAAAAGGGCAAAATGGTCATTTTTAGGGTTTTGACTGCACAGAGGCAATTTTTGACTGTTTGACCTAGCCAATGGCAAACCAAGCTCACATATGGATTCAAGGACCCCATGGAATTATCTTGACATGCTCAACAAGTTCAAAAGATCCCAAGTACACAAGATTGACAGATGAATTTCCCAGTCAATTGATCAATTTTGACTGTATACTGAAAAGTCAAACTTTGACTTTTTGGTCAAAATCAAGAGTCAAGATTCATTTTTCATCAAAACATGCCAAATCATGAAACTTGTTCATCAAGAAATCAAAAAATGCAAATTAGGGTTAGAAATAAGAATTTTTCATAACTTAGAATTTTTCTAAGTTATGAAAAACCCTAATTTTTTCCCAACTTTGCCCCACTTTCTCACAAAGATTTATTTGGATTCAAGCAAAAGTCAAAACATGAAAGTTGTAGATTGTTTCATAATCTACAACTTTGATTCACAAAGTTCTCCCAAAAGAGGCTTGTATCTCAAGTTACAATTTTTGGAATAAGGGTACTAAACCATTCTTAACTTAGTGAAATTTTAACCTATTTTGGCAAGGTTTTCTACCTAACTTCAAGACCATTTTCCATACACTTCCACTTGGAATTTCAATTTGCATTTCAAATATGGATTGTAGTACACATTCCAAGGTTTCCAAAATGTCCAAGAACTCATCAAACAACCTCATAACTTGAGAGATTCGAATTTTGCAATATGGCAAAAAGTCACTTTGATTCATGGCTATGTACATGTTCATAACTTGTGCAAATTTCTCAAACCAGCATGCCACTTGATTATAGGCCCTTAAACCATCCAACACTCAATAATTTAATGCATGTTCATTGTTCTAAGGTCTTGTTTCTTGAGTTTAAGCATTACATGTTGGATTAGGCCATAAATGGAAAAAGTGAAATAGCCATTTTTGCAAAAGCAAGCTTTATGTCAAAGTTACAAATCCACAAGTACAGATCAAATTACTTTGGCACAAGATTATGAGCAAAACACACTGATCAAGACAAGGTTAGCAGCATGTTTAGGGGGCCTCTACCTGCCTAGAAACTCAAGTGGCCTTTGTTTGCTTAAGTGTTAAGAAACATACCATATCACAACATAACTTTCATCTCAGCATTAGAACACTGAAGCAAATATTTTATACACCTTCTAATCATCCAACCCAAGCTAGAACACGAGAAAACAAGGTCCAAACACTCCCATTCCCAGAATCACTCTCAAACTGCAGAAATAGGGCAGGGTCTGCAGATTGAATCCCATCTCTCATTCCTTTCATGATTTCTTGCCCAAAGCTCATCAAACACATTCCCTAGCATCATTTGAAGCTAACCAAAACACAAAACACGACCTGTAACTCCTCTAACCAGTTCCACCATTTTCATTTTCTTGTTTTGCAGTTGAAGGTCCATAGCTCGATTCAAGGTGTTTCAAAGCAAAGTAAGCATTGAAATAGCATCACCACACTTCAGGCAAGCTATACAGATCATCATCTTACCTTGAAAGCTCCCCCATTGCCAGATAGAACTTCAACTGAACAGGTATTTTTGTGAACTTCTAACTCTTAGTATAGGCATCATTAGCTCTAGGTTTGTGAATAAGAAGTGTTCTACTCATGCCCCTGAATCTGTACATGCTTTTACTTTTCATTTATTTTGCTTGAGCTGTGAGAATTTAAGGTTTGAATATGGAAGAAAAGTTAGGCCAGGATTTAGGAATGTCAAAATTCTCTCTCATTTCTGAGAGTTAGGATGAGTTCTTTATATATTTAGAATCGTGATTCAATGCTTAACATTTCTTATGTTGGAAGTTTGTGCAAAAGATCAAAGAATCCAGGTGTTTGAATGCATGCTCAGGCGCGCGTTTTTTGAATATATTTTTGTCTGAAGGTTGAAGAAGAAGCCACGTGGGTTGGGCCTGTTTTGATTTTCCTTTTCACACCATATATTTGCTTTCATACCCCCCAGGCCCATTTTGTGTATTTGCATGACTTTTTGATTTTTCTTTTTTTATCCTGGCTTATTTATTTTTGCTAATCATATTAAAAAATATAAAAAATATTTTTACACCATTTTTATATTTTTAGGCATTTATTTAGTTATATTGCTATTTGTATGTAAATAAGTACAAAAACATATTATTTAGAATAAATAGGAAAATAATGTAAACACCATTTTATTTTCATTTTTTATTTTGTTTTATCTTCTTAAAATATTTTACATAAAATATACTTTTTTTCATAAATATTAATTATTATTATTTTTGTATATATAATATTTATTTAGTAAATAATAAAGATATTTATATATATTAATATACTTAGGGAAAAAATACCAAAATATATACATATTTTTCTTTTATTAATATTTGACTTCAAAAAATACTTTTTATAAATATATTCCATTTTATTTTATTTTTTATATAATTATTAAATATTATACATATTAAATAGTTAATATACTTATTTAATGAAATTAGGGTTTTACCCTTTTAAAACACAAAAACTCCAAAAATGTTACCTTTTCATTTTATTCATTTTTGTTTATTGGACATAAAAAATATCTTTTTTTTTCATACAATATAAAAACCCTTTTTGCATTTTGCATCTTTATTTTATTTTCCATTTAATTTATGCAATCAATTATCTTGTAAATGTTCCAAAATTGATGTAATAGCTAGGTTTAAATTTCTTGTCTAAATATCCCCCCATTTGAACATTTGTACCCCCCTTCCCATATTGTGTTGTAATAGTGTAGGAATTTTACTTTTCGCACTTTAACGCTTTCTAAATATACCATGCTAGAATTAGGGTTTGTATGCAAATAAAAAGAACAAAATAGTTTGACCTAATTTCAAGATAATCAAGCATGAAAATGGACAACACATACCACACTTGCACCCCTAGGGTATTCCACTTGTTGCCTTCAAATAAATGGGCCATATTGCATGCTAGGTATCTTGGCAAAATCAAACAAAACAAAATGATCATAGTCCCTCGATGACGCTTTCAAAAGTTGCCTAAAAATGATCAAGTCCCTTTAAAGGAAAAATTGCCCAAAGATACTTGGCACCATTGCAATTATGGTCCATACAATGACCCGCGCCTGTCCCTTTCACATCCTAACACAAGATTGTCCACCAAATGCAATGGTGGAACAAAATTGTTAAAAGGGTTCAAAAATAGCATAAATCTTTGAGAACTTTAGGGTAGATAGCTCTTAAGTACTTGTCAATTTGCAAAAGAAAACACTTGCCTATTTTCAAACTACACTTCACAAACACTTTCAAAACAAACTTTCAAAAACCTTGAAACATCTTTTCAAAAAGACAAACACCTTTTGTAAAACATTCGAGTAAAGAATTGTTACAAGGGTTGCCTAGACAAGGCATCTTTTTCAAAACATTTTCAAAACCATGCACAAAGCACCATTTCAAACAATTGAAAACCAAGACAAGTTGATCTAAGCAAGTACCTAAGAGCCCATGGATAACCATGGATAGAAAGGGTGCTAATACCTTCCCTTTCTATAATCTACTCCCCGAACCCAAGAAAAATCTCAAAGGTTTTTGTTGTGCTTTTTAAACCTTTCCTTAGGATAAAATAAAAAGTCGGTGGCGACTCTTGCTCAACCGAAACATTTGCGAAAACGAACGCAAAACTCATAGTCAGTTCTCCCACCGTATCACAGAACTGGCGACTCTGCTGGGGATAAATTTAAAAGTGGAGTAACCTTAGGGCTTAGATCACCCTCTTGCATGACCAATTGTTTGATTTGATTACTTTATACTTTGGCTCTCTTGTTTGGGTTTGCAATCCTACACCCGGATTTTGGGAAACATTCATAGATAGCAATACGTTGTGGAAATTGTGTGGGGTATACCGACACGGTCGAAGCAATAGCTATATTAGTGCGACATATTTGTGAGTACCGGTAACCCTTGAGTTCAATCAAGGAGAGTACGGGGCCGCTGAGTGATGTCACTAAGCACTAATGACCTAGAACCTTACTTGACCATCTTGGCCTTTTATTAGGGGTAGTGAGATGACCGGCTTTGGTGCAGTCCGAAGTTGGTAGATACTCGATACTACACTCATTGAGGGTTGTTTTCTTGGAATATTTTGGTCGCTAGTTAAGTGGCTAAACCAAAACAATGAACAATGAAAACAATCCCGTGATATTGAGCTCCTTAGAACCCGGTTACTATTTATAGGACAGGTTTTTAAGCCAACTACACTCAAGAGGGTACTTACCTATGAAACCCCATGCAAGCCTGAAACTAGGGTTTGGTGTGATTTGCTTGTACATATGTTTTGTGCATACATCATAAACATCATGAAGCATCATATGCATTCACTAACCATTTCAAGGGTTTGGATCTTCATCTTTGTTCTTGTTTTGTAGGTCATGGAAATTCCTCGCAGAAACACCATCCAAGTCAACCTTGTAAGAATCTCTCCTCAACTCAAGGAGCTCACCTCAAGAATTCCGGAAAGCTCATCCTTCAGTGAAAGACATGGTAGACTGCTCATCCTAGTCAACACCAACATTGAAGAAGACATGATGAAAGTGCTATTCCAGTTCTTTGACCCTCTTCACCACTGTTTCACTTTCCCTGATTACCAGTTGGTACCCACTTTGGAGGAGTTTTATCAACTCCTGAGAATTCCTATCCTTAATCAACTACCCTTCAACGGTACGGAAAAGGAACCAAAGCCGGAAGATGTTGCTCGAGCATTGCATCTACAACCATCCGACATCAAGGGGCATTGGGAAACCAGAAGCAGCGTCAAAGGATTCTTAGCAAAATTCTTGTTTGAGAAGGCACAAGAATGTTGGAACTCATTGGACCTACAAGCTTTTGAAGAGATTGTGGCACTCCTTATCTATGGGTTGGTCTTGTTACCAAATCCTGACCAATTGGTAGATGTCAACACCATCAAAATCTTCTTGTCCAGAAATCCAATACCAACATTGCTTGGGGACATTCTTCACTCATTTTACACACGAACAATGAGAAAGAGGGGTGTTCTCATGTGCTGTACTCCTCTCCTTGCAAGGTGGTTTATTTCGCACCTTCCACAATCTGTCTTGAAGAATGACCAAGGCTCAAGGTGGTCCCAACGGTTGATGACTCTTACTCACTCTGATGTACATTGGTGTTCTCGGTCCAGAGAAAATGTCATCATCGTCGATCGTTGTGGAGAATTTCCTAATGTTCCTTTACTTGGAATTAGAGGAGGTATCACCTACAACCCTTTCCTAGCTTTGAGGAAATTTGGATATGCACGGAGGGATGGCCCTCATGATATGTTGATTCCTGACCTAGTTTTTGACTTCGACAACGATGCGCAAGGACTTCGCCAAAGATTCATCAGAGCTTGGGGAAGGCCCAACAAGGTTGATAGCAAGACTCTGAGACACAAGAACTCCATCCCTCTTGAGCCTTATCTCAAGTGGGTACGAGCCCGAGCCCAAAGTCTAAAGATGCCTTATCCTCATGTACTCCCGATGATTAAAGAGCCCGTCAAGGAAGGAGAGGTTCCCTACACCATCCTACATCCAGACATGCCTACATCGTGGGAGGAAATGCAGAAAAGTTGGATTCAGCTCAAGGAGGAACATAACACTTTTGAAGCTAGCTTCTACGCCAGTGAGAAGAAGGTTCTAGAGCTTACCCGCCGACTCCATGAGCAAGAGGCCCTCAACACCTACATCGCACCAAAGAGGATGCGCAATGTCTTTTTGCCTTGAGAAGTTATTTTGTAATATTTGGCCCATGGGGCCTTTATGTACTAACAAATTTCTTCTTATTAATATGACGTGCATTCTTCTTTGTCTGCAACAATTTTGAATGTTCTAAATCCTTGAATGCATTGCATACATAAGCATACCATTCATCATGTGCATAAGCAGGTCTCACTCCAGGTTTCCTTATCTGTCTGCTGTTTATTTCAGTAGGATGGATCTCGAGCAAACAGTCAAAGACCTGCAAGCTCATAATGCACAGTTTCAGCAACTCTTGACCACCTTGGCTAAAGGTCAGGAGGATCTCAAGACCTTGCTGGGGAATAAAGACCCAGTGAAAAAGAAGAAGAAGAGACTCGGAGTGGCTACTTTGGGGAGAAGATTTGACGGAGAGGCTCGGCGAGTGCTTGAATTTCCTCCTACTTCTGATGAAGGAACCAGCAAAGGAGGTGGGGTTGTGGTACCTTCCGAGTCTGATGTGGAAGAAGAAGAGGTAGAAGAGGATGAAGATTATTCTGATCAGCAATACCCTCCAGCTGATGATAAATACAAAGGGCTAGAAGACAGGTTGGCCGCCATGGAGCTACAAAGAGTACCGGGTTTGGATTTTGAAGACTTGGGTTTGGTCGCCGGGATTGTGATTCCCCCAAAATTCAAAGTGCCAGTGTTTGTGAGGTATGATGGGTTGTCCTGTCCAAAAATGCATCTCAGGTCCTACGTGAGAAAGATTCAACCCTATACGGCAGATAAAAACCTTTGGATTCATTTCTTTCAAGACAGCCTTTCTGGAGCTCAGTTGGAGTGGTTTTATCAGCTAGAGGGAACCAGCGTCCGAAATTGGGAAGACTTGGCCACCGCTTTTTACAAACAATATCAGTATAATTCTGACCTTGCTCCTACTCGTATCCAACTTCAGGGTATGTCACTAGGAACAAGCGAGGGATTCAAAGAATATGCACAAAAGTGGAGGGATTTGGCTGGCAGGGTGCAGCCTCCTTTAACCGACCGTGAACTTGTTGATATGTTTCTAGGGACCCTATCTGGGCCATTTTTCAATCATCTAATTGGTAACTCTTCCGCGGGGTTTACCGATTTGATCTTAACAGGCGAAAGAATAGAAGCTGGCATCAAGTCAGGAAAGATTCAAAAGGGTGTTGCTGCAAGAGTTGAGAAGAAACCTTTTAAGAAGGAAACCGTTGTGGTATATTCTCAGAGAAGAGCAGGGAAGACGGAGCGTCGGCCAACTGTGGGGGCCGTAATGATTCAAAATCCTCCAAGTGAGCAGCCTCGCTATAACCAGTCCAGACCAAATCAGCAACGGGTGGAACGGCCACAACGGCAGTTCACCCGCGTTAATATGACTCCAGTGCAAGTGCTTCCACATCTATTGAAGTTGAATCTCGCCACCATCAAGGAGGCACCAAAGAATGTGAATACGTCATCTCCACATTATCATCCTAATGCTAAATGCGCCTACCATTCTGACAGTGTTGGGCACGACACCAATGATTGTTGGGCACTCAAGCATAAGATCCAAGACCTGATAGAGGCGAAGGAGGTAGAGTTTGACGCTCCGGATAAGCCTAATGTGATATCTGCACCCATGCCGAAGCACGACCGAAATGTCAATGCCATTGAAGAAGATTTGTATGTTGCTGATGTCAATGATCTGACTACTCCATTGTTAACCATCAAGTTGAATTTGTTAAGGGCCGGGATCTTCCCGGGATGTAAAGAAGACTGCTATTGTTGTTACTCTCTGCCGTTTGATTGTCCGTTATTAAAGAAAGGCATCCAAGGCCTTATGGATAGTCGGCAAATTTTGTTTGAAAAAGTTTCTGCTGTTCCAACCCATACTGAAGATGTCTCAATCATAACTATTCACGCCAATCTTTCCAAGGCCGTCAAAAAGCCTGTTAAGATTACACCAGCTACGAAATCTGTTCCTTTGAAGATAACAATGCCAGGGCCTGTCCCCTATGTTTCTGAGAAGTCGATACCATAGAACTACGGCGGCGACGTCTATTACCATGGTATTAAACAAATCGAAATAACTGAAGAAAGTTCGGATGATGAAGAAGCCAACATTGGTAACATTGCAGGCACGAGCAAAATCACCCGGAGCGGGAGAATATTTTCTCCAGAGATTGCCCCTCCAAGAGCAATCTTTGGACCCTCATCAGCTGATAAGGTCATCCCTGCACCAATAAAACTCTCTGCTAGAGCCCCTTTGATTGAAGATGTTGTTGTTCCTAGTACTGTCTCTCCTACCGCTGCTGATAAAGGTAAGGGAATCCAAGAGGAGCTCGTCAGGACGAGGGCTCAGCCCTTGGTCATCCCGGAAACCTCCAAGAAGGAAATGGATGAGATTTTGAGGATAATCAAAAGGAGTGATTACGATGTGGTAGAACAACTGGGGCAAACCCTCTCAAAGATCTCCATGCTGGCACTACTACTTTGCTCAGAAGCGCACGCTAAAGCCCTGATAAAATTCTTGAAGGCAGCCCATGTGCCCCAAGAAACCTCTGCAGATCAATTTCAAAATTGCGTGGCTAGCCTGACTGCGGACAATGGATTAGGTTTCTCTGATGCCGACCTAACTCCTAAAGGTAGAAACCACAATGATGCTTTACACATTTCAGTCGAGTGTCGAGGAACCACTCTCTCACATGTCTTGGTCGATACTAGTTCGTCGCTGAATGTTTTGCCTAAGAAGGCCTTGGACCGACTAGATTGTGAAGGGTTGGAATTGAAGTCGAGTGATATTGTTGTCAGAGCTTTCGATGGTTCGAAGAGAATGGTCCATGGGGAGGTTGAAATTCTCATCAAGATAGGCACTGAGGTGTTTAAATCTACTTTCTATGTGATGGACATTCGTCCGTCATACTCTTGCTTGTTGGGTAGGCCTTGGATACACCATGCTGGGGCAGTCACCTCCTCCTTACATCAGATGTTGAAGTATCCTGTCTAGGGAAAGATCATTACTGTCCATGGCGAAGAAGAGTACATGATTAGCCACTTGAATTCTTTCCGGTACGTGGAGGTAGAAGGAGAGTTCATTGAGACGCCTTTTCAGCATTTCGAAGAAGTCCTTCCTGAGATAACAGTAGCAAAGTTGGCAGTTGAGACACCAAGGCAGATGGCCAGGATGGCATCTCTGGAAGACGCAAGGGCCGCAATAAAGGAAGGGAAGAATTCAGCATGGGGGCAGTTACCTGATATTCCGCATAAAACCGACAAATTTGGATTAGGGTTCACTACCGCAGGCCAGAAAGCTATGCGCCGTGCGAAGATTGAAAGAGCGCCAGTCAAAATTTCTCCCTACGGAATCAATGCTTTGGAGGACGAAGACAAAGAGAGCAGCATCGAAGAGTGGATTTACCCAACTGTCAAAGGAGGGTTGAGCAACTGGGAGGCAAAAGACTTTGTCCCCATCACTTTTATTCATCAGTAATTTATCTGTTAAACATTTCCTATCTGGTCTGTAATATTTATTTTTAAAACAATCCGTACACTATCTTTTCACCTCATGCCTTGCCCGGGGCATGTAGGTCCATTTGTAAGGGTTTTGATTATTTTTCATATCCATATGCCATGTTTAATGATTCATTGGACGTTTTTCATTTGATAAACTGCTTGTGTTCATTTTCTTTCCTTTTGCATTTTTTGTTTAAGGATGGCTATCCCTTATACACACCCACACTCACAAATGCAGGTACCCATCCACTCCGGATTCCATGGGTGACTATTCTGCTTTATCTTTCAATAACTCTGAAGATCTGGTCAATCAAGCTGAGTATGAAGATGACAAAGGTTGTGAAGTACCAGGGGAACTAGCCAGACTTCTACAGCAAGAGGAAAGGGCCATCTTGCCGCACGAAGAGTCATTGGAAACTGTCAACTTAGGGACCGAGGAAGACCGGAAGGAGGTGCAAGTGGGTGCCAATCTGGAACCAAGTGTCAAGGAATGCCTGATACAGTTGTTGAATGAGTATGTTGAAATCTTCGCTTGGTCTTATGAAGACATGCCGGGTTTAGACACAGACATCGTGGTTCACCGTCTCCCCACAAGAGAAGAATGTCCGTCGATCAAGCAAAAAGTCCGTCGAATGAGACCTGACATGTCTGAAAAGATCAAAGCAGAAGTGATGAAGCAATTCGACGCTGGCTTTCTGGCTGTTACATCCTATCCTCAATGGGTCGCTAACATCGTGCCAGTACCTAAGAAAGATGGCAAAGTCAGGATGTGTGTGGACTACCGGGATTTGAATAGGGCCAGCCCCAAAGATGATTTTCCACTTCCACACATTGACATTTTGATCGACAATACAGCTCAGCATAAAGTGTTTTCCTTCATGGATGGATTCTCGGGCTATAATCAAATCAAAATGGCCCCCGAGGATATGGAGAAAACAACTTTTGTCACACAATGGGGCACTTTCTGTTACAAAGTGATGTCGTTCGGGCTGAAGAACGCAGGGGCAACTTATCAACGCGCCATGGTAGCTTTGTTTCATGATATGATACATCATGAGATTGAAGTTTATGTAGACGATATGATAGCTCGGTCACAAACAGAGGAAGAGCACCTTGAACATCTAGAAAAGCTGTTTTCCAGGTTGAAAGAATACAAACTCAGGCTGAATCCAAGTAAATGCACTTTTGGAGTTAGGTCTGGTAAACTTCTGGGATTCATTGTAAGCAACAAAGGCATTGAAGTCGATCCAGCAAAAGTAAAAGCAATACAAGAGATGCCTTCTCCCCGTACTGAAAAGGAAGTTAGAGGGTTCTTAGGGCGCTTGAACTACATTGCCAGATTCATCTCGCATCTGACTTCTACCTGTGAGCCAATCTTCAAACTCCTGAAGAAAGATCAGGTAGTCGAATGGAACGACGATTGCCAAGCTGCTTTTGATAGAATCAAGGAGTATTTTCTAGAACCTCATATTCTGATGCCACCCGTCGAAGGAAGACCATTGATCATGTATTTTACCGTCTTGGATAACTCAATGGGGTGTGTTTTGGGCCAGCATGACGAGTCTGGTCGAAAAGAGCATGCTATTTATTACCTTAGCAAAAAGTTTACCGACTGTGAGACTCGCTACTCACTGCTCGAGAAAACTTTCTGCGCTTTGGTATGGGCTGCTCGCCGACTAAGGCAGTATATGTTGACTCATACTACCTTGTTGATTTCCAAAATGGATCCTATCAAGTATATCTTCGAAAAGCCCGCTTTATCTGGAAGGATAGCTAGATGGCAAATGATCCTAACAGAGTATGACATCCAGTACACCACCCAAAAAGCTATCAAAGGGAGCGTACTAGCTGACCATCTGGCTCATCAAGCTATCGAGGATTATCAACCCATGAGATTTGACTTCCCAGACGAGGATATCATGAATTTGGACAACATTGAAGGTAACAGACTGTATGACGGACCCGAAAAGGGATCCCGATGGACCCTGTACTTTGATGGTGCTTCAAATGCACTGGGAAACGGTATCGGCGCAGTACTCATTTCTCCGGAAGGCTATCACACACCTTTCATGGCCCGACTTTACTTCAGCTGCACAAACAACATGGCTGAGTATGAAGCTTGCATCTGTGGTCTCAAGGCTGCTATAGACTTGGGGATCAAATCTTTGATCGTATTTGGGGACTCGGATTTGGTTATCAGTCAAATCAAAGGAGAGTGGGATACCAAGCATCCTAATCTTATCCCATACAAAGAACATGTCCTGACATTGTTGCCTCATTTCGAGCAAATTACCTTCGAGCATTTCCCGTGAGAAGAGAATCAACTAGCAGATGCCCTAGCCACAATGTCCTCCATGTTTAAACTCAACTGGGATAACGAGGCTCCCCAAATTACCATCGAGCGAATGGATGAACCCGCACATTGTCATGAGATTAATACCGAAGAAGTAGTGGAACAACCCTGGTTCCATGAAATCAAAAGGTATCTCGAGACTAGAGATTATCCTGAAGGGAATTCCGTAAATGACAAGAAGTTCTTAAGGAAATTTGCCGCCAAATTCTTCCTGAGCAACGGCATCCTTTACAAACGAAGCCATGATTGTGTATTACTCTGATGCGTAGACAAAGCTGAAGCAGAGTTGATCATGACTGAGATACACATCGGCACATTTGGCACTCACTTGAGCGGGCATACAATGGCTAAGAAGATCCTAAGGGCAGGCTATTATTGGTCTACCATGGAAGCTGACTGCCATCAACATTCCCGTACTTGCCACAAATGTCAAGTCTATGCTGACAAAGTCCATATCCCTCCGGTTCCTCTCAATGTTCTGACTGCTCCGTGGCCCTTTGCAATGTGGGGCATTGATATGATTGGAGAGATCAAACCCACGGCTTCCAACGGACATCGCTTCATTTTAGTTGCCATTGACTATTTCACCAAATGGGTCGAAGCAGCTTCCTTCGCCTCTGTTACTAAAAATGTGGTTGCCCGCTTTATCAAGCAAAATCTCATATGCCGGTATGGTGTTCCAGACAGGATCATCACAGACAACGGTACAAATCTGAATAACACGATGATCACCGCATTGTGCGAACAGTTCAAGATTTATCATCACAATTCATCTCCCTATCGGCCAAAGATGAACGGTGTTGTTGAAGCTGCGAACAAAAACATTAAGAAGATCATTCAGAAAATGACAGTCACTTACAAAGACTGGCATGAGATGTTACCGTTTGCTCTGCATGGATACCGTACGATGGCACGTACTTCAACCGGGGCAACCCCATTTTCTTTGGTATATGGCATGGAAGTTGTCTTGCCCATGGAAGTCCATATTCCTTCTCTAAGGATTATGAAGGATGCAGGTTTGAATGAAGATGATTGGATGCAGACCCGACTTGATCAACTCAATCTGATCGACGAAAAGCGACTCGCTACTATATGCCATGGTCAGACGTATCAAAAACGGATGATCAAGGCCTCAAATAAGAAAGTCAGACGTCAAGTGTATCAAGTCGGAGATCTCGTAATCAAGCCGATTATCTTACCGCAAAGTGATCCCAGGGGCAAATGGACTCCTACATATGAAGGACCATTTGTGATCAAGAGCATATTTTCCGGTGGTGCAATGATTCTAACCACCATGGACGTCGATGATTTGCCGCACCCTGCGAACGCAGACATAGTCAAAAGATACTACGCATAAAAAAACCCGACAAGTCGAAAACCCGAAAGGGAGGCTTGGGCAAAAATGGGCATCCCGGTGAACCGAAAACCCGAAAGGGCGGTTCAGGAAAAAGTTAGGGATAAAAATAAAAAAATCTGTACACCCGGCAAGTTGAAAACCCGAAAGGGCGGCTTGGGCAAAAAGGGGTTTCCCGGTGAATCGAAAACCCGAAAGGGCAGTTCAGGCAAAAGTTAGGGAATTAAAGCGTATGACTATGTCTCGTCGGATCACTTCAAAGACAATCTCTTCATCAACCAGTTCCAGGCTTCTGATCAATCCAGTCATCGGCAAATGAAGCATTGAATGGACAGATATTCAGAGTTGTGAAAGCTATAGCGGAATGGAATCCCATGGAATTATTTCACATAGCCATCTTTATTTTTGTAAATCTTTCAAATATTTACGACAAAATCCTCTTACTAGGATGATTGTCTCCTTTGTACAAACATACTCAGAGAAAGTTAATACCAATACTTTTCCCAGAAATTTGTGTCATTTCCTTTTTCTTTTCTCTTGCACTATTTGTTTATTTTTGAGAAACGTCCAATGTTTTGTTAAATAGGCATATGCATTTGAACATAATCATTTCCTTACGAATCAAGAAAGAGGATTACTGATAGGTCAAAAGTGCATTCGGATATCTTGATGCCCTTCAAGGGAAACCCCCAGGAGATTTGGAATCCATATCCCCAGCAAACCTTGAAGCTTATCCCCAGTAGATTTTGGAAGCTTATCCCCTGCAGAGTACGGAATGTCTCTCCCGAGTTTTTATTCAAAGTTATTCCTCACAAGGGCTTATAACTGGGTTATCCTCAGCTTATTGCCACGGAAGATCGCACTCGCCAAAATTCTTCCTACCTCCAGCGGAGTTCATCAGAGTTCCCCAGCATAACTTATCAATACAATCCCCCAGAGAAGCCTATCTTTGTTATCCCCAGCCAGAGAATCCTCCAGAACTCAGTTCCCCTCAGAGTTTAAGTTTCAGTATTCCAACCGAGCTAAAACTTCAAATTATCAATCCCCGACGAAGCCAGACTAATGAACCTTCTCCCTGCAGAGTTTTGGGAGAGCAAATCTTGAGTTCCCCAGTAAAGTCGCCAGAAATACTTCCCACCAAACTGAAGATTCTCGGTCTTACCTCCCCAGCTTGAGTCTATTAGGTTGGAACTCCCCAGTAGAAGTCATCAGGAATTCCCCAGAAGATTGGTATGCAACCCAGGCTCTTTATTCTCCAGCAGCAACCAGGAATTATTCTTCCCGGCAGCAGTCAAGATACTTTTCAGCCATCTCGGATTCATCTATCCTTTGCAAGATAGCTCATCAGCTTACATGCGCATTCATTTACATTCATATCATATAACATACATTGTATCATGCATCATGACATTGCATACAACTAACTCTTTACCTTTTCAGGTAAGACTAGTCGACAGACTAAAATCATTATCTTCCGAGATTCTTCCCAGGAATAGTTCAAATGTGACCCAAACATGGCCACATTCTAATGCTTATTCCAGATTTATCCAGATGCAGTTTTACACGAGCTCATCATCAGGGAACCCTACACCAGTTCTTCCTCCAACTCCAAGATTTCTGAAAATAGTTCACGGGTTCTCCAAGTAACGGATGTTAACCTATCGCTTGTTCAGATTCTTCTCAAGACTTCTGAAAACAGTTTATGGATTCTTCCCAACAACGGATGTTAATCTATCACTTGTTCAGATGCAGCATTTGAAAACAGTTTACGGACGCTTCCCAACAACGGATGCTGCTCTATTGCTTATTCAACTCCAAGATTTCTGAAAAAAGTTCACGGGTTCTCCAAGTAACGGATGTTAACCTATCGCTTGTTCAGATTCTTCTCAAGACTTCTGAAAACAGTTTATGGATTCTTCCCAACAACGGATGTTAATCTATCAGCTTGTTCAGATGCAATTTTTGAAAACAGTTTACGGACGCTTCCCAACAACGGATGCTGCTCTATTGCTTATTCAACTCCAAGATTTCTGAAAACAGTTCATGGGTTCTCCAAGTAACGGATGTTAACCTATCGCTTGTTCAGATTCTTCTCAAGACTTCTGAAAACAGTTTATGGATTCCTCCCAACAACGGATGTCAATCTATTGCTTATTCAGACCCCCAGTTCAGAGATGGTCCCAAGCATGGACACCTCTCTGATATTTATTCCAGATGGAATCTTTAAGCCCATCTCCAAATGGCATCTCTAATCCCATTCCCGCATCCCTTGCTTTGACGAGTGCAAATTTAAGGGCACTCTAGTGTCCAATCTCCTTTTACCCTCGAGTCACGAAAGGCAAGCTTGCCAATCTAACTCTTCGGATTCAAGAAGATTGAACAGGGGCAACTGTTGTACCCCAAAATTTTCCCTCCCATTTTTCATTGATTTCTCATCACAAAGTCCTTGGAGATCAAGATCCAGTTAGGGTTTCATCTGCTCAAGACTTCTCCTTGCACTGTTGACCCAAATTAGGGTTTGAGTTTGCACAAAGATGTTTTGACCTAAAATGCCTAAGATGACTTTCTTGCTTCATATTGGACTCCCAAGTTTATCCATATCAAGTTTCAAGCCTTGATTCCAAGTTTTGCCCAGTCAATTGGACAGTTGACCTAGAAATCAACTGTATTGGGGAAAAAGTCAACTGTGGCCAATTGACAGTCAAATCTCATGAAAATTGACCCACATCAACATTATGAACTCACATGGACCATTTGATCAAGTTTGGATCACAATTCCACAAGAAATTTGATCAGATCACCAAAAGGGCAAAATGGTCATTTTTAGGGTTTTGACTGCACAGAGGCAATTTTTGACTGTTTGACCTAGCCAATGGCAAACCAAGCTCACATATGGATTCAAGGACCCCATGGAATTATCTTGACATGCTCAACAAGTTCAAAAGATCCCAAGTACACAAGATTGACAGTAGAATTTCCCAGTCAATTGATCAATTTTGACTGAATACTGAAAAGTCAAACTTTGACTTTTTGGTCAAAATCAAGAGTCAAGATTCATTTTTCATCAAAACATGCCAAATCATGAAACTTGTTCATCAAGAAATCAAAAAATGCAAATTAGGGTTAGAAATAAGAATTTTTCATAACTTAGAATTTTTCTAAGTTATGAAAAACCCTAATTTTTTCCCAACTTTGCCCCACTTTCTCACAAAGATTTATTTGGATTCAAGCAAAAGTCAAAACATGAAAGTTGTAGATTGTTGCATAATCTACAACTTTGATTCACAAAGTTCTCCCAAAATAGGCTTGTATCTCAAGTTACAATTTTTGGAATAAGGGTACTAAACCATTCTTAACTTAGTGAAATTTTAACCTATTTTGGCAAGGTTTTCTACCTAACTTCAAGACCATTTTCCGTACACTTCCACTTGGAATTTCAATTTTCATTTCAAAGATGGATTGTATTACACATTCCAAGCTTTCCAAAATGTCCAAGAACTCATCAAACAACCTCATAACTTGAGAGATTCGAATTTTGCAATATGGCAAAAAGTCACTTTGATTCATGGCTATGTACATGTTCATAACTTGTGCAAATTTCTCAAACCAGCATGCCACTTGATTACAGGCCCTTAAACCATCCAACACTCAATAATTTAATGCATGTTCATTGTGCTAAGGCCTTGTTTCTTGAGTTTAAGCATTACATGTTGGATTAGGCCATAAATGGAAAAAGTGAAATAGCCATTTTTGCAAAAGCAAGCTTTATGTCAAAGTTGCAAATCCACAAGTACAGATCAAATCACTTTGGCACAAGATTATGAGCAAAACACACTGATCAAGACAAGGTTAGCAGCATGTTTAGGGGGCCTCTACCTGCCTAGAAACTCAAGTGGCCTTTGTTTGCTTAAGTGTGAAGAAACATACCATATCACAACATAACTTTCATCTCAACATTAGAACACTGAAGCAAATATTTTATACACCTTCTAATCATCCAACCCAAGCTAGAACACGAGCAAACAAGGTCCCCAACACTCCCATTCCCAGAATCACTCTCAAACTGCAGAAACAGGGCAGGGTCTGCAGATTGAATCCCATCTCTCATTCCTTTCATGATTTCTTGCCCAAAGCTCATCAAACACATTCCCTAGCATCATTTGAAGCTAACTAAAACACAAAACACGACCTGTAACTCCTCTAACCAGTTCCATCATTTTCATTTTCTTGTTTTGCAGTTGAAGGTCCATAGCTCGATTCAAGGTGTTTCAAAGCAAAGTAAGCATTGAAATAGCATCACCACACTTCAGGCAAGCTATACAGATCATCATCTTGCCCGGAAAGCTCCCCCATTGCCAGATAGAACTTCAATTGAACAGGTATTTTTGTAAACTTCTAACTCTTAGTATAGGCATCATTAGCTCTAGGTTTGTGAATAAGAAGTGTTCTACTCATGCCCCTGAATCAGTACATGCTTTTACTTTTCATTTATTTTGCTTGAGCTGTGAGAATTTAAGGTTTGAATATGGAAGAAAAGTTAGGTCAGGATTTGGGAATGTCAAAATTCTCTCTCATTTCTGAGAGTTAGGATGAGTTCTTTATATATTTAGAATCGTGATTCAATGCTTAACATTTCTTATGTTGGAAGTTTGTGCAAAAGATCAAAGAATCCAGGTGTTTGAATGGATGCTCAGGCGCGCGTTTTTTGAATATCTTTTTGTCTTAAGGTTGAAGAAGAAGCCACGTGGGCTGGGCCTGTTTTGATTTTCCTTTTCACACCATATATTTGCTTTCATACCCCCTAGGCCCATTTTGTGTATTTGCATGAATTTTTGATTTTTCTTTTTTTATCCTGGCTTATTTATTTTTGCTAATCATATTAAAAAACATAAAAAATATTTTTCCACCATTTTTATATTTTTAGGCATTTATTTAGTTATATTTCTATTTGTATGTAAATAAGTACAAAAACATATTATTTAGAATAAATAGGAAAATAATGTAAACACCATTTTATTTTCATTTTTTATTTTGTTTTATCTTCTTAAAATATTTTACATAAAATATACTTTTTTTCATAAATATTAATTATTATTATTTTTGTATATATAATATTTATTTAGTAAATAATAAAGATATTTATACATATTAATATACTTAGGGCAAAAATACCAAAATATATACATATTTTTCTTTTATTAATATTTGACTTCAAAAAATACTTTTTATAAATATATTCCATTTTATTTTATTTTTTATATAATTATTAAATATTATACATATTAAATAGTTAATATACTTATTTAATGAAATTAGGGTTTTACCCTTTTAAAACACAAAAACTCCAAAAATGTTACCTTTTCATTTTATTCATTTTTGTTTATTGGACATAAAAAATATCTTTTTTTTTCATACAATATAAAAACCCTTTTTGCATTTTGCATCTTTATTTTATTTTCCATTTAATTTATGCAATCAATTATCTTGTAAATATTCCAAAATTGATGTAATAGCTAGGTTTAAATTTCTTGTCTAAATATCCCCCCATTTGAACATTTGTACCCCCCTTCCCATATTGTGTTGTAATAGTGTAGGAATTTTACTTTTCGCACTTTAACGCTTTCTAAATATACCATGCTAGAATTAGGGTTTGTATGCAAATAAAAAGAACAAAATAGTTTGACCTAATTTCAAGATAATCAAGCATGAAAATGGACAACACATACCACACTTGCACCCCTAGGGTATTCCACTTGTTGCCTTCAAATAAATGGGCCATATTGCATGCTAGGTATCTTGGCAAAATCAAACAAAACAAAATGATCATAGTCCCTCGATGACGCTTTCAAAAGTTGCCTAAAAATGATCAAGTACCTTTAAAGGAAAAATTGCCCAAAGATACTTGGCACCATTGCAATTATGGTCCATACGATGACCCTTGCCTGTCCCTTTCACATCCTAACACAAGATTGTCCACCAAATGCAATGGTGGAACAAAATTGTTAAAAGGGTTAAAACATAGCATAAATCTTTGAGAACTTTAGGGTAGATAGCTCTGAAGTACTTGTCAATTTGCAAAAGAAAACACTTGCTTATTTTCAAACTACACTTCACAAACACTTTCAAAACAAACTTTCAAAAACCTTGAAACATCTTTTCAAAAAGACAAACACCTTTTGTAAAACATTCGAGTAAAGAATTGTTACAAGGGTTGCCTAGACAAGGCATCTTTTTCAAAACATTTTCAAAACCATGCACAAAGCACCATTTCAAACAATTGAAAACCAAGGCAAGTTGATCTAAGCAAGTACCTAAAAGCCCATGGATAACCATGGATAGAAAGGGTGCTAATACCTTCCCTTTCTATAATCTACTCCACGAACCCAAGAAAAATCTCAAAGGTTTTTGCTGTGCTTTTTAAACCTTTCCTTAGGATAAAATAAAAAGTCGGTGGCGACTCTTGCTCAACCGAAACATTTGCGAAAATGAACGTAAAACTCATAGTCAGTTCTCCCACCGTATCACAGCAGTCAATCTCTCAAAAGAGAAAAGCCCACTGAGCCAAAACCTATAAAGGAGGCTTAAGAAAGTTGGGGCATCCCGCTGACTATAATCTCGAAAACAGGAACAATCAGGCAAAAGTTAGGGATAACAAATCAAAAGAACGAGGTTGCTACAAATCCTCAACAACATGAAAAATGTTGCAAAAATGACTGCCTTCCAAAATCCAACTTGTGTGAACCATCACCAAAACGTCGTTCCAAATTCGAATAGAGTTCGACGCACAATTAACTGAGTTTAGGATTGAAGAACATCACGAAGAGCGGGTGGGTACAAATATACTTTGAGCCTTTATCCTTTGTTTCTTAAACCGTGAACCAAGCCACGTTACAACCCTTCAAAAGTCCTAATTGAAGCATGGGTTAGTTCGAAAGCATACTGTTACAAAAGGTATCCTAACTCCTGTAAGGCTTTGCTCTAAATCTTGTGTTGAATTTGTCTTATAAAAATTTTTCTGCTAAAAAACGCATTTTTCAAAACTTCGAGACAAGCATAAACTTTGCATTACTTGAATATCACTGTTTGCATTTGGCTATTTGTTTGACAACAGAGAAATTCACACAATGAATATCCGATGAACGAAAGCTCTCCCAGTGAACAAAATCACTTCAAAAAGGATAACACTTCCATTGACGAATCTCCTATCAACAGGGGGACTTAACATGTCACTATCCAGCATACCCGGGGCAGTCCAGTCAAGATTTAAAGAAATCTCTGAAGAAGTGCAGAGTAACCAGGGGCAAGTCTCCATCTCCGTCACTTGGGGCATTGAACGTCAACCCCGACAAAGGGTTACATACAATCAAACTTTTTGGCAATGTCACAAACACTCGCTGCTAGGGGTAGTGACAAATCTCCCCAAAATCCTTCTCATAGGATGATTCCCCAGCAAGAGTATAATCTCTGACCCCCTTTCCCCAACTGAATCAACCTCAAGAATCCTCGAGGACTTCCCCCAACAAAGATGTCACCTCTCTAGCGGACTAACGACAAGGTTTATTTCCCCAACAACACCAGGATTTCCCAGCTTGAGTTTGCCTCTCTGACTACTACAAATCAAAGGACCACAACTCCTCTTCCCCAGTAGACTACTCTACAATCCCCAGCAAGTTACTGCAAAACCTGGACCCGACCAGATATCAGTTCAACTTCGACTCCCCAGTAGAGCAACGGAGGACTAAGACTCCTAAAATCCTTTTCCAAGCAGAAATAAACATACTCCCCACAGAGTTTTCAACTTCCCCAGTGGAGTTCTCCTCAAACAACAAAATAGGAATCCATTGGAAATATTCTAAGCAAAGTTTGAAGACACACATACTCTTCAACAGCAGTCCAGGATTTAATGAATTCCCAGCTTTTGTCAAGGATTTATTTTCCCAGACAAAAATACATTCATTAACATTTCACATTTCATACATCCTATTTACATACATGATAAGTGCATACAACACAATCTCATTTACTTTTGAGAACATCATGACATTATGCATTTGATATATCATGACATTGCATACAGCTAACGTTTTACCTTTTCAGGAAAAGGTCGATCAACAGATGGCTACCATCAACCTTTTCAAGTTCCGGATTAATACCTGTAGCAAGCCAGGAAAACTATCTGTGGACGACTGATTGTAGATTAATACCTGTAACAAGCCAGGAAAACTATCTACATGAAGAGATTGAAGATTAACACCTGTAACAAGCCAGGAAACTATCTTTCTTTCTCAGGTCAGAGATTAATACCTGAAACCAGACAAGACAACTATCTCGTCGACCAACCTTTTCAAGTTCCGGATTAATACCTGTAGCAAGCCAGGAAAACTACCCGTGGACGACTGATTGTAGATTAATACCTGTAACAAGCCAGGAAAACTATCTACATGAAGAAATTGAAGATTAATACCTGTAGCAAGCCAGGAAAACTATCTTTCTTTCTCAGGTCAGAGATTAATACCTGAAACCAGACAGGACAACTATCTACTCGACCAGCTCAAACAACCTAACTCCAAGATATAGTCCAGATACGCTCCAGATACGGTTGCCATTCTGTTATTCATTCAGATCCCAGTTACAGTCTCAGATATACTCCAGACACGGAAGTCATTCTGCTACTCATACAGATCTCAACTCCAGATACAATCCAGATACGCTCCAGATACAGTTGCCATTCTGTCACTCATTCAGATCCCAGTTACAGTTTCAGATACACTCCAGATACGGAAGTCATTCTGCTACTCATACAGATCTCAACTTCAGATACAATCCAGATACGCTCCAGATACGGTTACCATTCTGTCACTCATTCAGATCCCAGTTACAGTTTCAGATACATTCCAGACATGGAAGTCATTCTGCTACTCATACAGATCTCAAACTCCAGATACATTCCAGATACGCTCCAGATACGGTTGCCATTCTGTCACTCATTCAGATCCCAGTTACAGTTTCAGATACACTCCAGATACGGAAGTCATTCTACTACTCATACAGATCTCAACTTTAGATACAGTCCTGATACGCTCCAGATACGGTTGCCATTCTGTCACTCATTCAGATCCCAGTTACAGTTTCAGATACACTCCAGATACAGAAGTCATTCTGCTACTCATACAGATCTCAACTTCAGATACAATCCAGATACGCTCCAGATACGGTTGCCATTCTGTCACTCATTCAAATCCCAGTTACAGTTTCAGATACATTCCAGACATGGAAGTCATTCTGCTACTCATACAGATCTCAAACTCCAGATACAGTCCAGATACGCTCCAGATACGGTTGCCATTCTGTCACTCATTCAGATCCCAGTTACAGTTTCAGATACACTCCAGATACGGAAGTCATTCTGCTACTCATACAGATCTCAACTTCAGATACAGTCCAGATACGCTCCAGATACGGTTGCCATTCTGTCACTCATTCAGATCCCAGTTACAGTTTCAGATACACTCCAGATACGGAAGTCAATCTACTACTCATACAGATCTCACATTCAGATACAGTCTAGATACGCTCCATATATGGTTGCCATTCTGTCACTCATTCAGATCCCAGTTACAGTTTCAGATACATTCTAGACATGGAAGTCATTCTGCTACTCATACAGATCTCAAACTCCAGATACAGTCCAGATACGGTTGCCATTCTGTCACTCATTCAGATCCCAGTTACAGTTTCAGATACATTCCATACATGGAAGTCATTCTACTACTCATACAGATCTCAACTCCAGATACAGTCCAGATATGATCCAGATTCGGATGTCATTCTGTCACTCATTCAAAATACAATCCAGATACGGTCCAGATTTGGATGTCATTTTGTCACTCATTCAAGATACATTCCAGATACGCTCCAGATACGGTTGCCATTCTGTCACTCATTCAGATCCCAGTTACAGTTTCAGATACATTCCAGACATGGAAGTTATTCTGCTACTCATACAGATCTCAACTCCAGATACGATCCAGATTCGGATGTCATTCTGTCACTCATTCAAAATACAGTCCAGATATGATCCAGATTCGGATGTCATTTTGTCACTCATTCAAAATACAGTCCAGATACGATCCAGATTCAGATGTCATTTTGTCACTCATTCAAAATACAGTCCAGATACGATCCAGATTCGGATGTCATTCTGTTATTCATTCAAAATCCAAATACAGTTACAACTCAGATACGCGCCAGACACAGATGCCATTCTTTGGCTCATATAAACTCAGTCTCCAGATACAGTTCAAATGCATTCCATACATGGATACCATTTTGATGCTCATTCTTCTGACCTACAACATACAGTTCAACAAACATTCTTGGATGACATCTTTAAGCCCATCTCCGACAAGATTCTGTCACATCTCTAGATGGCATCTTTAAGCTCATCCCCGACAAGATTCTGTCACATCTCCAGATGGCATCTTTAAGCCCATCCCCGACAAGATTCTGTCACATCTCCAGATGGCATCTTTAAGCCCATCTCTGACAAGATTCTGTCACATCTCCAGATGGCATCTTTAAGCCCATCCCCGACAAGATTCTGTCACATCTCCAGATGGAATCTTTAAGCCCATCCCCGACAAGTTTCTGTCACATCTCCAAATGGCATCTTTAAGCCCATATCCTCAGCTATATTTTGATGAGTGCAAATTTACGGGCACTCTAGTGTCCAATCCTCTTTTACCTTCGAGTCACGAAAGGCAAACTTGCCAATCTAACTCTTCAGGTTCAAGAAGATTGAACAGGGGCAGCTGTTGTACCCCAAATTTGCCCTCTCATGTTTTCCAAAGTCTTCCCCCTGCATGGTTGACCAGAAACCCTTGCCTAAGGAAAAAGAAAATTTTTGAGTGGTGCTTTAAGTACCTTTCGATTGGCATTCTGAAAGACCCTTCGATTGGTATTCTGAAGGAGCCTTTCGATTGGCATGGATAATTCCCTTCGATTGGCATTATGGACAAGCACTTCGATTGACATTCCAAAAATGCTTCGATTGGCATTATGGACAAGCACTTCAATTGACATTCCAAAAATGCTTCGATTGGCATTATGGACAAGCACTTCGATTGACATTCCAAAAATGCTTCGATTGGCATTATGGACAAGCACTTCGATTGACATTCCAAAAATGCTTCAATTGGCATTATGGACAAGCACTTCGATTGGCATTGTGTCAAGGCCTTCGATTGGAATTCTGAAAGACCTTTTCGTTTGGCACCCTGGACCAAGCCTTTCAATTGGCATGCCACAGGATCCTTCGATTTAGCATTGTGTCAAGGCAGCTTCGACATACATGTTAACCATGTCCTTCGATTAGCATGAACAGCACCTTTCGATTGGCCTGTTAACAAAGCCTTTCGATTGGAATTTTAACAAGTACCCTTTGATTGGTATATGGACAAATACCCTTCAATTGGCATTTCAAAAGGTCCTTGGACTGGAACTTCAGAGTGTCCTTCGACTGGAACTTCAGAGTTTCCCTTAATAAGAACATCAGAACAAAATGACCTTCGAATGGCATTTCAGCGCAGAGTTTCTCTTAATCTAAGATGCTCTGATGAAGGAAGTTCTAAACACTTCGAATCAGAACTTAGAATCATCACAAGGCCAAGGGATGGTCGAAGTTGTTTAATAGGGAATGTTCTAAATAGATTCGAATTGGACTTTGAAGCTGGCAAAGAAGGCCCGTTCGAAGGGTACATAAGAAACCCATTCGAAGGACACACAACTGGTGAAAACGAATGCTGTTTTGTTCCAGTCTGGTTGAAAGGTGTAGAAAGATGGAGGATTCGACTCAAAAGATCAAGTTGAACATTCAGACCCATAGGCTAGGCCACGTGTCTTCCCTTTTTAGGCCTGTACCTATTTATTGTCTAAGACCACTTGCACTTAATAGCACAGTACTCTTGAGCCTTGCGCCTGTTTTCCTTCAGAATGAAGCAACCCCGTCTGAACCATTCATCTTGCTTTTGTGGCACAAGTGGACATTTACTTTCCAGCTGGGCCTTATTTTATTATTTTCTGCACCCCAACTGCCAAGAGGCCCCCACATGTACTGTCACGTTACATTATTTTATTATTTTGCAAGGCTGGCTGTTGAAAACATGTCCATTCTTTTTCTCTATAAATAGAGGAATTTATGCAAAGCTGAGAGAGGATCTTTGGACCAGAAGAACAAATCTCCCAAATTTTCTCAAACACAAAAAAATCTCTCAAGTCCCTTCAACACTTGTGAGAACATACCCAGAAACCAAACAACAAATCCAGAATTGCATCCACCTGCCTAACACCAGAACATCAAACCTGTGTTACAAATACAAGCCTAAGGCACAACAAGCCTTGAGGCCTGCATAACCTCAAAACCTGCCTTCCTTAACAAAGCCAGAAAACTCAAGCCAGTTCAACTGCAACTGCAAACAAACCTGCCTAAAGCCAGTCCAACTGCAACTGCAAGCAAGCCTGTATCAAAACTAACAAAAACTCGGACCTGCCTGTATCAAAACTAACAAAAACTCAGACCTGCCTGTATCAAACCAAAGAGCAAACACTTATCCTCTTAGAATCTGAAACATCCCTATACCTTGTTACCCTTTGAATCCAGTAGGAAGAACCTCACAATTATCCAGTATCAAGGACATAACTCCTGGTTCCTCCCTTCGAATCCAGAAGCATTCAAGGAAACCACTTAAAGGCCCAACACACGTTCCAGCCTCAAGCAAGGTAAGTCATTCTTAACCTTGAACCCTTCATTTCTAGCGTAACATGTAAATAAGCTTCCTTTTCGTTTCAAACATGTACATAGTGTTTGTTACCTTTTCGTTTCCACTCTTTTAGTTTGTTTTTATTGTCTCTCCTTTTGGTTTTGATCTTTGGTTTGTTACAAATGCTCTAAGAACTAACCTGGCCATGGGGTAATGACAGCATGGCCTTGGGCCATGTTGCTATTTAATATCTCAAACGAAATAAACAAAAGACAGGAGTATGAAACGAAGCCCCAGGCTTCCTCACTGACTCCAGACCCAATCGAAGAAGACAGAAAGGCAGATTGCATCTTGCACAGATTCTAGGCCCAATCGAAGAAGGCAACAAGGCAGAAAGGCCCAGCTAGAGGCACACTTGCACTAAGTCCAGGCTCAGACGAAAGGCACTTCCATGCTGGTGCCAGCCTCCAATCGAAGTACATGACCTGACTGGTGCCAAAACCCAATCGAAGGTCATGACCTCACTGGCGCGAATTCCCAATCGAAGGACAGGACCTTACTGATGTCAGCCCCCAATCGAAGGAGGCCAACAGAATGCAAATCGAAGGGTGCTCCTGCCTGGGTCGAAAGACACTCATTTTTCTTACTTTTATCTTATTTTTTCCTTCTTATTTTTTATGCACTTAAATATGGTTGTAATAGTGTAGGATATTTATTTTCTACACTTTTATTGCTTTGTACAAATACTAGTAATTAGATGTGTATGGCAAGATAAAATCAACAAGTAGACAACCCAAAAATCAAAGACAAAATGAATGCAATCAAACACACTTGCACACATGCACCCTTAGGGTAATTCCACTTGTTGCCTTATAAAAATGGCCATGTTATGCATGTGGGATGTCTTAGCACAAACGAATTGAAAAAAGATCATAGTACCTCAATGAAGTTGCCTTTCAAAATGATCTTAGTCCCTACAGAAAAGTGCTAAGTCATTTCACAACATTGCTATCATGGTCATACGATGACCCGCGCCTGTCCCGTTAACATCCTAACACAAGGTTGTTCACCAAATACAATGGTGAAACAACACTGTTAAAAGGGTTAAAAAACATAAGAAAGATCTTTGAGTAAAATAGGGTAGACAACTCTTAGTTACTTGATCAAAAATCTTGCAAAACATCCTTGCTATTTTTTCAAAACACACTCCACAACACAATTTCAAAACAACTTTCAAAACATTGAAAACCTTTCAAAAAGACATACACCTTTGTATACATTCAAACAAGAATCATTACAAAGGTTGCCTAGACAAGGCATCTTTTTCAAAACATTTTCAAAGCCGCACACACAAAGCATCATTTCAAACAATTGAAAAGCAAAGGCAAGTGATCTAAAACAAGTAACTAAGAGCCCATGGATAACCATGGATGAAAAGGGTGCTAGCACCCTCCCTTTTCATAATCTACCCACGAACCCACGAAAATATCTCAAAGGTCTTTCCTGTGCTTTTTGACCTTTCCTTAGGATAAAATAAAAAGTCGGTGGCAACTCTTGCTAAACCGAAACATTTGCGAACACAAACGCAAAACCTCAAGTCAGTTCTCCCACCGTATCACACTTACATATGCCATTTGGAGAAGATGACTGAGAGTTGTCGGAGATGGGCTTAAAGATGCCATCCAAAGTAGATGTTGATTTCATAAATGGTCCCTTTGTGGGGGTTCCTGTTCCTGCTGTCTGAGGAGGACTCTGCTGGGGAATGTGGGTTTCTGTTGTTCTCCTTTTTTGAGGAAAACTCTGTGGGGAATAGAATCTAGGAACTTCAGTTATCCAAGGCTCTATTGAGGAGTTATCTCTATACTGGAGAGATGGGGGTTTGCTACTTTCTGGTTGAAATCCAGGCTTCATAATAACTTTCTGGGGATAATGGAGTTAATAGTTATCTGAAAGTGTAATAGAAAGATCTTGTGTAGGGTTGTTCCAAGATGAGTCCGTGTTAGTCTGCACCCAGAGATATATGAGAAGGAGCTTGTGTGGGGCTGTTTCAGGATGAGTTTGTGTTAGACTACATCTGGATGATGAGAAGTAACTTGTGTAAGATTGCTTCGGGATGAGTTTGTCTTAGACTGCATCAGGATGATGAGAAGGAACCCGTGTAAGATTGCTTCGGGATGAGTCCGTGTTAGATTGCATCTGGATGATGAGAAGGAACCCGTGTAAGATTGTCTCCTCTGGTCATGTAGATAGTTTTCCTGTCTGGTTTCAGGTGTTAATCTACAAATCAGTTGTTCGCAGATAGTTGTCCTGTCTGGTTTCAGGTATTAATCTAGAATTTGAAAATTGTTGGTCACTGAGATAGTTGTCCTGGATGGTCTCAGGTATTAATCTCTGACATGAGAAAGAAAGATAGTTTCCTAGCTTGTTACAGGTATTAATCTTCAATCTGCTCATGTAGATAGTTTTCCTGGCTTGTTATAGGTATTAATCTACAATCGGTTGTCCACAAATAGTTCTCCTGGCTTGTTACAGGTATTAATCTGGGACTTGTTTTTGTCAGTCGTTGAGATAGTTGTCCTGGCTGGTTTCAGGTATTAATCTCTGACATGAGAAAGAAAGATAGTTTTCCTGGCTTGTTACATGTGTTAATCTTCAATCTCCTCATGTAGATAGTTTTCCTGGCTTGTTACTGGTATTAATCTACAATCAGTCGTCCACAGATAGTTCTCCTGGCTTGTTACAGGCATTAATCTGGGACTGTGTTTTTATTGGTAAACCCGTCTTTCTTCGGGAGTTCATACCATTTGGTCGTGTAGATAGTTTCCCCGTCTGGTTTCGGGTATTAATCTTTGACATGCTGTATAAGTTGATAGTGTTTGTCTGTCTGCCAATTTAACCTGAAAAGGTAAAACCAGTTTCATGCGATGTCATGATGTATGAATTGCATGATGCTCTCAAAATAAATGAGATTGTGATATATGCATTTGTGTTGCATATGATATGATGTTTTTAGAATGATGCATGAATGCAATGTATGAATGTATGAGTTGTTCCATTGCAGTTTTGTTGAATTAGGGAAAATAAATCTCTGAAGTTTGCTGGGGGTGAAGAATGTAGGTCTTCAAATTGAAGTTGAAATGTTGGGAGATAGATTTCCGTTGTTAGAGAAATAACTTTGTTGGGGAAGGAACATTATGTGCACTGTTTGGGGATTTTATGAAATCCTGCTGGGGAATCCTAAGCAGCTTGGCGACTTCACTGGGGGATCTTTTGTTGGAGCAGTAATTAGGAGATTCTTGCTCCGCCGGGGATATGAGAACCTGACACCATTAGGTTTCATATTGAGAAGATGGTGGTGACCTTGTAGTAGGATGTCTCTGCCTCTATACCTGCTGGAGAAGGTATCTGCTGGAGGAAATATCTGTGGAGATTTTGTGGATGGCCCTTGGATATTGTCCCGTTTCTTAAAGTCATTAGTAATTGTCTTTCTATTTTTTATGTGTATATTTGTAAGCAGTAATCACATTCAAATGCACATGTTCAAAAATAATCAGTGGATATTTTGCAAACAAAACAGAAAAATAAAAACAAATGTTTTGCAGTCTCAAAGAGATAACTTTGTATTAACTTGAAAAAGTGTTTCTATACAAGGAGACAGACATCCTAGTAAGAGACTGTCGTCAAAAGAATGGAAACTATACAAAAATAGTATACAAAGAAAAAAGCTATGTGAAATAATCCCATTGGGTTCCCATTCCGCTATTGCCTTTATGTCTTTGAGCGTCTCATCTCTTCTGCTGCTTGTCCTAAGCTGACTGGATTGATTAGTACCGTTTGAGCTTGATAGTTGATACTGAAGATTGGATGTAAGGTGATTCAACGAGACATAGTTATAGGCTTTAACTCCCTAACTTTTGCCTGGACCTCCCTTTCAGGTTTTCAGTCCACCAGGATACCCTTTTTTCCCAAATCGTCTTTTCAGGTTTTTGACTTGCCGGGTGTATAGATTTTTTATGTATATCCCTAATTTTAACTCGAACATGATGGTTCACTGGGATGCCCTTATTTTTGCCTAGGCTAGTCAACCTAGCGGGTCTTTGTTCATGCGTAGTATCTTTTAACTATGTCTGCGTTTACAGGGTGCGGAAGGTCGTCATCGTCCATAGTGGTTAAAATCATGGCTCCACTAGAAAATATGTTCTTGATCACAAATGTCCCTTTGTATGTGGGAGTTCATTTTCCCATGGGATCACCCTGTGGTAGTATAATGCGCTTGATTACCGGGTCACCAGCTTGATATACCTGACGTCTGACTTTCTTGTTAAAAGCTTTGATCATACATTTTTGGTACATCTGACCATGAAAGACAGCCACGAGCCTCTTCTCGTCAATCAAGTTTAATTGGTCAAGTCGAGTCTGAACCCATTCATCTTCATTCAAACATGCATCCTTCATGATTCTCAAAGAAGGGATCTGGACTTCAATGGGTAGGACAACTTCCATACTGTATACCAAAGATAAAGGAGTTTCCCCTATTGATGTGTGTATTATGGTGTAGTAACCATGAAGAGAAAATGGTGATATCTTGTGCCAGTCTTTGTATGTCACTGTCATCTTCTGTATGATTTTTTTATATTTTTGTTAGCAGCTTCTATAGCGCCATTCACCTTTGGCTGGTAAGGAGAAGAGTTGTGATGTTGAATCTTGAATTGTATGCAGAGCTTGGTGATCATGGTATTATTGAGATTGGTACCATTATCAATGATGATTCTTTCTGGAGTACCATACCAACAGATAAGGTTATGTTTGATGAACCAGGCCATAACGTTCTTGGCAACAGAAACAAATGAGGCTGCCTTGACCTACTTTGTGAAGTAATCAATGGTGACCAGGATGAAGTTGTGCCTATTAGTAGCAGTAGGTCTAATCTCTCTGATCATATCGATGCCCCATATTATGAAAGGCCAGGGAGCAGTCAAGACGTTCAAGGGAACTGGAGGCACATGTACTTTATCAGCATAGATCTGGCACTTGTGACAAATTCGGGAATGTCGATAACAGTCTGCTTCCATAGTGGACCAGTAGTATCCTACCCTCTGAATTTTCTTAGCCATTGCGTGCCCACTAGAATGGGTGCCAAAGGTACCTTCGTGCATATCCGCCATAATCCTCTCTGCTTCACTCTTGCCTACACACCGAAGTAAAGTAGAATCATGGTTGCACTTGTAGAGGATCCTGTTAATGAGGAAGAACTTGGCAGAGAACCTTCTTAGGAACTTCTTATTGTTGACTGAAGCTCTCGGAGGATACTCTTGGGCTTTGAGATATCTCTTGACTTCATGGAACCAAGGTTTGTCCATTACTTCTTCAGTACCAATCTCGTGACAGTATGCTGGTTCATCCATTCTCTCAATAGTGATCTGAGGAGCCTCATTATCCCACCTGACCTTGAACATGGATGACATATTATCTAGCACGCCCGCTAATTGATTTTCCTCTCGTGGAAAATGCTCAAAGGTAACTTCTTCAAAGTGTGGAATCAGTGTCAACATATACTCTTTGTAAGGGATGAGATTAGGATGCTTTGTGTCCCATCTCCTTTGATTTGACTGATTACTAAAGCTGAGTCTCCAAATACACTCAAGAATTTGATCCTCAAGTCGATAGAGGCTTTGAGACCCATAATACATGCTTCATACTCAGCCATATTGTTGGTACAATTGAAACATAGCCTGGCAGTGAAAGGAGTATGGCAGCCTTCAGGAATTATGATCACAACACCGATTCCATTGCCAAGAGTGTTAGAAGCTCCATCAAAAATCATAGTCCATCGGGATCCTTTCTCAGGTCCTTCATCCGGTCCAGGTTCTTCACAATCAGTTACTAGCATGATGTTTTCATCCGGGAACTCAAAATTCATGGATTGGTAGTCATCCACAGACTGATGAGCTAAATGATCAGCTAATACACTTCCCTTAATTTCTTTCTGGGTTGTATACTGAATATCATATTCGGTCAGGATCATTTGCCATCTAGCTATTCTTCTAGAGAGAGCGGGCTTCTCAAAGATGTACTTTATAGGATCCATTTTAGATATCAACAAGGTAGTGTGATTCAACATATATTGTCTTAGTCGGTGAGCAGCCCATGCCAAAGCGCAACAAGTTTTCTCGAGCAGTGAGTATCTTGTTTCATAGTTGGTAAACTTTTTGATAAGTTAGTATATTGCATGCTCTTTTCGACCAGACTCGTCATGCTGCCCCATCACACACCCCATTGAGTTCTCTAATACTATTAAGTACATGATCATAGGTCTTCCTTCAACTGACGGCATCAAGATTGGAGGTTCTTAAAAATATTCCTTGATTTTGTCAAAGGCGTTTTGGAAATCGTCATTCCACTTCACTGCTTAATCTTTCTTCAGCAATTTGAAGATTGGCTCACAAGTACGGTCAAATGTAAAATGAATCTGGATATGTAGTTTAGGCGTCCCAAGAATCCCCTAACCTCCTTCTTAGTGCGAGGGGTTGGAATTTCTTGTATAACTTTAACCTTTGCAGGGTCCATTTCAATGCCTTTTCCCCTGACCATGAAACCTAAGAGCTTATCGGATCTCACTCCAAAGGTGCACTTATTCGGGTTCAGCTTCAATTTGTACTTTTTCATCCTTTCAAACAGCTTCTGTAGATGATCAAGGTGTTCCTCTTTAGTCTGAGACCTAGATATCATATCATCAATGTAGACCTCTATCTCGTGATGGATCATATTATGAAACAAAGCTACCATAGCATGCTGATAGGTTGCCTCGATGTTCTTTAACCCAAATGGCATCACTTTGTAATAGAAAGTGCCCCACTGTGTGACAAAGGTCGTTTTCTCCATGTCTCCGGGTGCCATTTTGATCTGATTGTACCCAGAGAAGCCATCCATGAAGGAGAATGCCTTATTTTGTACGGTGTTGTCAACCAGAACATCAATATGGGGAAGCGGGAAATCATCCTTGGGGCTTGCCCTATTCAAGTCTCTGTAATCCACACACATACGTACCTTACCATCATTCTTAGGTACTGGAACAACATTGGCTACCCATTATGGATAAGAGGTGACAGTTAAGAAACCATCGTTGAATTGTTTCATGACTTCAGCCTTTATCTTTTCTGACATCTCTGGCCGCATGCGACGAATCTTCTATTTCACTGGAGGGAAGTCCTCTTTTATAGGTAGGCGATGAACCACAATATCGGTGTCAAGTCCCGGCATGTCCTCATATGACCAGGAAAAAACCTCAACATAGTCATATAGCATCTGAATTAACCACTCCTTGACACTATTATCCATATCGGCACCTATCTTCACTTATTTTTTATCCTCTTCAGTACCCAAGTTGATTGTATCAACTGGCTCTTCATGAGGCTGTATTTCCCTTTCCTCCTGTTGTAACAGTCTGGAAAGTTCTCCTGGTACTTCACAATCTTCCTCACCTTCGTCCTTGGCTTGGTAGATCGTATTTTCAAAGTCATAATGAACAGTAGCAGAACTGTTATCAATGGGATCCATAGTGGATGTGGATCTGCAGTTTGATATGTGGGTGTGTGTAAGAGCATAGCTATATAAAGTAAAAATCAGAAAAGAAAAACAAAGAGCGCAAAATTTGCATGCAAAACGTCCAATGTTTTATTGATGACATATGAAAATGAAGCAATAACCCTCACAAAATAGACCATTGTGCCTCGGGTAAGACACAAGACTTTAAAGTTTCAATTGTTCAAATATTACATTTCCTCAAAAACCAAAAAGATAAATTACTCTTGAATAAAAGTAATGGGCACAAAGTCTTTAGCTTCCCAATTGCTGAGTCCACCGCTGATGGTTGGGAAGATCCACTTGTCAAGGCCATAATCACTATTGTTGTCTTCCAGAGTGTCGACTCCATGGTTGTTGATTCGTAAAGGTGGTCCCCTGGCACGAGCACGATGGATAGCTCTCTGGGCTCCTGATAAAACCCAAACCAAATTTGTCAGATTTGTAGAGAATGTCCGGAAGTTGGCCCCAAATTATACACCCACCTTCTTCGACTATTGCCTTGTCATCCTTCAGAGAGGCTATCTTCAGCGGGGTTCTGGTAGTCTTTGGAGCACTAGCCATAGTCTTAGTCGCAGCAACGGTCTGTGGAACCTCCTCAAAGTTCTGGCATGGGGCCTCAATGAACTCGCCGTCCATTTGGACATACCTAAAAGAGTTCCAGTGGCTCACCATGTATTCCTCCTCCCCATGGACTGTGATAATTTTCCCGTTGACTGGATACTTCAGCATCTGATATAGGGTGGAAGTTACAGCACAACCCCATGGATCCAGGGTCGACCCAATAAATAGGAATAAGACGGGTGGATATCCATCACATAGAAAGTGGAATTAAAAGTATGAGTACCAATTTTGATAGGGATGTCCACCTCCCCATGCGCCATTATTTTAGAACCGTCGAAGGCCCTCACCACAATGTTACTGGGCTTCAGTGTGAGTCCTTTGCAATCTAGCCTGTCTAGAGCATTCTTGGGTAAGACATTCAGTGATGAACCTGTATCCACCAGAACATGGGCTAATGTAGTGCCCCTACACTCAATGGATACATGCAGGGCATCATTGTGTTTCCTTCCCTTGGGAGTTAGGTCTGCATCAGAGAAACCCGATCCATTATTAGCAGTCAGGCTGGCTACGCAATTCTCTAATTGATCAGCGGAGGTCTCTTGAGGCACATGGGCAGACTTCAGGAATTTTACTAAAGCCTTAGCATGGGCTTTAGAGAATAATAGTAGGGCCAATATTGAGATTTTTGAAGGGGTATGCCCCAATTGCTCCACAATATTATAATCACTTTTCTTGATTATCTTTTAAATCTCTTCCATTTCCTTTTTAGAAGCCTCGGGAATGACTTCTAGGTGCGCCTTCGTCCGGACAGGCTCAACTAATACATCTTTTCCCCGAGTCTCGGCCGACTCGGTAGCAGGGATAACAACAGAACTAACAGTAGGAGTAGCAATGGGAATACTGACAGGAGAAATAGCAGGAATAATCATAGGAGTAGTAATGGGAGTACTAGAAGGAGCAGTATCAGAGATGATTACAGGAGTAGCAACAGTTTTTGGAGAGATCTCGGGAGAGAAAACCCTTCCGCTTCTCGTTATTTTACTGGTCCTAATGATATTATCGATGTTAGGATCAGTACCTTTAACAACTTTGTCTTCAATAGCCAACAAGTCTTTTTTGACGCTATGGTAATAGACGTTAGCCCCATAATTCTAGGGAACGACTTTATCTGGAGAATATGGTATTGGCCCCGACATGGTGATGATCAGGGGAGTAAACTTTGGAACAGATGTAATCCTAACGGGTCTTTTGGTAGAGACCCTGGGAGGATTGTCGAAAATGGTGATTATCGAGACATCTTCACATGAACTTCTTGCAAGAGGAACTTTTTCGAACATAATTTCTTTGTTAACCATCAGGCGCTGGACGCCCATCTTCAATAACAAACATCCATCTGGAAGAGACATACATAAGTGGCAACCTTTACCACAACCCGGAAATAAACCGGCTCGCAATAGATTCCTTTTGATAGTCGGAAGAGGAGTAGCTAACTCATCCACAGAAGAAACAAACCGATTGTCACCAACAGCATTAACACCTTGACCATGTTTGGGCATTGGTACAGTTATTACGTTAGGTGTCTCGGGCAGGTCAAACTCAATCTCCTTCGCCTCAATGAGATCCTGTACCTTATTATTTAAAGCCCAACAATCATTTGTATCATGCCCCAGAGTTTTAGAGTGGTAGGCACATCGAGCATTTGGGTTGTAGCGGGGAGATGCAGTATTAGGATTCTTTGGGGCCTCCTTTAGGGTTACCAGGTTGGACTTCAGCAGGTGTGGTAAAACCTGGGATAGGGTCATGTTGATCCGAGTAAACTGTCTTCCGGGTGCATCCGACCTGCACTGATTTTTTTGTTGTTGGTTTGAGGAAGGATTGGAAATCATAACAACCTCTACCGTCGGACGATGCTCAGTTTTGTTGTGATTTCTTTGGCCATAAGCATCACTGACTTACTTCTTTCCTGTGAAAGGTTTCTTTGCAGCACTGGAGGATGCATCTCTCTGGATCTTACCACTTTTGATGCCATCCTCTACCCGTTCATCAGTCAGTATTAGTTCAGTGAACCCAGCAGAAGAACTCCCAATCAGATGGTTAAAGAATGGCCTGGATAATGTGCCCAAGAACATGTCTACCAGCTCTCTATCAAACAACGGAGGCTGGACTCTTCCCACAAGGTCTCTCCACTTTTTGGAATAATCTTAAAAACCTTCGCCGAAACTCATAGATATGCTTTGCAACTGTGCACGAGTTGGGGAAAGGTCAATATTATATTGATACTGCTTGTAGAAAGCAGCAGCCAGATCTTCCTAATTGTGAATGTTGGTTCTCTCCAATTGGTAGAACCATTCCAGCTGAGTCCCTGACAAACTCTCCTGGAAGAAATGGACCCACAAATTTCTGTCAGTAGTATGGGGTTGAATCTTCCTGACATACGACCTTAAATGAAGCTTAGGACAGGAGACGCTGTCGTACTTAGAAAATGAAGGGACCTTGAATTTTTGCGGGATAACCACCTCTGAAATCAGTCCTAGCTCCTCAAAATCTAGCCCGGGTATCTTTTAGATCTCCATAGAATTTATTCTATCCTCCAAATGTTTGTATTTATCATCAGCGTGAGGATATTACTCCTCATAATAGTCAAGTTCATCTTCCTCAGACCCTGGATTGTTTTTTTCTTCCACTGGCTTCTCTTCTTGATTGTCCCCCTCATTTGACGGGGTTGCGAAATCTATAGCTCACTTAACCGGTCCTCTGATCCTTCTTCCCAAATTCAATACACCAGCTGGTTTCTTTGCCTTCTTAGTCTTCTCTTTTATGATAAGAGCTTTCAGATCTTCTTGCCCCTGGGCCTGAGATAGGAACATCTGCTGAAACTGAGTGTTTTGAGCTTGAAGATTTTTTACTGTTTATTCGAGAGCCATTTCTTTTGCTGAAATAAACAGCGAAAAGAATAAGAAACCTGTTTTAGAAATCTGTTTATGCAATGATATGCATGATATGGTTATGCAATATTTTCAAGGACCTCATAAGATTTAAACTCTTTTAACCAAAACAGAAACAGAGGCTTTTTATTAGTGAATTCAAATGAAATCAATGTTTACAAAGGAATAACAAATAAGAAACTTTTAAGATTCCTAAGTCTCCCAAGGACGCTTCATTTTGGTGCTAATGTAGGCATTGAGATTTTGCTCTTCGTGAAGGTGTTTTGTCAGTTCCAACCTCTTTTTCTCACTAGCATAGAATTGGGACTCAAAGGTATCTTGTTCTTCTTTGAGCTGTACCCAAGAATTTTGAAATTCTTCGAAGTTTATTGGCATATCAGGATTCAGAATGATGAGAGACTCGACCCCTCGAACAATAGGCTCTGAAATCACTGGTAGGATAGTAGAATACGGCATCATAAGATTTTGAGCACAAGCTCGCACCCAGTTGAGGTATGGCTCCAAAGGGATGGAGTTCTTACGCCCTAGAGTCCTGCTATCAGTCTTCTTAACCATTCCCCAAGCGCGGATGAACCTATGAAGATAACCTTGCAGATCATTTGAATAGTCGAACATAATACCATGGATGAGCATATCATGAGGACTATCCCTCCATATGTAACCAAACTGACATGGAGCTAAAGAAGGGTTGTAAGTGATGCCTCTTTTAATACCAAGGAGTGGTACATTGGGAAATTCTCCACAATGATCAATAAAAGAGATGTCTTCTTGAGAGCGGGGGCACCAACAGATATCAGAGTGAGAAAGACACATTAAACTTTGGTTCCATCTTAAACCTAACTCATTATTCATTACTGGCCGAGGAAGGTGAAAAATAAACCACCTATAGAGTAGAGGTATACAACACATAAGAGTCCCCCGCTTCTTCATGGTACGGGTATGGAATGAATGCAGAATATCCCCGAGCAACATAGGCACTAGATATTAAGCAAGGAAGATGTTGATGGCATTGAAATCTATAAATTGGTCTGAATTGGGGAGCAGAACCAACCCATAGATCAAGAGATATGAGGCATCTTCAAAGGCATGGTAACTCATAGCGTCTAGGAATACCTGAGCTTTATTTATTAGAAAACTTATAAGGAGGCCCTTAACTCCACTCCTTTTTTCCCAGTTGGACTCAATGTCAGACGGCTTCAAGTGCAAATCTACGGTAACATCTTCAGCAGTTGGATCTTGTTCTAAACAGGTAAAGGGTATCTGCTTCAATATAGGCAAACCAAGTATTTTGGAGAATTCTTCCAGCGTAGGAACCAACTAATAGTCTGGAAATGTGAAGTAATGGTGCTTAGGGTCGAAGAACTGTAATAAGACACTCATCAAACCCTCGTCAAAACCGGTAGTAACCAAACTGAGCAAGTGACCATATTTCTTGTTGAATGATGAGTTCTCAGGAACTTTTAAGACCATTTCTTTGAGTTTGGGTGGAATCTCTACAAAACTGATTCGGATGGTTTTTCTGCAAGCTGAATCCATAACCTACAAAACAGAGGAGAGATAAATCCACAGGCCCTTAAAATGGTTAGTGTACATGACGTGTTATGATATTGATGATGTTATGATTATGCTTTGAAATCACAAGTATATCAAACAAAAACGAGTTACACCGAGACCTTAGGTTTAAAGGCTTGCATGAGTTTTAAAGGTAAGTACCCTCTTGAAGTTTTAGTTGGCTTAGCCTGTCCTATTAATAGTAATCGGGTTCTAAGGAGTCTCATATCACTGACCTTTCTTTTAGCCATTGTTCTAGCTCAAGCACCAAAGTATTGCGGCCAGAATATCCCAAAAGTCCAATCTTAATGAGTGTAGTATCGAGTATCAACCAACCTTCGGTCGGAACCAAAGCCGACCATATCACTACTTTCTAATGGCTTAGGATTAGTCAATTAAAGGTTCTAAAGGTTTATTAGCACTTAATGACACTATAAAGAAGCCTAATGTTATCCTTGACTGACTCAAGGAACATTAGTACAAGCCAGATGTTGTACCCCAAAATTTCCCCTCTCACTTTATCAAGATTTCTCATCACAAGACTTTAAACTCAAGACTAGATTAGGGTTTTGCACTACTCAAGACATCTCCTTGCACTGTTGACTTAAATTAGGGTTTGAGTTTTCACATGTTTTTTTTGACTTCCAATGCTCAAAGTGACTTTCATACTTCATGTTGGACTTATAATATTTCCCATACCAAGTTTCAGGCCTTGAATCATGTTTTTGCCCAGTCAATTGGACAATTGACCTAGAAATCAGCTGTATTGGGGAAAAAGTCAATTGTGACCAATTTACAGTCAAACCTCATTAATTTTAGACTCATATGGACCATTTGATCAAGTTTGGATCACAACTCCTCAAGAAATTTGATCAGATCACCAAAAGGGCAAAATGGTCATTTTTAGGGTTTTGACTACACAAGGGCAATTTCTGATTTTTTACCTAGCCAATGGCAAATTGGACTCAAGCATGGATTCAAGGACTCAATGGCATCATCTTGACCTATTCACAAGGTTCAAAAGATCTCAAATGCATTGGATTGACAGATGAATTTTCCAGATAACTGATCAAAATTTGACTGTACACTGAAAAGTCAAACTTTGACTTTTTGGTCAAAATCAAGTGCCAAGGGTCATTTTTCATCAAGATGTGTCAAAACATGAAACTTGTTCATCAAGAAACCCAATTTTGCAAATTAGGGTTTAAGATCGAAAAATTTTCATAACTTAGAATTTTTCGAAGTTATGAAATTTTCTTAATTTTTCCCAACTTTGCCCAATATTTTCACCATGATGCAATTGGATTAAAACAAAACTTCCAATATTAAAGTTGTAGTCCTCCACAAAGTCTACAACTTTTATTCACAAAGTTTTCCAAAAAGAAGCTTGGATCTCAAGTTATGATTTTTGGAACAAGGGTCCATGAAACTTTTAACTTAGTGAAATTTTGCCCTAGTTTAGGCAGGATTTTGACCTATCTTCATGGCAATTTTTCACCTAGTTCCACTTGGAATATCAAAATGCATTTCAAAGATGGATTGTATAGAATGTTACAAGCTTTCCAAAATTTCCAAGAACTCTCCAAAATCATTTGTGGTTATGGAGAATCGAAAGCCTGAAGTTGGCAAAAACTCACTTTTGATCCATGGCATGTTCATATTGATACAAGTTGCAAACTCTAATCAGCCTTGTTTGTACTTGATTACAGGTCTCAAAAACCTTCCACACTCAATAATTAAATTCAAATCCATTGGTGTAAGGCTTTGTTTTGGTCATGGGAGGATTACACAAAGAATTAATCCTAAAATAGCAAAAAGGCAACATTGCCATTTTTGTCAAAATTGCTTTATGTCAAACCACATCTCTTGAGCCTTGAACAATATCTGGTATAGCACACAATATCCACCAATTGAGGGGGCCAAGATCATAAAGTACCAACTGATAGGTAGCCTGTACAGGCTTGTCTTGCATCATTGCTCACTTTTGCTTAAAAGATAAGAAACTTGTCAAATACACTACAACTTGAACATCTGAGAGAACCAACTCTTGCAAGCTTTTGAGACAAGTTTTACACATTGTATTGAACCTAAAACACGAGCCTTTGAGTCCTTAAGCCTTCCAAAACACAAAATCACCTTCCATTGGCAAAACAAAAACAAAACAAAAGATCATAGTCCCTCGATGACGATATCTTGGTTGCCTAAACAAAATGATCTAGTCCCTCAAAAAAATTGCTAAAGATACTTAGCACAATTGCTATCATGGTCAAAACGATGACCCGCGCATGTCCCGTTTAACATTCAAATACAAGGTTGTTTACCAAATGCAATGGTAAAACAACACTGTCAAAAGGGTTAAAAATGTGTAGGAAATATCTTTGAGTAAAATAGGGTAGACAACTCTTAGTTACTTGATCAAAACTTGCAAAACATCCTTGCTATTTTCAAACACACCTCACAACACAATTTCAAAACATTTCCCAAAAACAAACTTTCAAACATTGAAATATATTTTCAAAAGACAAACACCTTTGTATATATTCAAACAATAATCATTACAAAGGTTGCCACAATGATGGCATCTTTTCAAAACATTTTCAAAACCACACACACAAAGCACCATTTCAAACAATTGAAAAGAAAAAGCATGTGATCTAAAACAAGTAACTAAGAGCCCATGGAAAACCATGGATGAAAAGGGTTCTAACACCTTCCCTTTTCATAATCTACCCCCCGAACCCAAGAAAACATCTCAAAGGTCTTTCCTGTGCTTTTTGACCTTTCCTTTGGATAAAATAAAAAGTCAGTGGCGACTCATGCTAAATCGAAACATTTGCGAACACAAACGCAAAACCTCAATTCAGTTCTCCCACCGCATCACACCAGCGTATCACGCTAATGTAGCTATCACTTTGTATATCGGTGTATGTCGTACAGCTTCCATGATTTATTGCTAGTTACCTAAAAAGGTGCCCCAGATCCGTGTGTAGGATCTTTAACAATAACCCAAGCAACCCCTTTTAAAAATAAAGCATACAAAACATACAAGGAAAGCAGTTAAAATGATCTAAACTCTAAGGTAACCCCACTTTTTAGAATTCCCCAGCAGAGTCGCTAGTTCTGTAATACGGTGGCAAAACCGACTGTTATATTGGTTTTGTGTTTGTAATCGCAAATGTTATGGTAAGCAAGAGTCGCCACCGACTTTTCTTTTATCCAAATTAAGGAAAGGGTGAAAAGAACAGAAAAGGACCTTTTCGATAATTTTCTGAGTAAGGGGGGTAGATTATGGAAAGGGAAGGTGTTAGCACCCTTTCTATCCGTAGTTATCTATGGGCTCTTAGATGCTTAGCTCATTTTTGAAATACCTTATGCTTTGTGTTTTTGAAAAGTATTTGAAAATGCCTTAGTGCGGCGATTCTCTTTATGATAACTCTTCCATCATTCCTCAAGAGTGTTGACAAAGTGAATGTTTTTGAAAGTGTTTTGAAATGTTTTGTGTAAGTGCAAGAAGTTTGTTTTTGAGCAAGCATCTAGCAACTATCTACTTGTACTCGAAAATGTTCATTCTTTTCCTCCTACCCTTTAGACAGTTATATCCTACTATTAGTGAGTAGGTAGCCCTATCGTTGGATGTTCGAGGGACATTCAAAGGGAAGTTTTTATAGTTACAAAGGCAACTGGGCAAGAAGCTTTAGTAACTATCCTAAAGTTATAAGATCATATTTTTAGCGAGGCAGCGCCGAGCGAATCATTGAGGGACTTATGATCTTTTTGAACCAGAGGGTAGCCACTAAAACCTCTCACGTTTCGAGAGTTGTGACTATTTTCCGAAGGCAACCGAAGTGGGGTACCCTAGAGGTGTATATGTGCAAGTGTGCTTGTTTCAGTTATTTGTCTTTGAATTTAAGTTTGCTAGCATTTTGTTTTTATTCTTGCCATACAATCATATTATTCATGCATCTAAATAGTTTATAGTTTGCAGAAATTTAAAGTGCGGGAATTGTAAATCCTACGCTATTACAATTCTTTGGGGGGGGGGGGGGGGGATTTACATGTCCAAAAATGGGGGGGGGGGGGGGGGGGGGGGAGAATAAAGAAAGCGATAAAGTCCTAGTTTAATCTATTACATATTTTCAGCAGTACATTATCATAAAAAATGTGAGAATAAGATAATGTGCACGAACGTCTCAAAAACCCTAGGAAAATGTTAAGTAAACATAAAAAAAATCCTTTTTAGTTTTTTTTTATTTTAAGAAAAATAGTTAAACTAACTTAAATCTAAATTTAATTCAGAAAATAAATATTAAATGAAATTAAACCTAATTCTAGTATTTTTTTTGTATTTTTGTTAAGAAAATATTTGAATTATAAGAACCTAGTTCTAATTATTTTTAAACTATAAAATAATATCAAGATAATTAATTAATTTACCAAATTAAAACATCTTAAGCTTAATATTTTTTTATGGTTTTTTGTTGATTTTATGATTATAATTAAAAAAAGATTAAAAAGGAAATAAACAAATAAAACAAAAACAAGTATCATGTTGGGCCTGCTGTTACAAGCAATTGGGGGGCATGCTTTTAAGATTTTCTAGGCCCATGAGATGACGAGTCCGATTCACGTTGGATCCAGTGAAGACAATCCTTGATGGCACATGGTAGATCTGCGCATTTGGAGAGTTAGATCTTCATCGGTTGACATTTGATGGTCCAACCATGAGGGCATATAGTGAGCACTTGACTAATGCAACGCGTGAAATCTGCAAAGCAATGTTAGAAAAAATAAAATTGTGAGGCATGGGTATCGAACCCAGGCCCTTTCGATTTCCCACATTCTTTCACCATCTGAGCTAGCTTTGAGATTCGAAAGAATTCACTCCACATGTCTTAGTGATGGTATCCTGTTACTTCAGACTTTACATGTAACATATTAACAATCATGCAGCACAAATATTCAATCGAAATTAAGTTACATAGGAAATGAAATTAAGGTCGGAGGTTCGTTACCAGTGGGGTGCTTCGATTCTGGAAACCTTGTTAGAATTTTGGAATTTTTGTGGAGCTCTTGTGGGGCAGTGTGTGCGTGCAGTATGTATGTTGTGTGTAGTGTCTTTGTCTCTAGTCTTCTGGCGAATGTTCTCCTTCTTTTGGTGAATGTGTGTGGCTTTTTTTTATAGGGATGTGAGGGTGCGTGAAAATGGCAAGGGACAACCATTTAACTAGGCTTTGAAAGTCATGAGACAAGAATCCCACATATTGAAGGTTGGCCATATTTGGATAATTCTTGCCATTTTGAAACCTTGAGTGAACCTGGACACATTTGACTCTTTCGAATACCTTCCAGAATTGCTCTTCAATTGGCCCTGAGGTGCTTCCTTCGAATGGGTCAAGTCTTGCCTTTTGATTGACTCTGAGTTACTTCCTTCGAATGGCTCAAGTCTTTCCCTTCGATTGACTCTGAGTTACTTCTTTCGAATGGCTCGAGTCTTTCCCTTCGATTGACTCTGAGTTACTTCCTTCTAATAGCTCAAATTCTCATCATTGGGACCTCTTCGATTGAACCCCTACTTAGCTAGCCCAAACGAAAACTCTTTTCTGGCCAATCGAAGCTTCCTTTGGCATGAATGTGCTTGTGCATGAAGCTTGAGTATGGAAATATGTGGTATTTTGAGTCAGCAGACATCTTTGCATACTTCTCTTTCATTTTTACCAACTAGATCCAATCTTTGACCAAACCCTTTTTTCAGACAACACAATGTGTCCTTCGAATGGGCCTTTGAATGCTTCTTCAAATTGGCCCTTTGCCCTTGTGAATCCCAGACAAGTCTAAGGGAGCCTCTGCCTTGTGGATCAAAGGGAACCTGTAGGGGGTTCTTTCCTAAATGAAACTTGGACCAAGGCTTTCTCAAAGGGGAACCAACACGTAATCGAAGTTGATGGGCCAATGCTTGGTAGAAGAGTTTTAGATGCCCAATAGAAGCTTGTGAGACAAATATCGCTCGAAGGGTTTTAAAAGCCTAGTCGAAGCTCCTTGTCCAGATGCCAATCGAAGACCCTTTTCTCCACCTGCCAATCGAATGATATTATTGACATGCCAATCGAAGGACACCGTTCAGATGTCAATCGAAGGGTACTGTTGACATGCCAATCGAAAGACACCGTTCAGATGCCAATCAAAGGACACTGTTGACATGCCAATCAAAAGACACTTAACCATCATTCAAAAAATTTCATTTTCTTTAGGCAAGTGTTTGTAACCACCCATGTAAAAGAAAACCTTGGGGAACATGATAGGGCAAATTTTGGAGTACGACAGTACCCAATCAAATTTAGTTAGAATCCAGAGGTCAGCTTAGGGGTTGTTGAAGTCTTGTTTACTCTTCCTTATTGTTTTCTCTATAACTTGTATTGTGGTAAACTCTGTTTATTTATTTGTTGAAATAAATATTGTCATGATGTTCTTTTAAACATTATGTTTGATTTGTGTTCTTAAATATTTCATTGAGAAAACAATTTATAAAAGAGATATTGTATTTTGATCATTATATTGCAAAACCTTTACTCCATTTTATTTTAAAGATGATCCCATATGTTTTGTTGAAAAAATAATTTAAATACTAAAAGGTTACGCTGATTATTATTTTGGAAAAAAAGGGAGATATCTATGAATGAATTTATATTGTATTGTTGTTGTTTTAAAAAGAATTGGTGTTATAAAAGGCATGGGAAGTTCAAACTCGACTAATGTATCCTTGACATTGTCAAATAAATTTAAAATCAAATAAGTCAAATAAATTTACCATTTAAATAACTTACTAAAATCAAACCACTTGATCTCCATAATGCAATTACAGTAGCTACAACCAATGAACTAACTTCATATTTGTCATCAATTGTATTATGCTATATATATGAAACATAAAAAATCATATCACAAGTAATCTTCTTCCAGACTTTGTACATCAAAATTACTCCCATTTTCAACATAGTGAATGGAACATTTCATTCAATTCACCACAATTATAAAAGTATGGTTGAATGCTCTATATAGACCCATATTTAACATACATGACAATAAATGAAATATTGCCCATGAATGTTAAATTTGTAACATATGGAAACTAAAATATTGAAAGAAAAGCCAAGGTAACCTTAGTTTACCCCTAACTAATATCAAATGAAATATTAACCATGAGTGTTAAAGTTCCACACAACTAGTATACAAATTCAAAAAATTCTAATACAAATTAATTATCACATTATTCTGTGATCTTTTTTCAAGTCTTGTCACGAGCTTACCAAATATTTTTTCAAGTAGTGCAATAGATTCAGTTAGGTTGTCATCGGTATTTTCTTTTACATATTTATCATCTTTAATGTCATCTTTGAATATCACACTTTTGTTTCATTTCTCTGATTTGTCATTGATTGTCATTTTAAAAGTGAGAAAGCCAATGAGCTCATCCATTTTGATAGTGCTAATATATTGTGCTTATTCAATGGTTGTTACCATCTTGTCAAACCTCTTAGGAAGATATTTGAGAATTTTTCTAGACAACTTCTCTTTTGATATTTTTTTCATCAAGAGCAAAAAAGCTATCAGTTATGCCCCTAAGAGGTACATTAAAATCAACAATAGTTTCATCCTCTTTCATCCTTGAAATTTCAAATTTTATAGTAAGGAGTTGTTGTCGTGACATGCGAACTTTGAAGGTTCCTTCATGTGCAGTTAGGATGGTCTTCCAAGCTTCTTTGCTATTGAAGCAAGTATTAATGATCATGCAAATATTTTTGTCAGCTCCATTGTAAATTGCATTAAGATCATGTGAGTTTCCATGATTTTCTTCATCTTCATCTTTTGATCTGTCACTCTTAAGCTTCAAGGATTTTGTGTCATCTTTAGTTGTAATCTTTGGGGAGTGTCCATCTTTTTAAGTTTGCTTTTCAAGTTTTATTATCCATAGCCTTTAGGAAAAAAACATGCAACTTTCCAATAATCATAGTTTGTACAATTTAGAATATGTGGTCTATTTATATATCATCTTTCTTTATCATGTCCATTTTGAATAGAATATATACAACTCCCCGAGCTCACCCTACTAGAACATGGTGCTTGCTCTGATGCCATTTGAAGATTTTGTTCTGAGTATGGAAAGATGCCAAACACAATGTTGTAACAATGTGTGTAACAATTGTAATGCATAATCGAGAATATAAAGACGGTAAATAAAATAACATAGGAATTGGTAACCTATTTCAATGCAAAACCACCTATGTCTGTGAAGGTAGAGATGTTTACCGTGATTTTTGGTAAACAACCGATGATCCTCCAAAAAGGAAAGTTCTTTTTGGTTTACTTACGGGATCGATCAGATTAATCCCAGAACATATGCTAATTTTTATGTAAGACAGATAATCAGGAAGAACGCACGTTCGACCCAGAGAAAAGATATTTGAGATTTTGGAAAAGTAGACAGAAATGTAGAAATGCAGGTAAAGATGCAAGAAAGATAACTTTTGCAAGATAAGATTAAAGCAATGTAAAATACTTTCATTAATAAAAAGAGGTGTTTCCAACGTACATTTCTCAGTTTTATCCTTTCTCACGCAGCGGTTACTTGGAGAATATTTGAGTGACTAGTACAATAGGTTGAACACACTTAAAAACTACACAGGTTTCCTAATTTATACTAAAAACTAAGTAACTGTCGAGGGATGTCTCTGCGCTAAGATGAAGACAAGTGTCTTCTGCATGTCCCTCGACCTATGGCTTTCAGCCACGTTGCTTCTTCTTAGCCGCTAGTGAAACTGTCTTTCCCTCCAATAATTCAAATTCAAATGTCCCTCGTATCATGTGTCAAAGTGAGGGTATTTTCTCTCAGTCGAAGGTCATAAGTATCTTCAGTCGAAAAGCCCTGAGAGTGAGCCCTGGTCGAAGGCTCAAATATAACTTAGATCTTTTTCCTAAGTTATTTCATATGTCGAACATTCTTCTTGGCTTGGTTTATTCCAATTTTTTGATCTAAAAGGCCAAATATAGAAAGTGTCTAATTTGGGAGCCAACAAATTTCCCCCCAAGAATGTCTATTTCGACGCCCAAAGAAATAGCCATTCTTTGATCTTTCCATTCGACACCTGTCTTTCTAGTTGTCCACAAGGTTTTGACGTGCGCTTTTCGTCTTCCAACAGCTGTTGCTTTCGAAAAACCATCATTACTCTTTCTCCAAGATGTCTTTACTAACTTCCGTTACCACGCTTGCCATAATGACCATATTCCTAGAACCTAGGCAAGCATGTCAAAATGTTTCCCAACGTCTGCACGGTAACTGCTTCATACTTCGCCACGTGCCCCACTATCTTCACAGCCTTAAATGGCCTTGACGAGATATATCCCTTTCTGAAGGTTATAAATACTTCTGAGCCTTTTCATTTGGAACTTTCACCACTTCAAACATTTCCAAATCTTCTACTTTCAAACACCTTGCGTTGTTAACTTCGTTTTCTCCAAATCTGCAACAATGGCTTTCTTTTCCAATGCACCAAACAATCCCCAACATAAAAAAACGGATGATATCCAAAACCCACCAGAGATCTTTTCTACTAACCCTTCTCCTTCCTCGATTGATGGGCTTCAGTATGTTGCTGAACCCATAACGAGGGAGTGGCGAGAAGCATATTGTGATACGGTGGGAGAACTGACTTGAGGTTTTGCGTTTGTGTTCGCAAATGTTTCGGTTTAGCAAGAGTCGCCACCGACTTTTTATTTTATCCTAAGGAAAGGTCAAAAAGCACAGGAAAGACCTTTGAGATGTTTTCTTGGGTTCGGGGAGTAGATTATAGAAAGGGAAGGTATTATCACCCTTTCTATCCATGGTTATCCATGGGCTCTTAGTTACTTGTTTAGATCACTTGCTTTGCTTTTCAATTGTTTGAAATGGTGCTCTTCAATTGTTTGAAATGGTGCTTTGTGCATGGTTTTGAAAGATGTTTTGAAAAGAGACCATCGTTGTGGAAACCTTTATAATGATTCTTGTTTGAATGTATACAAAGGTGTTTTTGTATTTTGAAAAGTTTTCAATGTTTTGAAAGTTGGATTTTGAAATTGTGTTGTGAAGTGTGTTTGAAAATAGCAAGGATGTTTTGCAATCTTTTGATCAAGTAACTAAGAGCTATCTACCCTATTTTACTCAAAGATCTTTCTTATGTTTTTAACCCTTTTAACAGTGTTGTTTCACCATTGTATTTGGTGAACAACCTTGTGTTAGGATGTTAAACGGGACAGGCGCGGGTCATCGTATAGACCATGATAGCAATTGTGTCAAGTATTTTTGGCAATTTTCTTGAGGGACTTAATCATTTTTGTTTAGGCAACCAAGATAGCGTCATCGAGGGACTATGATCTTTTGTTTTGTTTTTGTTTTGCCAAAGTACTTAACATGCATACCATGGCCCATTTTTGAAGGCAGCAAGTGGATTGTAACCCTAGGGGTGCAAGTGTGCATTGTGTTTGTTTTTCATGCATTTTTGTCTTTGATTAGGTCAAACTATTTGTTGGTTTTGATTTTGCATACAAACACTAATTCTCTAATCATGGAATAATTGAAAGCGTTAAGTGCGAGAATTTAAATTCTAAGCTATTACAACATGATTATGGGGATGGGGGTACAATTTTGAATAGGGGATTATTTTGCAAGAAATTTAAACCCTAAGTTATTACAACCAAATTGAATCTCAAATGCATCAATATTTAAATGTATAATATTTAAATAAAAAAAATAAAAAAATATAGAATAAAATGTATTATGCAAAAAAAGAAGTTTTTATGTATGTAAAATTATTTTCAATGTAAAGAAATATAAAGAAATAAATAAATAAAAAAAGGATTAATTTTTTTTTTTTAGGGTAAACCCTAATTTCCTTTAAGAAGATAAATATTATATATTATTTATATACAAAAATATATTAATATGTACAAAAATGAAATATATTTAAAAAAAAGTGTTTTTTTAGTATAAATAATAATAAAAATAAAAATGTAATATTTTTGTATTTTTATCTTATGTTTTTTAATACAATAAAAGTATATATATATATATATATATATATATATATATATATATATATATATATATATATATATATATATATATATATATATATATATATATATATATATATATATATATATATATATATATATATATATATATATATATATATATATATATATATATATATATATATATATATATATATATATATATATATATATATATATATATATATATATTAAATATATTAAATATGTATAAAATAAAATAAAATATTTACAAAAATATATTCAAGAAAATACTTTCAGTATGAATAAAAATAAGAAATAAAAATAAAAGTATTATTTACATTTTTTTTAAATTTAAACAAATAATATAAAAGTATATAAAAATGTTTTAATGTTAGAAATAATAGAATAAAATGCCAAATAAATGTAAAAAAAATGTGAAAATATTTTTAAGCATTTTTCATATTTGGAAATAAATAAACAAAGTCAAAAATGAAATTAAAATACAAAAATAACAAAAATATAAAGAAAATGGGTCAGGGGGTGCAAAAAGGAAAGAGGGGGGTGTCAAAAGCAAGAACAAGCCAGCCCAGCCCAAAGTCCAACTTCGTCCCTGTCCTTGTGACTGAAACACGCGCGCTTGCTCTGTTCAAATGCTAACTCCTGTATTTGTGATCTTTTGCCAAAACTCAAAACATGAAACTTGTAGAGCATTAAACCACGATTCTAACCATATAAAAAACTTGATCTAACTTTCAAAGACCAGAGAGAATTTCTCTGGCCCTAAAATATGACCTAGTTTTTTCAGCATGTTCATGGATGAAATTCTCTTAGCACGTTTAATATAAATGAAAACTGAGCATATGTATGGCTTCATGGCAATGAGTACTACATCTTTCATTCACAAACCTAAGGCTAAATGTTCCTAAATAGAGAGATAGAAGTTTGAGAAATACTTGTTTCAGTCAAGCTCGAGCATGGCAATACAGCAACTTTCAATGAGGCCTGAGGTTCTTTTGAGCTTGCTTGATGTTCCCTGGACCTTTCCCAATGCTTAGTTTGTGTTGAAATGGTCTGAATCTCTCTATAGAACTCAATCTGCAAAGCTTCAAAGCAGAAATGGTGAACACTGTAAATGGAGTTACAGTTGGCAATGGAGGTTTGGGATAGCTTAAGTGAGTTAAATGGAAGGTATTGGAACAAGTTTGAGACCAAATGCGCGAGTGGTTTGTGTGATGGATGTGAATCTGCAGGGAGTGCCCTGTTTTGCAAGAAGAAAGTGATTTGGTGTTTTGGAAGGCTTGATGGTTCAACAAATCGTGTTTCTGGCTCAAGGGAATGCACAAAACTTGTTTGGAATGTTGGCCCAAGTTGATTATATCAGATGCTCAAGTTGTTGACCTTTTGCACAATTACTTAGTGTTGAAGTAAAAAGTGAGAGTTGACAATGCTATGGTTGTACTGGCTTGTAACCTAGCTGCACAAAGTTGTTGAACTTTGCCTGACATTAGGGAGCCTTGTTTTCAGCAAAGGGCTTGGTGTATGGCTCAAGAAATGAAATTTGACATAAAGCATGCTTTATGTAAATGGAAGTGCTACCTTTATGCCCAAAATGGATTTATTCATTGTGCCAAGCTTTGTTGATCAGAATAAGACCACTGTCCAATGTATTTGAATTTAAATAAGGAGTGTGAATTGTTTTAGAGGCCTGTAAACAAGTACAAAGCTAGTTTGTACAGATTTTGCAACTTGTATGAACATGTATTGGCCATAGATACAAAGTTAGTTTTTGCCAACTTCAAGCATTCGATTCTCCCTAACCACAAATGTATTTGAGGAGTTCTTGGACAATTTGGAAAGCTTACAACAATTAATATAATCCATCTTTGAAATGAAACTTGATACTCAAAGTGGAACTATGTGAAAAATGGCCAAGAAGATGGGTCAAAATCCTGCCTAAATTAGGGCAAAATTTCTCTAAGTTAAAAGTTTTAGGGACCCTTGTTCCAAAATTCATAACTTGAGATCTAAGATTCTTTTGAGAAAACTTTGTGAATCAAAGTTGTAGAATTTGTGGAGGACTACAACTTTCATGTTGTAAGTTTTGTTTGAATCCATTTTTATCATGGTGAAAATGTGGGGCAAAGTTAGGAAAAATTAAGAAAATTTTATAACTTAGAAAATTTCTAAGTTATGAAATTTTTTCAATTTCAAACCCTAAATTGCAATTTTGGATTTCTTGATGAACAAGTTTCGTAATTTGACATATCTTGATGAAAAATGACCCTTGGCACTTGATTTTGACCAAAAAGTCAAAGTTTGACTTTTCAGTGTACAGTCAAATTTTGATCAGTTGACTGAAAAATCATATGTCATGTCAATGCATTTGAGATCTTTTGAACTTGTTGAATAGGTCAAGATAATGTCATTGAGTCCTTGAGTCCATGGTTGAACTTGATTTGCCATTGGCTAGGTCAAATAGTCAAAAATTGCCTTTGCACAGTCAAAACCCTAAAAATGACCATTTTGCCCTTTTAGTGATCTGATCAAATTTCTTATGGATTTGTGGTCCAAACTTGATCAAATGGTTCATATAAATTTATAATGTTGATGTGGGTCAAAATTCATGAGGTTTGACTGTAAATTGGCCACAGTTGACTTTTTCCCCAATACAGCTGATTTCTCAGTCAATTGTCCAATTGACTGGGCAAAAATTTGATTCAAGGCTTGAAACTTGGTATGGGCAAACTTATGAGTCCAAAATGAAGTATGAAAGTCAATTTGGGCATTGGAGGTCCAAAAATCCCTGTGCAAGCTCAAACCCTAATTTAGGTCAACAGTGCAAGGAGGTGCCTTGAGCAGAGCAAACCCTAGCTTGATCTTGAATTCCAAGAGCCTTGTGATGAGAAATGTTGATAAAATGAGAGGGAAAATTTTGGGGTACAACAGTTGCCCCTGTTCAATCTTCTTGAACCTGAAGAGTTAGATTGGCGAGTTTGCCTTTCGTGACTCGAAGGTAAAAGAGGATTGGACACTAGAGTGCCCGTAAATTTGCACTCGTCCAAATATTGTTGAGGGAATGGGCTTAAAGATGCCATTTGGAGATGGTAGAATCTTGCTGGAGATGGGCTTAAAGATGAAATCCAAGACTTGTTTGTTGAAAATCAGTAGAATGAACATCAGAATGGTATCCGTATTTGGAATGTATTTGAGTTGTATCTGGAGATTGGGTTTGTATGAGCAAGGGAATAGCGTCTGTGTCTAGAGCGTATCCGAGTTGTAACTGTATTTGATTCTTGAATGAATATCATAGTGACTGCCGTGTCTGGAGTGTATATATATTCTGAATGGGTAACAGAGAAACATTTGTGTATGGAGCATCTATGTGTTGGGGATAAATTCTGAATGAGTGACAGAATGGAAACCGTGTCTGGGGCGTATCTGGACTGTATCTCAAATTGAGATCTGTATGAGTAGCAGAATGACTTCCGTGTTTGGAGTATATCTGAAACTGTAACAGGGATCTGAATAAGTGACAGAATGACTTCTGTGGCGACTGCACTGGGGAGAATCAAACTTCTGGTGTAAGGGCCAGAATGGCATCCGTGTTTAGAGCGTATCTGAACCTGAAGTTGATAGTTGAATCTGAATGAGAAATAGAATGGCCATCGTGTCTGGAGCGTATCTAGTCTGCATCTAATTGCTGAAGTCTGAATGAGTAGTAGAATGACTGTCGTGTCGGAGGTGTATCCACACTGTATTTTGACTTGAAATTATGAATGAGTAAATAAAATGACCGACGTGTCTGGGGTGTATCCATACTGTATCTGAAATCTCTGAATAGTTGTTAATGATAGCTTTTTAATCTTATCCTGAAAAAGGGTAAAATGTTAGCTAAAACATAAAGTTATGTTGCATGATATGTATGATGCAATGAACTATGTTTCATCAATGTTTATGATATATGAATGTAATGGACGTGCATGTAAGCTGAATAGCTGTCTTGCTGAGGAAAATAAATCCTTGATAACTGGAGATAATGAAATCCTTGACTGCTTCCAGGGAAAGTAAATTCCTGACCGATGCTGCAGAGTCAAAAAATCTTTGATTGTTGAAAATGAGAAAACCTTGTTGACTGCTTGGGGATTAAAGATCTTTGATTGTTGAAGATGAGAAATCCTTGTTGACTGCTTGGGGATTAAAGATCTTTGATTATTGAGAATGAGAAATCCTGGGACCACTACTGGGGATTGAAAATCCTTGGTGACTGGTGGGGATTAACAAGAGCTTTGACAACTTCTGCGGGGAATGAGAATCCTTTATGACTTTCCTGGGAAATAAGGAAAACTCTGACGACCTCTACTGGGGAATTAAAACCTGGGAGGCTTCCAATAGAGATACAGGAACTAGAATCCTCATTCTATCGGGAAATAACTCTGTGGGGAGAGTGTTTACTCGGCCGGGGAAATCAGGAGCTTGGGTTGTATGCCAATCTACTGGGGAAGTTGGGGAAAACTGAATGGTTCCCAATGGGGATTGATAGTTGGAAATTTGACTTCGCTGGGGAAGAAGGTTTGGAGTATTCTAGCTCCGCTGGGGATATGTATTTCAGGGTTTTCGGGCTCCACCGGGGATCGGGAATTTGGAGACTTAACTCTGATGGGAATTTTGAAACTTAACTCCGTTGGGGAATAAAGTTTAGAATACACTGGCTCCGTTGGGGATCTTGAAATTTAACTCTGCTGGGGACATATACTCCAAGGTTTTAGCTTTGTTGAGGATCTGAATGGCATACTGCAGAGGATTTCTGGAATAGCACAAGGATATCTTCCTACACCTTCAACCTATCAGTAATTATCCTTTCTCAATTTCGTTTTATTTGTAAGCAGTGATTATATTCAAATGCATATGCCTATTTAACAAAACATTGGACGTTTTCAAATAAAACATAAGTGTAAAAAGAAAGGAAAGGCAAGCAAATTTCTGCACTTTGAAGTATCTTTGTATTAACTTTTGTAAGTATTTTTGTACAAAGGAGACAAACATCCTAGTAAGAGAATTTTGTCGAAAGTTTGAGAAAACATTTATACAAAAAGAAAGATGGCTATGTGTGAAAATTCCATGGGGTTCCCATTCTACTATAGCCTTCACAACTCTGAGCATCTTGTCCATTCATTGCTTCGTCCGCGGATGATTGGATTGATCAGAAACCTGGTGTTTGGTCGTGAAGAGATTATTCTTAAAGTGATCCGACGAGACATAGTCATACGCTTTAATTCCCTAACTTTTGCCTGGACCGCCCTTTCGGGTTTTCAGTCCACCGGGAAACCCTTTTTTTCCCAAGTCTCCCTTTCGGGTTTTCAACTTGCCGGGTGTATAGATTTTTTTGTTTATCCCTAATTTTTGCCTGAACCGCCCTTTCGGGTTTTCGATTCACCGGGATGCCCATTTTTGCCCAAGTCGCCCTTTCAGGTTTTCAACTTGTCGGGTCGTTTTATGCGTAGTATCTTTTGACTATGTCTGCATTCGCAGGGTGCGGCAAATCATCGTCGTCCATGGTGGTCAGAATCATTGCCCCACCAGAAAAGATGCTCTTGATCACAAATGGTCATTCGTAAGTAGGAGTCCACTTGCCCCTGGGATAACTTTGCGGCAAGATGATCCGCTTGATTACAAGATCTCCAACTTGATATACCTGATGCCTGACTTTCTTGTTGAAGGCCTTGATCATTCGTTTTTGATACGTCTGGCCATGACAAACAGCAGTAAGTCGCTTCTCGTCGATCAAGTTAAGTTGATCAAGCCGGGTCTGAATCCAATCGTCTTCACTCAAACCGGCATCTTTCATAATCCTTAAGGAGGGAATCTGAACTTCCATAGGTAAAACAGCTTCCATGCCATATACCAAAGAAAAGGGGGTTGCCCCTGTTGAAGTACATGTTGTGGTGCGATACCTGTGCAGGGCAAACGGTAACATCTCATGCCAGTCCTTGTAGGTGACTGTCATCTTTTGAATGATCTTCTTGATATTTTTGTCCGCGGCTTCAACAACACCGTTCATCTTTGGCCGATAGGGAGATGAATTGTGATGATAAATCTTGAACTGCTCGCACAGAGCGGTGATCATAGTGTTCTTCAAATTTGTACTGTTGTCTGTGATGATCCTGTCGGGGATACCATACCGGCATATGAGGTTCTGCTTAATGAAGCGGGCAACCACATTCTTTGTAACAGAGGCGTAGGAAGCTGCTTCGACCCACTTGGTAAAATAATCAATAGCGACCAAGATGAAGCGATGTCCATTGGATGTCGTAGGCTTGATCTCTCCAATCATGTCAATACCCCGACATCGCGAATGGCTAGGGAGTTGTTAGAACATTGAGAGGAACAGGATGAATATGTACCTTGTCAGCATAGACTTGGCATTTGTGGAAAGTACGGGAATGTTGATAACAATCAGCTTCCATGGTAGACCAGTAGTAGCCTGCCCTTAGAATCTTCTTAGCCATCGTATGTCCGCTTAAGTGGGTGCCAAATGTGCCACTATGTATTTCGGTCATGATCAACTCAGCTTCAACCTTGTCCACACAACAAAGTAGAATACAATCATGGTTGCACTTATAAAGGATGCCATTGCTTAGGAAGAACTTGGCAGCAAATCTCCTTAAGAACTTTTTGTCATTGACGGAAGCTCCTTCAGGGTATTCTCGAGTCTGGAGATACCTTTTGATTTCATGAAACCAGGGTTGTTCCACTACTTCTTCGGTATTAATCTCATGACAGTGTGCAGGTTCGTCCATTCGCTCGATGGTGATTTGGGGAGCCTCGTTATCCCAATTGAGTTTAAACATGGAAGACATTGTAGCCAGAGCATCTGCTAGCTGATTTTCTTCTCGCGGGAAATGCTCGAAAATAATCTGCTCAAAATGAGGCAACAATGTCAAGACATGTTCTTTTATGGGATAAGATTAGGATGTTTAGTGTCCCACTCTCCTTTGATTTGACTGATAACCAAAGCCGAGTCCCCAAATACGACCAAAGATTTGATTCCCAAGTCTATAGCAGCCTTGAGACCAAAGATGCAGGCTTCATATTCAGCCATGTTGTTGGTACAGCTGAAGCAAAGTCGGGCAGTGAAGGGTGTATGGCAACCTTCCGGAGAAATGAGTACCGCACCGATACCGTTGCCAAGTGCATTTGAAGCACCATCAAAGTACAGGGTCCATCGGGATCCTTGTTCAGGTCCATCATACGGTCCGTTACCTTCAATGTTGTCCAATGTCATGATGTCCTCGTCAGGGAAGTCGAATCTCATAGATTGGTAATCTTCGACGGCTTGATGAGCTAGATGGTCAGCTAGTACACTCCCTTTTATAGATTTTTGGGTAGTATACTGAATATCATACTCAGTTAGAATCATTTGCCATCTAGCGATTCTTCCAGATAGAGCAGACTTCTCGAAGATATACTTAATCGGATCCATCTTGGAAATCAGCAAAGTGGTATGAGTCAACATATACTGCCTTAGCCGGCGAGCAGACCATACCAAAGCGCAACAAGTTTTCTCGAGCAGTGAGTAGCGAGTCTCACAGTCGGTAAAATTTTTGCTAAGGTAATAAATGGCATGCTCTTTTCGGCCAGACTCGTCGTGTTGGCCCAGTACGCACCCCATTGAGTTATCCAAAACAGTCAGATACATGATTAACGACCTTCCTTCGACGGGTGGCATCAAAATAGGAGGTTCCAATAAATACTCTTTGATCTTATCAAAAGCAACTTGACAATCATTGTTCCTTCAACTACCTGATCCTTCTTCAACAATTTGAAGATTGGCTCACAGGTAGATGTTAGGTGAGAGATGGACCTCGCAATATAGTTTAAGCGTCCCAAGAAACCTCTAACCTCCTTTTCGGTGCGGGGGGCAGGCATTTCTTGTATAGCTTTTACTTTAGCAGGATCAACCTCAATGCCTTTGTTGCTGACAATAAATCCCAAAAGTTTACCAGACCTAACTCCAAAAGTGCACTTGCTCGGGTTTAGTCTGAGCTTATACTCCTTCAATCTGACAAACAGCTTCCGCAGATGATCGAGGTGTTCTTCCTCTGTCTGTGAACGGGCTATCATGTCGTCTACGTAGACTTCAATCTCATGATGTATCATGTCATGAAATAAAGCTACCATGGCGCGTTGATAGGTTGCCCCAGCATTCTTCAGTCCGAATGGCATCACTTTGTAGTAGAAGGTACCCCACTGCGTAACGAAAGTAGTCTTCTCCATGTCTTCGGGGGCCATTTTGATCTGGTTGTATCCCGAGAATCCATCCATGAAGGAAAATACCTTGTGTTGAGCTGTGTTGTCAACCAAGATATCGATGTGTGGCAGTGGAAAATCGTCTTTAGGGCTAGCCCTGTTTAAATTCCGATAGTCCACGCACATTCTAACTTTGCCGTCCTTCTTAGGTACGGGTACAATGTTAGCAACCCATTGTGGATAGGAAGTAACAGCCAGAAAGCCAGCATTGAATTGCTTTATTACCTCGGCTTTGATCTTCTCAGACATGTCGGGCCTCATTCGGCGGACCTTTTGTTTGATCGGCGGACAGTCTTCTCTTGTAGGGAGACGGTGAACCACGATATATGTATCTAGTCCCGGCATGTCTTCATAGGACCAGGCAAAGATCTCAACATATTCGTTCAACAACTGCATTAAGCGCTCTTTGACACTTGGTTCCAGGTTGGCACCCACCTTTACCTCTTTCTTGTCTTCCTCTGTTCCCAAGTTGATGGTTTCTAGCAACTCTTCATGGGGCAGAATAGCCTTTTCCTCTTGTTGCAGAAGTCTGGCTAGCTCTCCAGGCACTTCACAGTCTTCATCACCTTCGTACTCGGCATGATTGACCAAATCTTCAGAGTCACCGAAGGCTAAAGCAGAATAGTCACCCATGGAATCCGGAGTGGATGGGTACCTGCATTTTGTGAGTGTGGGTGTGTGTAAGGGATAGCCATCCTTAAACAAAACAAAATGTAAAAGGAAAGAAAATGAACACAACAGTTTATAGATGAAAACGTCCAGTGATTCATTAAACATGGCATATGATAATGAAGAAAATCAAGCCCTTACAAATGGACCTATATGCCCCGGGCAAGGCATAAGGTGAAAATAGTGTACGAATTGTTTAGTTTTTATAGACCAAAATAGGAAATTGTTCAAAGATAAATTACTGGTTGATGAAGGTGATGGGAACGAAGTCCTTCGCTTCCCAGTTGCTTAATCCTCCTTCGACGGTTGGAAAGATCCAATCTTCAAAGTTGTCTTCTTCATCATCATCTTCTAAGGTATTAATTCCATGGTGAGTTATTTTTACGGGTGGTCCTCCAGCCCTGGAGCGACGCACAGCTTTCTGGCCAGCAGCAGTAAAACCTAGTCCGAACTTGTCCGTCTTGTGAGGAAAATCAGGCAGTTTCCCCCATTCTGTACTCCTTCCTTCTTTGATTACAGCCTCTGCATCCTTGAGAGATGCCATCCTAGACACAGGCTTGGAAATGATAGGCACATCTGTCATTGTCTTTGCTACCGCGACTTCAGGAGAAACTTCTTCGAAATGTTGGAAAGGTGTTTCTATGAACTCGTTATCCAACTCCACATAGAGGAAGGAGTTGAGGTGACTTATCATGTACTCTTCCTCGCCGTGAACCGTTATAATCTTACCCTGAATAGGATACTTTAGCATTTGGTGTAAAGAGGAGGTAACTGCCCCAACATAGTGGATCCATGGCCTTCCCAACAAACATGAATATGAAGGACGGATATCCATCACATAAAAGGTAGAGTTGAAGGTCTCGGTGCCCACTTTGATAGGAATGTCCACTTCTCCATGAACCATCCTCTTAGAACCGTCGAAGGCTCTAACAACGATGTTATTGGGTTTGAGGGTCAATCCTTCGCAGTCCAATCTATCCAACGCCTTTTTCAGCAGCACATTCAAAGATGAACTGGTATCAACTAGGACATGGGCAAGGGTGGTTCCCCTGCATTCTACTGAGACATGCAGCGCGTCGTTGTGCTTCCTTCCCTTGGGGGTCAAATCAGCATCGGAAAAACCAAGACCATTATCAGCAGTAAGGCTAGCCACACACTCTTGAAACTGGTCAGTCGAAGTTTCTTGAGGCACGTGTGGCGTCTTTAAAAATTTGATCAAGGCCTTAGCATGGGCCTCAGAGCAGAGTAGAAGAGCCAACATGGAGATTTTGGAAGGGGTCTGCCCTAGCTATTCCATGACATTGTAGTCGCTCCTCTTGATTATTTTTAAGATTTCTTCCATCTCTTTCTGGGTGGTCTCGGGGATTACCACAGTCTGAGCCTTCATCCTGACAGGCGCTTCTAGTATCCCCTTACCCTTATCGGTAGTATAAACAGAGGGTCTAACTTCAGGAGTATCCAATTCTTCAATTATCGGGCTTTGCACAGATGGATTAACAGGAACATAAGCTTTCGAGGGTCCGAATACTGCTCGTGGAGGAGCAATCTCCGGAGAGAAGATCCTTCCGCTGCGAGTTATCTTGCTTGTTCCTGCAATGTTCCCTATATTAGGGGTTTTATCATCAGAATTCTCTTGGACTGATTCAATCTGTTTGATACCATGATAGAAGATTTCTCCTCCGTAGTTCCATGGTATCGTCTTGTTAGATTCATACGGGACAGGCCCGGGCATGGTGATTTTCAACGACATAAACTTAGGATCAGGCGTAATCTTGACAGGCCTTTTGCAAGCCTTGGGAAGATTGTCGGAGATGGTTATTATCGTAATGTCATTGGTTGTAGTATCAAAGGTAGCAGGAGTAACAAGAGTGAAGGTATCAACATGAGTCTTTTGAAAGAGTATCTCTTGGGTATCCATCAGATGTTGGATGTCTGATTTCAACAATGGGCAGTCAGCTCGTATGTTTAAACAAAAGTAATAGTCTTTTCCACAGCCTGGGAATATCCCGGCTCTCATCAAATTCACTTTAATCACTGGTAACTGATTCAAAAGGTCAGCAACATTGGTAACATGAAGATCTTCCATAACGGCATGAACATTATGACCGTGCTTGGGCATCGGGGCAGAAATCACATTCAGCTTTTCGGGCGCATTGAATTCTACCTCCTTGGCGTCGATCAGGTCTTGGATTTTGTTCTTAAGAGCCCGACAGTTGTTGGTATCATGCCCTACACTGTCAGAGTGGTATGCACACTTTGCATTGGAGTGGTAATAAGGGGAAGAGGTATTAGGGTTCTTTGGCGCTTCTTTTAAATTGGTGAGATTTAGTTTTAACAGATGAGGGAGTACTTGAGCCGGTGTCATGTTGATTCGGGTGAACTTCCGTTGCGGCCTTTCTACCCTTTGCTGATTAGATCTTGGCTGATTACTGCGAGGTTGGTCAGTTGAAGAGTTTTGAATCATCACAGTCCCTACCATTGGTCGGTGCTTGGTTCTTCCTTGGCTCTTCTGATAATAAACAGCAGAAGCCTCCTTCTTAGCTGGGAAGATCTTCTTAATAGCAGTGGACACGGAGGCATCTTTCTGAATCTTACCACTTTTAATGCCAGCCTCGACCCTTTCACCGGTCAAAATTAATTCGGTGAATCCTGCAGAGGAACTCCCGATTAAATGATTGAAGAAAGGGCCAGACAGGGTCCCTAAAAACATGCCAACCAGCTCTCTATCCGACAGTGGTGGCTTCACCCTTCCCGCCAGGTCACGCCACTTCTGGGCATACTCTTTAAATCCTTCATTAGAAGCCATACCCATACTCTGTAGTTAAGTAAGAGTAGGTGCTAAATCAGCGTTGTATTGGTATTGCCGGTAGAAAGCAGCAGCTAAATCTTCCCAGTTATGAACCTCAGACCTCTCAAGTTGATAGAACCAGTCCAATTGTGTGCCTGACAAACTATCTTGGAAACAATGGACCCAAAGATCTTTATCAGAAGAGTGGGGTTGGATCTTTCTGACGTAGGATCTCAAATGCATCTTTGGACAGGACAAACCGTCATACTTAGCAAATGTAGGTACTTTGAACTTGGGAGGAATGACGATCCCAGTGACCAACCCTAGTTCTTAGAAATCTAAACCAGGTACCCTTTGCAACTCCATGGCTGCCAACCGATCCTCAAGATTTTTATATTTATCATCCGCCGGGGGATATTGTTGTTCGGAGTAATCTTCATCTTCTTCCTCCTCTTCTTCTTCAACTTCAGATTCAGAAGGTACCGCATCTCCTTTTCCTTTACCAGCCCCTTCATCAGACGTCGAGGGGAACTCGAGAACCTTTCTAGCATGGATTTCAAACCTTCTTCCAAAAGTGGCCACTCCAGGCCTTTTCTTCTTTTTCTCTTTATCTTTCTCCAACAGTGCTTTAAGGTCCTCTTGACCCTTTGCTAAGGTCATGAGGAGTTGCTGGATTTGCGAATTCTGTGCTTGCAGATCCTTAACCGTCTGCTCCAAATCCATCTTGCTGAAATAAACAACAGAAAGACAAGGAAACCTGGTGTGAAGACCTGTTTATGCATATGATGAATGATATATTATTCATGTAATGCATTCAAGGATTCATAAATTCAAATTTGTTGCAGACAAAAAGAACACACGTCATATTAAGAAGAAATTTGTTAGTACATAAATTCCCCATGGGCAAAATATTACAAAATTCTTAATGTAAAAAGACATTGTGCATCCTCTTTGGTGCAATGTAAGTGTTGAGAGTCTCCTCTTCATGAAGTCGACGGGTAAGCTCCAAAACCTTCTTCTCACTGGCATAGAAGCTGGCTTCAAAAGTATTTCATTCTTCTTTGAGTTGGATCAAACTCTTTTGTAATTCTTCCAATGATGTTGGCATGTCAAGATGTAGGAGGGTGTATGGAACCTCTCCTTCCATAACATGCTCTTTGATCACGGGGAGAATGTGAGGGTATGGCATCATAAGATTCTGGGCGCGGATTCGTACCCACTTAAGATAAGGCTCAAGGGGGATGGAATTATTATGCCCCAGTGTCTTACTATCCACCTTGTTGGGCATCCTCCAAGCTCTGATGAATCTTTGTCGAAGTCCTTGCGCATCGTTGTCGAAGTTAAAAACCAAGTCAGTAATCAACATATCATGAGGGCCATACCTTCGGGCATATCCAAACTGCCTTAGAGCTAAACAGGGGTTGTAGGTAATGCCTCCCCTAATGCCAAGTAGTGGGACATTAGGGAATTCCCCACAACGATCAATGATGATGACATTTTCTCTGGACCGAGAACACCAATGAACATCAGAATGTGTTAAGGTCATCAATCGTTGTGACCACCTTAAACCCTGCTCATTCTTCAAAGCTGACTGGGGAAGGTGAGAAATAAACCACCTTGCTAGAAGAGGAGTACAACACATGAGAACACCTCTTTTCCTCATTGTTCGTGTGTAAAATGAGTGTAGGATGTCCCCAAGCAATGTAGGTACAGGATTCCTAGATATGAAAATCTTGACAGCGTTCACGTCTATAAGCTGATCAGGGTTTGGGAACAATACCAACCCATAGATGAGGAGTACCACGATCTCTTCAAAAGCTTGTAGATCTAGAGAGTTCCATCAGTCTTGTGCCTTCTCAAACAGAAACTTTTCCAAGAAACCCTTGACACCACTTCTGGTTTCCCAATGTCCTTTGATGTCAGATGGTTGCAAGTGTAATGCTTGAGCAACATCTTTAGGCTTTGGTTCTTTTTCCGTACCGTTGTAGGGTAGTTGATGAAGAATAGGAATTCTCAGGAGTTGAGAAAATTCCTCCAAAGTAGGTACTAGTTGGTAATTAGGGAATGTGAAACAGTGGTGTAGGGGGTCAAAGAACTAGAAGAGAACTTTCACCATGTCTTCTTCAATGTTGGAGTTGACCAAGTTGAGAAGTCTACCATGTCCTTCACTGAAGAGAGAATTATCTGGAATTTTGGAAGTAAGCTCCTTGAGTTGAGGAGGGATTCTCACAAGGTTTACTTGTATTGTTTTCCCGCGAAGAGATTCCATGGCTTACAAAACAAGAACAAAGATGAAGATCCAAACCCTTGAAATGGTTAGTGGATGCATATGATGCTTTATGATGTTCATGATGTATGCATAAACACATGTACAAGCAAGTCACGCAAGATCCTAGTTTCAGGCTTGCATGAGGTTTCATAGGTAAGTACCCTCTTGAGTTTAGTTGGCTCATACATGTCCTATAAATAGTAACCGGGTTCTAAGGAGCTCAATATCACTGGATTGTTTTCTATGTTCATTGTTTTGGTTTAGCCACTTAACTGGCGACCAAAATATTCCAAGAAAACAACCCTCAATGAGTGTAGTATCGAGTATCTACCAACTTTGGACTGCACCAAATCCGGTCATCTCACTACCCCTAAAAAAAGGCCAAGATGGTCAAGTAAGGTTCTAAGAGTTCATTAGTGCTTCATGACATCACTCAGCGGCCCCGTATTCTCTTTGATTAACTCAAAGGCTACCGGTACTCACAAATGTGTCGCACTAATATAGCTATTGCTTCAACCATGTCGGTATACCCCGCACAGTTTCCACAACGTATTGCTATTTACCTATGAATGTTTCCCAAATCCAGGTAGAGGATTTCAAGCCCAAACAAGAGAACCAAATGTAAAGCAATCAAAGCAATCAAGATAAGCATGCAAAGGTGATCTAAGCCCTAAGGTTACTCCACTTTTAAAGATTTCCCCAACAGAGTCGCCAGTTCTATGATACGGTGGGAGAACTGACTTGAGGTTTTGCGTTTGTGTTTGCAAATGTTTCGGTTTAGCAAGAGTCACCGTCGACTTTTTATTTTATCCTAAGGAAAGGTCAAAAAGCACAGGAAAGACCTTTGAGATATTTTCTTGGGTTCGGGGAGTAGATTATAGAAAGGGAAGGTATTAGCACCCTTTCTATCCATGGTTATCCATGGGCTCTTAGTTACTTGTTTAGATCACTTGCTTTACTTTTCAATTGTTTGAAATGGTGCTCTTCAATTGTTTGAAATGGTGCTTTGTGTGTGGTTTTGAAAGATGTTTTGAAAAGAGGCCATCGTTGTGGCAACCTTTGTAATGATTCTTGTTTGAATGTATACAAAGGTGTTTTTGTCTTTTGAAAAGTTTTCAATGTTTTGAAAGTTGGATTTTGAAATTGTGTTGTGAAGTGTGTTTAAAAATAGCAAGGATGTTTTGCAAGCTTTTGATCAATTAACTAAGAGCTATCTACCCTATTTTACTCAAAGATCTTTATTATGTTTTAACCCTTTTAACAGTGTTATTTCACCATTGTATTTGGTGAACAACCTTGTGTTAGGATGTTAAACGGGACAGGCGCGGGTCATCGTATAGACCATGATAGCAATTGTGTCAAGTATTTTTGGCAATTTTCTTGAGACTTGATCATTTTTGTTTAGGCAACCAAGATAGCGTCATCGAGGGACTATGATCTTTTGTTTTGTTTTTGTTTTGCCAAAGTACTTAACATGCATACCATGGCCCATTTTTGAAGGCAACAAGTGGATTGTAACCCTAGGGGTGCAAGTGTGCGTTGTGTTTGTTTTTCATGCATTTTTGTCTTTGATTAGGTCAAACTATTTGTTGGTTTTAATTTTGCATACAACCCCTAATTCTCTAATCATGGCATAATTGAAAGTGTTAAGTGGGAGAATTTAAATTCTAAGCTATTACAACATGATTATGGGGATGGGGGTACAATTTTGAATAGGGGATTATTTTGCAAGAAATTTAAACCCTAAGTTATTACAACCAAATTGAATCTCAAATGCATCAATATTTAAATGTACAATATTTAAATAAACAAAATAAATAAATATAGAATCAAATGTATTATGCAAAAAAAGAAGTTTTTATGTATGTAAAAATATTTTCAATGTAAAGAAATATAAAGAAATAAATAAATAAAAAAAGGATTAATTTTATTTATTTTAGGGTAAACCCTAATTTCTTTTAAGAAGATAAATATTATATATTATTTATATACAAAAATATATTAATATGTACAAAAATGAAATTTATTTTAAAAAAAGTGTTTTTTTAGTATAAATAATAATAAAAATAAAATGTAATATTTTTGTATTTTTATCTTATGTTGTTTAATACAATAAAAGTATATATATATATATATTAAATATGTACATAAAAATAAGAAATAAAAATAAAAGTATTATTTACATTATTTTTAAATTTAAACAAATAATATAAAAGTATATAAAAATGTTTTAATGTTAGAAATAATAGAATAAAATGCCAAATAAATGTAAAAAAAACGTGAAAATATTTTTAAGCATTTTTCATATTTGGAAATAAATAAACAAAGTCAGAAATGAAATTAAAATACAAAAATAACAAAAATATAAAGAAAATGGGTCAGGGGGTGCAAAAAGGAAAGAGGGGGGTGTCAAAAGCAAGAACAAGCCAACCCGGCCCAAAGTCCAACTTCGTCCCTATCCTTGTGACTGAAACACGCGCGCTTGCCCTGTTCAAATGCTAACTGCTGTATTTGTGATCTTTTGCCAAAACTCAAAGCATGAAACTTGTAGAGCATTAAACCACGATTCTAACCATATAAAAAACTTGATCTAACTCTCAAAGACCAGAGAGAATTTCTCTGGCCCTAAAATCTGACCTAGTTTTTTCAGCATGTTCATGGATGAAATTCTCTTAGCACGTTTAATATAAATGAAAACTGAGCATATGTATGGCTTCATGGCAATGAGTACTACATCTTTCATTCACAAACCTAAGGCTAAATGTTCCTAAATAGAGAGATAGAAGTTTGAGAAATACCTGTTTCAGTCAAGCTCGAGTATGGCAATGCAGCAACTTTCAGTGAGGCCTGAGGTTCTTTTGAGCTTGCTTGATGTTCCCTGGACCTTTCCCAATGCTTAGTTTGTTTTGAAATGGTCTGAATCTCTCTATAGAACTTAACCTGCAAAGCTTCGAAACAGAAATGGTGAACACTGTAAATGGAGTTACAGTTGGCAATGGAGGTTTGGGATAGCTTGAGTGAGTTGAATGGAAGGTATTGGAACAAGTTTGAGGTCAAATGCGCGAGTGGTTTGTGTGATGGATGTGAATCTGCAGGGAGTGCCCTGTTTTGCAAGAAGAAAGTGATTTGGTGTTTTGGAAGGCTTGAGGGTTCAACAAATCGTTTTTCTGGCTCAAGGCAATGCACAAAACTTGTTTGGAATGTTGGCTCAAGTTGATTATATCATATGCTCAAGTTGTTGACCTTTTGCATAATTACTTGGTTTTGAAGTAAAAAGTGAGAATTGACAATGCTATGGATGTACTGGCTTGTAACCTAGCTGCACAAAGTTGTTGAATTTTGTCTGACATTAGGGAGCCTTGTTTGCAGTAAAGGGCTTGGTGTATGGCTCAAGAAATGAAATTTGACATAAAGCATGCTTTATGTAAATGGAAGTGCTACCTTTATGCCCAAAATGGATTTATTCATTGTGCCAAGCTTTGATGATCAAAATAAGACCAATGTCCAATGTATTTTCATTTAATTAAGGAGTGTGAATTGGTTTAGAGGCCTGTAAACAAGTACAAAGCTAGTTTGAACAGATTTTGCAACTTGTATGAACATGTATTGGCCATAGATACAAAGTGAGTTTTTTCCAACTTCAAGCATTCGATTCTCCCTAACCACAAATGTGTTTAAGGAGTTCTTGGACAATTTGGAAAGCTTACAACAAGTACTATAATACATCTTTGAAATGAAACTTGATACTAAAAGTGGAACTATGTGAAAAATGGCCAAGAAGATGGGTCAAAATCCTGCCTAAATTAGGGCAAAATTTCTCTAAGTTAAAAGTTTTAGGGACCCTTGTTCCAAAAATCATAACTTGAGATCCAAGCTTATTTTGAGAAAAATTTGTGAATCAAAGTTGTATACTTTGTGGAGGACTACAACTTTCATGTTGTAAGTTTTGTTTGAATCCATTTGCATCATGGTGAAAATGTGGGGCAAAGTTAGGAAAAATTAAGAAAATTTCATAACTTAGAAAATTTCTAAGTTATGAAATTTTTTCAATTTCAAACCCTAAATTGCAATTTTGGGTTTCTTGATGAACAAGTTTCATAATTTTACATATCTTGATGAAAAATGACCCTTGGCACTTGTTTTGACCAAAAAGTCAAACTTTGACTTTTCAGTGTACAATCAAATTTTGATCAGTTGACTGAAAAATTCATTTGTCATTCCAATGCATTTGAGATCTTTTGAACTTGTTGAATAGGTCAAGATAATTTCATTGAGTCCTTGAGTCCATGTTTGAACTTGATTTGCCATTGGCTAGGTCAAACAGTCAAAAATTGCCTTTGCACAATCAAAACCCTAAAAATGACCATTTTGCTCTTTTAGTGATCTGATCAAATTTCTTGTGGATTTGTGGTCCAAACTTGATCAAATGGTTCATATAAGTTTATAATGTTGATGTGGGTCAAAATTCATGAGGTTTGACTATAAATTGGCCACAATTGACATTTTCCCCAATACAACTGATTTCTAGGTCAACTGTCCAATTGACTGGGCAAAAATTTGATTCAAGGCTTGAAACTTTGTATGGGCAAACTTATGAGTCCAACATGAAGTATGAAATTCAATTTGGGCATTAGAGGTCCAAAAATACCTGTGCAAGCTCAAACCCTAATTTAGGTCAACAGTGCAAGGAGGTGCCTTGAGTAGAGCAAACCCTAGCTTGATCTTGAATTCCAAGAGCCTTGTGATGAGAAATGTTGATAAAATGAGAGGGAAAATTTTGGGGTACAACACATATGATTCCCAGATCCTCATTCCCATTAGGTATAATGGAGACATGTATGCTATGCTTGTTCCTTTGTCTTCGTGCGTCGAGAATCCCACGAAGAATCGCGCCTTCTTCCCTACTCACCCAAGACTCAGGCATATAGGCTGCGCGAAGAAGCCTAGGGATGACCCTGAAGACGCTACTCCAGCCAATCAGCAGCATACTCAGACTACAGAGGATATCAACCTTCAATTTATGAGCAAAGGGAACAGAATCTTTCGATCAAGCCTTAACCTCTCCTCAGAGTATTCAGATTGGTTGAATAAGATGGAGAAGGTGCAAACTTCCGTCTAGAAGGAAATGGGAATTTATGACTTGGTGATGTTGTCGAAGATAGGATTGCCTTACTGTCCCCTCATGTTGGTACCTTCACTGTATTTCTGGGATAGCGCACATTTTACCTTTCATCTTCCCTGTGGGATGATGTCCCCCACCCTATTCGACATAGCCGCAATTACCGGTCTTCGACCGGCTGGCGATTATTTTGATCCTGAGGATTTGCTTGAAGATGTTATTGGGTTTGCAGCTACAAAACCCACCTACACCACCTTTATCAACCACTTCCATGATAAAGCCTCCAGTACTGTGCTGGAGGTGGAGCATATAGCCTTTTTGGCTATGTGGTTATCTCGCTTCATTTTTTGCACTAAGTCACTTCAGGTGACGAAAAAAATGCTTACGCTCACGACGCAGCTTCATCACAATTATCCAATTTGCTTGGCCAAATTGATTTTGGCCAATCTATATGAGTCCATCAGTAATGGTGTAACCCAACTCAAGGTTATAGGGGACAGGGGGAGCCTACTGCTTTTGGCCCTTTTTGGCTTCTCCAACTTTGGTTTAATGCCACCTTTGAACCTTTTCTTCCTCAGAAGAATAAGTTTAATGAAGCGGTCCCAGAAATCCTGAACAGGAGGGTCGAAGGTACCGGGCTCGCACTGCTGACTCCTACTGATGAAGGCCAACAATTTCAGAAGGCTTTCACAAGCTTCATGATGATGTTTGCGGAGCGCAAACGTTTTTTTTCGACCATGGCTCCTTTTGCCAGTCGAAAAGTTGGTCCAGAATGGTTCACCAGACCATTTCCTTCGACTGAGGAGGAAGACTTGAATGATGAATATGTGGGTATGTGGGAATCGTTTCTTCGCCCCAGAATCATGCCATTGAGATTCAAGAGCTCCAAAAATCAATTAAGTTTGGTTGCTTATCAACCAAACCTTGTCTCTCGACAATTTGGTATTGTTCAGTCACTTCCCTCACCCATTTATCCTCGAGAGAAGCTGCTATTATTTTACAACGCAGACTACTCAGAAGATGCTGCTACCAAGCATATTGGTAGGTACACTGGTCGAACTGTACTAACCATGTTCGACTTTAACCTCAATTTTTTGAGTTCTGGTAATTTTGAGGGGTGGTGGAAAAAGTATTATGATGAAGAGTTCTTCGATGAGAGGGACTTCGGCCACCACCTTCATGAGGCGTTTAAGCTGGTTCTCGACAGGATCAAGAAAGGTATTACTTCTTTTCTTTCTCTTTGCTTCAGATTTATCATTCGACACTCGATTAACTTTAGTTTTCTTGTTTTTTGTGTAGCTGTCAAGAGAACCACTTCGAAGAAGGCTACTGAGAGCACAAAAGGGGGAGATTCTGTTGTCAACCCCTCTCCCAAGGTATTCACTTTCTTCCATACCCTTATTCTTTATTGTTGTCTGACATGGGTACTGATTCCTTTGGCTTGTCTTTCTGGGCATTCAGAAAACTACCCCCAAAAAACGGGAGGTCCAGGAGATCGAAATCTCTAGTGACGAAGAAGAGGAGTCTCCTCCTGTTCCTATGAAGAGATGAAGGTTAAAGAAACCAGTTCCTGCCGTTGAGTCTCGTCCCAAAATTAGAATTAAGACTACAGCTGCGAGGCCTCCTCCTGTAGTTATCAAAGAGCCTACTGAACAGGAAGTAGCTGCCAGGCTAAACAACCCTAGCGAGAGTGATAGCTCCAGTCCCGGTGCTGAAATCCCAGCCCAGGTATTTCCTTCGACAGACCATCATTTACTTCTCGAACTCCCCTTTTTCTCTATAAGAATTCTGAAAGAAACGAACTTCTTTTATTTTCCAGGACACTGCTGGCACCTCCAATCAAGTCCCTACTCCTGTCGAAGGCTTTGCTACCCTATTGAATAGTGAAGGAGAGCCTACTTATAGGCCTTCTTCAGCGAAAGGCTCTTTCATGAGTTCAGCTGATGAAGTGAATCAAACTTCCGAACCTCAGCATGAAACTATAGAGGAAGTCAATGAAGAAGGCCCTGTAGGAAATCATGAAGAGACTAGGGCTCTGTTGGTTGACGTGCAAGAAACTGAAGAGGAAATGACCCCTAATGCTGAGACTGTGATAACAAGGGAGAATGAAGGGATCCCAGGAGCTGATGGTGGAGAGGGTTCTGCTGAAGGAAACCAGAATCCTACAGGTACTGAGGCAATTCCAGAGCATGTGGCCAACGTGGTTGTTGCTGCCAACAAAAGTGTCCCTTCGACAGGATCTAGAACTAAGGAGGATTTGGCTTTGCTGAAACAGTAAAATCCTTTAGGCTATCTGACTGCAATTCTAGAAGGTCGAGAAAGTTCCTCTGATCATAGTGCCTCAACTGCGTCTGGAAGATCTACTTCGACCTCTCCTCTCGATGAGGCCCTTCAGAAAGTTAAGGTACAAAACTTCAAAAGAGATTTAATGTTGACCTTGGAGGGGGAACTAGCGGCTCCCTCTTTTCTTAAGACTACTATGAGGGCTTTCGATCTCCTCATTGCTTCTCCGGACGTGGCCAGCGTAATCTTGGATTTAATCTCCATTGTTGACCAAGTATCAGCGGATTATAACGGTCAAAGGACTCTCAATCGTGAGATTGAAGAAGCCAATGGTCAAGTGGCTGCTTCCTGGCATGCTGCTACCGAATCAGCTTCTAAGGTAAAGGATTTGTCGAAGGCCCAGGAGGCCAGACAAAAAGAGGTCGAAGAGATAGATCGAGACACTGCTCAAGTGAAGGTGCAGATTACAGAGTTGGAAGCTAAAATTGATGCCAACGACAAAAAGAAGGAGGAACTCCTCGCTGTTAACACTGAATCAGAGAGCCAAGAAGAACTGGATGAAAGGTTAAGACACGCTGATCGAGCCCAATCTCTTGATGCTAAGCTCGAGACCCTTCATCAATCAAAGCTTTATGTGATCGACGCCTAAAATTACAAAGAATTAAGTATCTTCAGATTAAGGCTAATGAAAATTTAAGTTTCCATTTTGGTATTCTCTATTCAACTGTGACTATATATTACTTATTTTTACCTCTTGAAGCATAGGTCTATACGCTTTCAGGTATTTACCATTCACCTTCAAATGTCTTTGATCTTCGCTTAACTCTTCAATCTCACAGGCTCCACCAGAGAAGGCCTGGATAATCCTGAAAGGTCCCTCCCACTTAGGAGACCATTTTCCCAAATTTCTATCCTTTCGATCCATCGGAAGAATTACTTTCCAAACTAGATCCTCGGGCTGAAATATCTTAGATTTCACTCTGCGATTATAGGATTTCTCAACTCGCTTCTTCTGCAGTCTCAAAAGATCTAGAGCTTTCAACCTTTCTTCGTCTAAGTTAACTAGTTCGTCTAACATCATATTCCAATAGACCTCGGAAGGGATATTGTTGTACCCCAAAATCTGCCCTCCCATATTCTTCAAAGATTTGCAAAGAGCATGCTTCAAAATCTCCCCAAGGGTTGCACAGTCCAATGGCCTCCTAACAGTCAAAGATTAGGGTTTTTTGGTTCTGGAAAAGAAGTTGAAGTTTCCAAGGGTCCAATCAAGTCCCACATGCCTACAAACATGGTCAAGCATCCATATGCCAAGTTTCAAGACTCACAGCACAAAATTGCACAGTTAAAAACCCTAATTGTTCAACAGTCAACTGCAGGGGCAAAATGGTCATTTGACAGTCAAAAGTCCAAATTTTTGGTCAACATCTTATTTTGAAGCCACAAACATCATTTGATCAATTCTTGATCATGATTCTCAAGGCATGGCTCAAAAAGTCTCAAGATGCAAAAGTTTCCATATTTGGATAGTTGAAAAAGTCAACTGCAAATTGACCAAGGCATAACTTCCACAAGGTTTATCAGAAAAATTCCATCCAAAGCTCATTTTGAATAGAATGACATTTCCTACAACTCATATTCACACTTCAAGTCCAAGAAATGCTCTCACAAAAAGTTATCAATCTCAACATTATAGGTCATTTTCAAAAGTCAACAAAAAGGCACTTTAAGTCAAAGACCATAACTTGAGATTGGTAAATCAAAATGACATGGGACCAAAGGCATTGGTTAGAGGACTTCAAGACCTTTCCAAAATGTCCAAGAACATGATCAAAGTTTAAAATTGAGCAAGATATGCCTTGTGGAAGTTGGGAAATTTTTGGGAATTTTGAAAAGTCAACTTTGCTTCAAATGCCTCAAAATTGCTAATGGGCCACAATTTCTTCCAAGAATCATCACCCAAAGGCTATGCACGACCCATTGACCAAAAGGGGAGTTATTTTCTTATCTTTTATTAATTATTTGAATTTTTAATGTTATTAATTCATTTAATTAAAATTAAATATGAAAAAATACTAAAGCATGTATTTTAAATCTTTTATGCAGCTAATAGGTCCATCATAAACTCAAGATTTAGTGCATCACTAAAAAGGCAAGAATCATTCATGATTTGGCATATTTGGCATAAAAAAAGATTGAAAAAAGATCATGAAAATCACAAATTGAAAAGCATTGATTGAATGGATTTTGGACTTGTTTTGTAAACCTAATTCATTGACATATACATATACATCACAACCCTAATCAGAATAACAAGAAAGCTGCGCCCAAGAACACAAAGAAAACTTGCATTTTTTTCATAAAATAGTTGAAACTGTTTTCATAGTTGGAGGTCGTTTCAAAGCAAGAGAATTGTTCCATTGCACTCCTGACACATCCAGGAAGCTACTCCAATCAAAATCAACTCTCCAAGCGCAAAGAATTGGTAGATAGGAGTCTAACTTTTCTGTAAAATTTTGATAATCGTGTTTGCATTTTCATACGTTATTCATGACTTTTAATATGTGATTTATACTAACATGATGATTCTAAAGCCATTGGTACCATCCATTTGAATTTTGGACGCCTGTATGCAAAGTTACCATGAACACGCATTAGGGTTTCAGAAGCTTAAAAAGAGGGCTTCATTCATATGGAAAAATTGAACCATAAGACCTATGTCATTGGACTCAGGACCTCAAAACGAATCGAACTCACTAGTCGCGCCCTATTTATATTTGCATATGAGCTATTCGTTATTTTCCAGGTTTGAGTTAGTGGGGGTTTAAAACCCCCGCTATTTGACGTTATTTACAGACAGAATGAAGAAGAAGATGATGGCGTGGCTTGATGTGGTTGGAGCGTTCAAATGTTCGCGCGCTGATTTTTGTTCCAATACCACTAGTGTCTATTTTCCATTATATTAATTGTGCTCCACTATAATAACAAGAAAGCTTGAGTGGTCTAGTGGTTAGTGCGTTTGGCATACATGTATTGGGACCTGGGTTTGATTCCCAGGTCCCCTTGCATATTTCATATTTTTTCTTCAACCTATTCCTATGCAGCGTGCCCTTCAGGGATCTACCATGCACTCAATGCCAAAGCTTGCCACATGTCCAGCAATTCCATCTGATGGCCAGTACAGGAGTTCCATCATGCACCTGGGTCAATGGGTCTACACGTGATCCTGGAAAAGTCAAAAAGGCCTCCATCAAATGGGCCAAAATGCTTTCTATTACTCTCCATATTTGGGTCAACCACCCCCCATGTTTGCATTTCTTTCTCTCTTTTATTTTCTTTTATTTATTCTTTTTAATTAATTGTTTTATTTAATTCATGAAATAAATTTTATAACACAAAAAATACAAAAAAAATCAGAAAGTTAAAAATAAAAAATATGTTTTGTTAATATTAATTTCTATTAATTTTGTAAATAAGTTTTAATAGCTAAATTAGTTTAATTTTAGGCTTAATTTTAATATTTTTCTTAATAACTAATAAAAACATAAAAATTAGGGTTTCAAGCATTTTTACTCTTTTTTTTCAATAATTAAAATTTCTTCTTATTATTATTAATTATTAATTATCTTGTAAATAAATGTGACATTTAATTAATTAGGGTTAAATTAGGGCGAAACTTAAACATTTTCTAATAATTAAAAAACAAACTAGAATTAGGGTTTTTATTTAAATTTCTAATTTCAATTAATCTTCTTTTTTTTCATAAATACAAAAAATTCCAAAAAAATAACTTCTTTTTCTCATTAAATTATTAATTAATCTTTAATTTTAATTTAATTCCTTAAAGGGTCCAACGCCCTCGCATCTTCGATTACAATTTCTATTTCGCGTGTTTAATTCTATTTTCTTGTGGATATAATGTATTTGCCCCAAAGCCTTGTAATAGATTAATTAGGACATTTATTTTCCGTATTTTTATTCAAATCGGGTCTTGGTTTAATTTGGCGTTGTAGACCCGCGCCTTGTAATAGCGTAGGACTTTATTTTCCGTATTTTAATTCCCGCACCTTTTAACTGTTAATAATCACATGAAAGAATGAATGCCAAAAATAAAATCAAAGCGTAGATCACCAATGCATGACAAGACAAATAAAAACTGAAAATGACACACAATTCACACACCACCCCTAGGGTACGCCTCACTGTTGCCTTTCCCCTCGAAACGTGGTCGTCGAGTAGAGGACGTTTTAGTAAGTCCTCATGTCCATGAACATGGCATGGGGGTAGCTTCTAAGGTATCCTCCTATTGCTCTGGTGACCACACTGTCCCTACAAACGAATTGACCCGAACACCTCCAACGGTGGTGCTACCTACCTCTCAATGGTGGGATGGCACTACCTTAAGGACATTTACACAGACTAATTCCTTAGGGTAGGTAGACGACTCGTAGATACTTGCTCTAATTCAAAACAAATCAAAAACTCCTTTTCACACCGACACTTTGTAAAAAGCTTTCAAAAACAACTTTTCAAACACTCTTGAGGACTGATACAAGAGTCGAACTGAAATTTTAAACGAAACTTTTTCAAACTCACTCCCACACTTGAAAAGCAAACAAACACTTTTTAAAACACAAATGAGCAAGTATCTAAGAGCCCATGGATAACCATGGATAGAAAGGGTGCTAACACCTTCCCTTTTCTATAAATCTACCTTCCGAACCGAGAACTAATCTCAATAAGGAATTTTTATGTGCTTTTGTCCTTTCCTTGTTGGAGAAAATAAAAGACGGTGGCGACTCTTGCTTCCGCGACATTTCACGAACCAGCGTTAAACAGTCAGTTCCAGATCCACCGATCACAGAACTGGCGACTCTGCTGGGGAAACTTATAAAGTGAGGTGTACCTTAGGACTAAGATCACTGTGTTTTCAATTGCTTTGACTTGTTTGCTTTAAATTGTGGGACTGTCTTGGGAGTTCTATAGATCCTAACCCGGATCTGGGGATACCTTCTTAGAAAGTAGCAACAAGGTTGTGAGGGAACTGTGCGGGGTATACCGACATGGTTGAAACAGTCTGCTACGTTGATGTGGCACTTTGGTGTGTACCGGTAACCCTTGAGTTCAGTCAAGGAGAGTACGGGGCCTCCATGTGGTGTCGTGAAGCATCAACTGACCTTAGGAACCTTAATTGAACTATCTTGGCCTCTTTAGGGTAGTGAGATAACTGACTTTGGTGCAGTCCGAGGTTGGTTGATACTCGATACTACACTCAATTGAGGGTTGCTTTCCTGGAATATTTCGGTCGCCAGTTCAGTGGCTAAATTGAAACGATGAACAATGAAAGCAATCTGGTGATATTGGGACCCTTAGAACCCGGTTACTTCTAATAGGACAGGTTGAGCCCACCAACTTCAAGAGGGTAATACCACAAACTTCATGCTGGCCTAAACTCTAAGGGCTCTTTGTGTGACTTGTGTACCTTCCAACTTGACTACTTGCATGCTTGTTATCTGACACTTGAGTTTCTTGCAGGTTTTGTTTATAGTCCTTAATTGGGACTCATAACATGGTTTATTGAGTTTCTTGCAGGTTTTGTTTATAGTCCTTAATTGGGACTCATAACAGGGTTTATTGAGTTTCTTGCAGGTTTTGTTTACAGTCCTTAATTGGGACTCATAACAGGGTTTACCTACGTTATCCCATGCATAGCATAACATCATACCATTGCATACATCCTGCATGAAGACTAACCCATTTCAAGGATCTCAAGGGCTTGTGATGCAGGTGATGATGAACCAACTGTCCAGCAAGGGGCAAAGGGGATTTATTTTCCTCTAGACAAGGTTGTCAGGGGCTATGACCCACTGGATATGGTGAGCCTTTGACCCTTGAAGAAGGACTCTCAACAACGTGAAGTTCCTTCAATCAAGCCACCGGATTCAGATTCTAACAATTTTTCTTGTTTACCCCGCGAGGTCCTTGAAAACATTGCATACATACATACATATCATTGCATTACAGGTATCCCTTTTACAGGTTACTTACCCTCTGCACTGTTTATTTCAGCCAATCGTCATGAATCCTGAATCATCCAACGAACAATTTATCAAGGCTCTCCAGGCTCAGAACGCCCGGTTCCAAGATTTGATCATGAGTCTAGCCCAGGGGCTGCAGGATTTGAAGACTCTGCTCCTGAAGAAGAAGAAGAAGAAGAGAACTGTGTTGTTTAACCCTAGGCGCAAGTCTGGAAATGTATCACAAAATGATGCTGACCAAGCTACTTCCTCTGTTGGGAAAGACAGTCCCCAAGGGAGAGAGATTCCTAGTCCAGTGGTCTCCGACAACGAGACTGATGATGAGAAGTACCCTCCAGCTGAGGACCGGTACAAGCAACTAGAGGATCGTCTGAATGCCATGGAAATTCAACAAGTGCCTGGGTTGGATTTCGGAGACCTGGGTCTATCTTCTGGTGTGGTGATCCCACACAAATTCAAGGCTCTTTCTTTTGTTAAGTATGATGGGGCATCCTGTCCCAGGCTGCATCTCAGATCTTATGTGCGGAAGATTCAACCATACACTGTGGACAAGAACTTGTGGATCCACTTCTTCCAGGAGAGTCTTTCAGGGACTCATCTCGAATGGTTCTATCAGCTGGATGGAACCAAGGTTCGTAACTGGGAGGAGTTGGCTACTTCTTTTTACAAGCGGTATCAGTATAATGTCGACCTCGCTCCTACACGTACCCAACTCCAGGGTATGTCGTTAGGATCCGGAGAAGGTTTCAAAGAATATGCGCAGAGATGGAGAGACCTTGCTGGGAGGGTACAACCACCTTTGACTGACCGGGAACTCGTTGATATGTTCTTGGGGACCTTATCCGGGCCGTTCTTCAATCATCTCATTGGTAATTCATCTGCAGGGTTTACCGACCTCATTCTGACTGGGGAAAGAATTGAAGCTGGTATCAAGAGTGGGAAGATTCAGGAGGTCACGCCTTCAGATACTCACCAAAAGCCTTACATGGGAAAGAAAGAGTCTAATGCTGCATACGGTCAAAAGAGTCGTCGTGACCAACAGGCAGGGGCAGTCATGATCTCTGGTTCTGCACCATGCCGCCAACCACAAAAGGGAAATCAGCGAAGGCCGGATGAGCCTAAAAGACAATTCACCAACATCAATATGCCATAGTCACAAGCATTGCAGAACATGTTGAAAATGAACCTGATTGTGGTGATCAACCCTCCTGCAAATCCCAAGACCTCCTCTCCAAACTACAATTTAGAGGCGAGGTGTGCTTATCATTCTGATAGCCCGGGGCACGATACTGAGGATTGTTGGGCACTGAAGTATAAGATCCAGAATATGATCGACGCTAAGGAGATCGAATTCGAGCCTGCTGAGACTCCCATTGTGACCACTGCTCCTTTGCCAAAACATGGCTAGGGTTGAGAGATTTTTGTTCATTTGAATTCAAGTTGTATTTTTCTTTTCTTGTTCAAACAAACAATTGTCATGTTAAACTCTTTTATTTCATGAATGCATTACACATGTCTGTCTTGAATTAATTATGTTTACTATACTTAAAGTTGTTTTCATATTTTTGTGATGATCAACTCTTGGTTAATAATTCTAAGCCTCTTGAGGGAGGATGACGAAAACGATACCACGATCTTTACAGTATGCTTTTGAACAAACCCCGCTGATGAGGTACATGCATTGTTTCGATTCCTAAACACTGGAGTTATAATGAAGATAATTTCTCGTCAACCCCTTCGAGCCAAAGAAGTAGGAGTTTTCTTTTCGAAATAAAAACCCTTAATCATAACATGGGGCAGGGTAGTCTTCTCAGTTGATCCAGAGTGCACAACGAACGGCACCAAAGGAGTCTTTCCAAATCAAAAGACAGTGATGGTTCCAAATAATCATAAGGACAGGTAGTCATTGTCTCAAAAATGAAAACCCATTAAGTCAAAACCTATGAAGGAGACTTACAAAACTGGGGCATCCAACTGACTGTAATTCCAAAAAAGGGAAACAGTTGAGGCAAAAAATAGGGATAATAAAATCAAAATAAAGAGGTCCTACAAACCCTCAACAAAAAAAGGAATGACTTCCTATTCAAAATAAATTGTCAAGATCCGAACCATCACCGGAGTATCAGAACAAAGACCAAACAAGGTCTAAACCACGATCAATTGAGTTTAGGTTTGAAGAACATCACAGAGAGCGGGTGGGTACAAATAATTTGAGCATTTATCCTTTGTTTCTTGAACCGTGAACCAGGCCACGTTATAACCCTTAAAAAGTCCTAGCTGAAGCATGGGTTAGTTCGAAAGCATACTGTCACAAAAGGTATCCTGACTCCTTAAGGCCCACTGTAAAAGCTTGAGTTAACATCACAATCTATAAAAGGTTTCACTTGTTTTACAAAAATGCATTTTCAAAAAACCTCAAGACAGACATAAGCTTTTGCATTCTTAAGATAACATTGTTTGCATATGACTATTTGTTTGAACAGCATAGAAGTTTGCACGACGAACATCCAGTGAACAAAAGTCTTCTCAACAAAGAGGTCACCTCAAGTGGAAGAAACACTTCCAATCAAGGGACATGGCATGATCAGTGTCTATCATCTGGGGCAGTCCAGTCAAGATTCGAGGAATCTCTCAAGGCCAACTAGCTTGGGGCAAATCTCTGCCCGAGTCACTTGGGGCATTCCAGCAACGAATCTTGCCTAATCAGACATCTTCTGGTAGCAGGGCAACACAACACTTCTAACAGGGGCAACTCCCTACATCCTGAGAGCGGGGATATAGTCGAAAAAATACTACGCAAAATCAAAGACCCGCTAGGTTGATACACCTAGGCAAAAATAAGGGCTTCCCGGTGAACCAAAAGGGTTCGGGCAAAAATAAGGGATGAAATGAAAAATCTGTACACCCGGCAAGTCGAAAACCTGAAAAGGCGGCTTGGGCAAAAATAAGGGATGAAATGAAAAATCTGTACACCCGGCAAGTCGAAAACTTGAAAAGGCGGCTTGGGCAAAAATGGGTATCCCGGTGGGCTGAAAACCCGAAAGGGCGGTCCAGGCAAAAGTTAGGGATCAAAAGCGTACGACTATGTCCCGGCATCTCGTCACTTGCCTACCAAAGGAAGATTTGTCAATCGGCAGTCATCAAGCACTTCCACAAGGTATCTTCTCCCCTCACCTCATAAACAGGGGCAATAATGAGTCGTCCAGGCGATCCAGTTGCTCTGTGAACCAAAGTACCAAGGAAAGGTTAATACAAAGATGATTACCATCTACCTTTACAAATTCCAGATCGTGGGTTAACATCCGAAACCAAACAGGACAATCATCCACTTGATCATCATCAGGCAACCCTACACCGGTTCCTCTCTCAACTTTCAGACAAAGTCTTACACGGACTCATCCACAGGCAACCCTACACCGGTTCCTTTTCTTTCAGAAAAAGTCTTACACAGACTTATCATCAAAGTAACCCTACACCGGTTCCTTCTCAATTTTTAGACAAAGTCTTACACGGACTCACCCTCCACAAGTAACCTTACCCCAGTTCCTCAAGAAGTCTTACACGGACTTATCTCAAGATGACCTTACCCCGGTTCATCAAGAAGTTTTACACGAATTTACCCTGCAGTAACCTTACCCTGGTTCCTCCAGAAGTTTTACACGAACTTATCCCGAAGTAACCCTACACAGGTTATCTCTTTCCAGACGTAGTTTTACACGGACTCGTCATCAGTAAACCTTACACATGTTTCCTTCTCAAAACTCCAGATGTAGTTTTACACGGACTCGTCACCCAGAAACCCTACACAGGTTCTCTATTTTTAAGGATGCAGTTTTACACTGACTCGTCACCTAGAAACCCTACACAGGTCCTCTATTTTCAAGGATGCAGTTTTATACTGACTCATTGTCAGTAAACCCTACACAGGTTTCCTTCAACTCCAAATGCAGCTCCACACGAGCCCAACCTCAAAGTAACCCTACACAGGTGTCCTTCTTTCCAAGATGCGGTTTTACACGAGCTCATCATCAGGCAACCCTACATAGGTTCCCTCTTTCAGCTTACAAAAATTACAGTTCAAAAATTTCCCCAGGAGAGTCCAATCAAGATTTCCCCAGGAAAGTTTGAATCCATCTCCCCAGCAGTAAGCTTATCCCCAGTAGATTCTGAAAGCTTATCCCCTACAGAGTACGAACGTGTCTCCCGGCTTTATTCAAAGGTTATTTCCCTACCAGGATATAACTGGGTTATCCTCAGCCAAAAGCCACGGAAAGATCGTCCTCGGCGAAGCCTTCTTATCCCCAGCGGAGTCTATTAACACTCCCAACATAACAACGGTATCCCCAGCGGAGTTACCATCAATATCCCAGCAAAATATCTCTCTCCCCACAGAGTATTGTTCCCCAGCAAGATTGCTAGAGTAATTTTCTCCCCGCAAAGTAATCCATTCGCCAAGTTTATTCCCCAACGGAGTCATCTTCTCCTACCGGTATTCTTGCAATCATCATCCCCAGCGGAAACAACAAAGCACTATTCTCCAACATCAGCCCAGGATATGACTTCCCGGCACCCGTCAAGGATTTACTTTCCTAGACAAAAACATATATTCATAAACATCGCACTTCCATACATTATAGCATGCACATACGCATCATGACCTTACAATCTCATTTATGTTGAGAACATCATTGCTCGATCCATATCATGCATTGCATATGACTGACCTTTACCTTTCAGGAAAGACCCAGTTAAGTTCTCAGCTATATCCAAGGCCTTCTCTTGTTCAGTCAGATCGACCCTAAGATCTCCCTGATTCTTATCCAGTTGAAGATTCCAAGACCTTGCCTGGTTCAGTTAAATCGACTCCTAAAGATTTTTCTGATTCTTATCCAGTCAAAGGCCTTCTCTGGTCCAGTTAAATCGATTCCTAAAGATTTTCCTGATGAAGACTCAGTTGAAGATTCCAAGACCTTGCTTGGTTTAGTTAAATCGACCCTAAGATTTTCCTGATTCTTATCCAGTCAAAGGCCTTCTCTAGTCCAGTTAAATCGATTCCTAAAGATTTTCCTAATGAAGACTCGGTAGAAGACATCCCAGATTCTCTCATCGTTACTGTTGAGGTAGTAATCGCCCCAGATTCTCTCATCGTTACTGTTGAGGTAGTAATCGCCCAAGATTCTCTCATCGTTACTGTTGAGGTAGTAATCGCCCAAGGTTCTCTCACCGTCCCGTTGAGGTAGTAACCATCCCTGGTTCATTCATAACCTTTTGAAGCTCCAGACCCAATTCCTGTAACCAATCAGGGTGCGTCTATATAAAGAGTCTGAAGACCAACTCCTGTAACAGGCCAGGTAATCACTTTTCTTTTTCAGGTACGCAAGTTCTCGCTAAGGAATCTCTTACGCGATCGACACCCAGATGGCATCTATAAGCCCATCCACCTATCCATCACCTCTCAACATGGCATCTATAAGCCCATCCTCCTATCCACCAATCTCCAAATGGCATCCGTAAGCCCATTCCCACCATCGCACTGCCAACATGTGAGCGCAAATTTCTGGGCACTCTAGTGTTCAATCATCTTCCACCTTCGGATTACGAAAGGCACGTCAGCCAATCTACATCCTCGGGTTTAAGAATATTGAACAGGGGCAACTGTTGTACCCCAAAATTTTCCCTCCCATATTCTTCAAAGATTTGCAAAGAGCATGCTTCAAAATCTCCCAAGGGTTGCACAGTCCAATGGCCTCCTAACAGTCAAAGATTAGGGTTTTTTGGTTCTGGCAAAGAAGTTGAAGTTTCCAAGGGTCCAATCAAGTCCCACATGCCTACAAACATGGTCAAGCATCCATATGCCAAGTTTCAAGACTTACAGCACAAAATTGCACAGTCAAAAACCCTAATTGCTCAACAGTCAACTGCAGGGGCAAAATGGTCATTTGACAGTCAAAAGTCCAAATTTTTGGTCAACATCTTATTTTGAAGCCACAAACATCATTTGATCAATTCTTGATCATGATTCTCAAGGCATGGCTCAAAAAGTCTCAAGATGCAAAAGTTTCCATATTTGGATAGTTGAAAAAGTCAACTGCAAATTGACCAAGGCATAACTTCCACAAGGTTTATCAGAAAAATTCCATCCAAAGCTCATTTTGAAGAGAATGACATTTCCTACAACTCATCTTCACACTTCAAGTCCAAGAAATGCTCTCACAAAAAGTTATCAATCTCAACATTATAGGTTATTTTCAAAAGTCAACAAAAAGGCACTTTAAGTCAAAGACCATAACTTGATATTGGTAAATAAAAATGACATGGGACCAAAGGCATTGGTTATAGGACTTCAAGACCTTTCCAAAATGTCCAAGAACATGATCAAAGCTTAAAATTTGAGCAAGATATGCCTTGTGGAAGTTGGGAAATTTTTGGGAATTTTGAAAAGTCAACTTTGCTTCAAATGCCTCAAAATTGCTAATGGGCCACAATTTCTTCCAAGAATCATCACCCAAAGGCTATGCACGACCCATTGACCCAAAGGGGAGTTATTTTCTTATCTTTTATTAATTAATTGAATTTTTAATGTTATTAATTCATTTAATTAAAATTAAATATGAAAAAATACTAAAGCATGTATTTTAAATCTTTTTATGCAGCTAATAGGTCCATCATAAACTCAAGATTTCGTGCATCACTAAAAAGGCAAGAATCATTCATGATTTGGCATATTTGGCATAAAAAAAGATTGAAAAAAGATCATGAAAATCACAAATTGAAAAGCATTGATTGAATGGATTTTGGACTTGTTTTGTAAACCTAATTTATTGACATATACATATACATCACAACCCTAATCAGAATAACAAGAAAGCTGTGCCCAAGAACACAAAGAAAACTTGCATTTTTTTCATAAAAAAGTTGAAACTGTTTTCATAGTTGGAGGTCGTTTCAAAGCAAAAGAATTGTTCCATTGCACTCCTGACACATCCAGGAAGCTACTCCAATCAAAATCAACTCTCCAAGCGCAAAGAATTGGTAGATAGGAGTCTAACTTTTCTGTAAAATTTTGATAATCGTGTTTGCATTTTCATACGTTATTCATGGCTTTTAATATGTGATTTATACTAACATGATGATTCTAAAGCCATTGGTACCATCCAATTGAATTTTGGACGCCTGTATGCAAAGTTACCATGAACACGCATTAGGGTTTCAGAAGCTTAAAAAGAGGGCTTCATTCATATGGAAAAATTGAACCATAAGACCTATGCCATTGGACTCAGGACCTCAAAACGAATCGAACTCACTAGTCGCGCCCTATTTATATTTGCATATGAGCTATTCGTTATTTTCCAGGTTTGAGTTAGTGGGGGTTTAAAACCCCCGCTATTTGACGTTATTTGCAAACAGAATGAAGAAGAAGATGCTGGCGTGGCTTGATGTGGTTGGAGCGTTCAAATGTTCGCGCGCTGATTTTTGTTCCAATACCACTAGTGTCTATTTTCCATTATATTAATTGTGCTCCACTATAATAACAAGGAAGCTTGAGTGGTCCAGTGGTTAGTGCATTTGGCATACAGGTATTGGGACCTGGGTTCGATTCCCAGGTCCCCTTGCATATTTCATATTTTTTCTTCAACCTATTCCTATGCAGCGTGCCCTTCAGGGATCTACCATGCACTCAATGCCAAAGCTTGCCACATGTCCAGCAATTCCATCTGATGGCCAGTACAAGAGTTCCATCATGCACCTGGGTCAATGGGTCTACACGTGATCCTAGAAAAGTCAAAAAGGCCTCCATCAAATGGGCCAAAATGATTTCTATTAATCTCCATATTTGGGTCAACCACCCCCCATGTTTGCATTTCTTTCTCTCTTTTATTTTCTTTTATTTATTCTTTTTAATTAATTGTTTTATTTAATTCATGAAATAAATTTTATAACACAAAAAATACAAAAAAAATCAGAAAGTTAAAAATAAAAAATATGTTTTGTTAATATTAATTTCTATTAATTTTGTAAATAAGTTTTAATAGCTAAATTAGTTTAATTTTAGGCTTAATTTTAATATTTTTCTTAATAACTAATAAAAACATAAAAATTAGGGTTTCTAGCATTTTTACTCTTTTTTTTCAATAATTAAAATTTCTTCTTATTATTATTAATTATTAATTATCTTGTAAATAAATGTGACATTTAATTAATTAGGGTTAAATTAGGGCGAAACTTAAACATTTTCTAATAATTAAAAAACAAACTAGAATTAGGGTTTTTATTTAAATTTCTAATTTCAATTAATCTTCTTTTTTTTCATAAATACAAAAAATTCCAAAAAAATAACTTCTTTTTCTCATTAAATTATTAATTAATCTTTAATTTTAATTTAATTCCTTAAAGGGTCCAACGCCCTCGCATCTTCGATTACAATTTCTATTTTGCGCGTTTAATTCTATTTTCTTGTGGATATAATGTATTTGCCCCAAAGCCTTGTAATAGATTAATTAGGACATTTATTTTCCGTATTTTTATTCAAATCGGGTCTTGGTTTAATTTGGCGTTGTAGACCTGCGCCTTGTAATAGCGTTGGACTTTATTTTCCGCATTTTAATTCCCGCACCTTTTAACTGTTAATAATCACATGAAAGAATGAATGCCAAAAATAAAATCAAAGCGTAGATCACCAATGCATGACAAGACAAATAAAAACTGAAAATGACACACAATTCACACACCACCCCTAGGGTACGCCTCACTGTTGCCTTTCCCCTCGAAACGTGGTCGTCGAGTAGAGGACGTTTTAGTAAGTCCTCATGTCCATGAACATGGCATGGGGGTAGCTTCTAAGGTATCCTCCTATTGCTCTGGTGACCACACTGTCCCTATAAACGAATTGACCCGAACACCTCCAACGGTGGTGCTACCTACCTCTCAATGGTGGGATGGCACTACCTTAAGGACATTTACACAGACTAATTCCTTAGGGTAGGTAGACGACTCATAGATACTTGCTCTAATTCAAAACAAATCAAAAACTCCTTTTCACACCGACACTTTGTAAAAAGCTTTCAAAAACAACTTTTCAAACACTCTTGAGGACTGATACAAGAGTCGAACTGAAATTTTAAACGAAACTTTTTCAAACTCACTCCCACACTTGAAAAGCAAACAAACACTTTTGAAAACACAAATGAGCAAGTATCTAAGAGCCCATGGATAACCATGGATAGAAAGGGTGCTAACACCTTCCCTTTCTATAAATCTACCTCCCGAACCGAGAACTAATCTCAATAAGGAATTTTTCTGTGCTTTTGTCCTTTCCTTGTTGGAGAAAATAAAAGACGGTGGCGACTCTTGCTTCCACGACATTTCGCGAACCAGCGTTAAACAGTCAGTTCCAGATCCACCGATCACAGATATCATGATGTATCTGAATCCTTGTCGCCTGTAGGTGGATTTTCACTGGCAGCACTGCATCATGACCATAGGTTAGGCGAAATGGTGTTGTTCCCGTGGCTTCTTTCGGACAAGTTCGACATGCCCATAGAACTTGATCTAGCGTCTTGTGCCAGTTTCTGGGTTTCTTTCCCACATGTTTCTTTATTAAACTGATCACTACTTTATTCGCTGCTTCGACCTGGCCATTAGCTTGTGCATAATAGGGTGTAGATGTTAATAATTTAAACCTTATTTCTGCAGCAAAATCTTGCATCTTTCGACCAGTAAAGACTGACCCTTGGTCTGTAGTTATTGTTTCGGGAATTCAAAATCTATATATTATGTACTTTTGAATGAATTCAATGACATTCTCTTGGTCTACATTGACTAAAGGGATTGCTTCAATCCACTTAGTAAAATAATCAATGCCCACCAATATATACTTCTGGCTTTTAGAAGATGCTGGTCGAATTTCTCTAATAAGATCTAAAGCCCATCCTCTAAAAGGCCAAGGCTTCACAATCGAGTGAAGTTCGCTTGCCGGCACATGCTGAATACCTGTATGTATTTGACATTCTTGGCATCCTTTTGCAAACTCAACACAATCTTTTAACATAGTGGGCCAATATAATCCTTGTCGAAACAATAACCATTTCATCTTTTGGCCTACTTGGTGTGCTCCACATGCCCCAGCGTGTGTGACGGAAAGAGCTATGTATGCTTCTGTTTCACTTAGGCATTTCAAGAGCACACCTTCAGGAGTTTTATTGAATAATTCATTTCCCATCAACACATAACTCAGTGCTCTATATTTTATTTTCCATTCTGTCGAAGCCGTTGGATTTTGTAAATAATCCACTACAGGCTTTCTCCAATCTTGTTCTGTTAGATTGTCTATGAACGAAATTTCAAAATTTTCGTGATCAGTGCATCCCAACGTTGTGGTCCTTAAATCCAATTGAGATAACTTAGTGGAAGTTACTCTCCCTCTAACTTTGATTGCTTGTTGTAGCCTGTCTTTCGAAACTTTATACCCGGAAGCAATCTGCGCCAAGTCGTTGGCTACTTGATTTTCCAATCTGGGTATATGTCGAATGTTAACTACTTCGAAGTTCTTCAACAACCACCTGGATATTACGAAATACATGATAAGAATTTCTTTTATGCATTTGTATTCTTTCGTGATTTATTTTAGGACTAACTCTAAATTTCCCATTATTTCGACCTGAGTTGCCCCAAATTCCAATAGGATTTCAAGGCCTACGATTAATGCTTCGTATTCAGCCTCGTTATTAGAGCAATCCCCATCTATTTTGTACTTAAATGTTGTTGGAATTTTGTTTGGAGAAATAATGAGGACTCCGACTCCAGTCCCATCTTTATAACTGGAACCATCAAAGTACAGTTTCTAAGGTTCGATCTCCAAATAATTCAGTGATCCTTCTTGTATAGAATGGTCGGCTATAAAGTCTGCTACCACTTGACCTTTCATAGCCTTGAGAGGCATAAAGGTTAATGAGTACTCAGTTAATGCAAGTTCCCATTTGCCAATTCTGCTGTGCAAAATGGGTTTCGACAACATATATTTGAAAACATCAAAATGAGACGAAACATAAACATCAACTGGATTTATATATTGCTTAAGTTTTGTACATGAAAAATAAAGACATAAACACAGTTTTTCAACCTTGTTATATCTGGTTTCTGCATCGTTTAAAACTCACTGAGGTAGTATATGGGCCTTTCGACACCATGCTCATCCTCTTGAGGCAACATGCTTCCTAAAGTTTTATCAAACGCAACTATGTACAATCTCATGTTTCTACTTCGACAAGGAGGCACCAAAATAGGTGGTTTAGTGAGGTACTCTTTGATTTTGTCGAAGGCTTCCTGATGTTCTTTCCTCCATTCAAATCCTCCTTTGTTGAGTCAAAGCAGTGGAGAAAAGGCTTGCGTTTTCCCACTGAGGTTGGATATAAATCTCCTCAGGAAATTTATCTTCCCAAGTAAGGATTGCAATTCCTTTTTGTTAGTTGGCGCTTTGGCTTGCAAGATAGCTTTGGTCTTGTTTTGGTTTATCTCAATGCCCTTTTTATGGACCACAAAACCTAAGAAATCTCCCGCTTTGACACCAAAGGCACATTTTAGAGGATTCATCTTCAGGCCGTAGCGTCTCATCCTCTCGAAGGATTGTCGAAGATGATCCATGTGAGTCTTCCCTGAAACAGATTTGACAATAATATCATCAATATAAATCTGCATGAAAATGTCAATAAAATCATGGAAGATCGAATTCATGGCTCTCTGGTACGTTGCCCCTGCATTCTTTAGGCCAAAGGGCATCACTACCCATTCATAAGTGCCTAAGGCCCCAGGGCAACGAAATGTCGTTTTTGACACATCTTCTTCAGCAATAAAGATTTGATTATATCCAGAGTAGCCATCAAGCATACTCATGTACAAGAAACCAGTGGAAGAATCCACAAGAATTTCCGCCACTGGCATTGGATATTCATCTTTGGGTGTTGCAGCATTCAGATCTCTAAAATCGATGCACACCCTTAAGGTACCATTTTTCTTTATAACAGGTACAATATTTGCAATCCATTCGACGTACCTGGTTGTTCGAATGAACTTGCATCTCAGTAGCCTTTCGACTTCCATTTTGATTTTTGATAAAATCTCTGGTGCAAACCGTCTTGGAGTCTGCTTAACAGGCTTCTTTCTAGGCTTTATTGGCAACTACAGTTCTACCAAACTTCTGTCGAGACCAGGCATCTCGTCATAATCCCATGCAAAGCAATCCTTGAACTCTTTTAGTAATTGGATCATTCCGACCCTGAGTCCTGGATCTATTTTTGTGCTTATGTACGTTGGCTTTTTTATAGGACCTTCGCCTAGATTTACCTCTTCTAGAGGATCTTGCGCTAACATTTTAACATTTTTCGCCAATGGGTCCTTTTCAAAACCTAGAGGTTCATCGTCATAGATTACGTCTAACCTCTGATCTCGAACGTCTTTCGTTCCTAAGTCGGGAGGCTCTGGGTCGAAATCTTTCCCACGGCCTGTCTTAGAAAGGACTTGTTCATTAGCTTTGAAGACCATATATTTAACTTCAGCCTCCAAGGCCACTATCATTCTACTTTTGGCCACATACGCCGAATTTTTTTGCAGAGTTTGTGACTCGGTCATCATCACCAAACTCACTTCCCCAGCCTGTTGGCCGTATATCATCAACTCCTCCAAAGTCGATGTTGGATAAGTCTTCTCTATCCCACTGAAATCCGTAGTCGGAGTGTAGGTATAGGGAGCAGAAGGCGTTAGGTGTTGGGGTTAAATCAAACTCAGGTGGGTTACATTGCCCTATATGAGCCAAATTTTTGTCGAAACTATTCTTTCCGACATTGTTGATTTCACCTAAGTAGTAACTCTGATCTACTTCAATGTTTTCCACGATACCATCGGGGCGCCATATCATGACCCTTTGGTGCATCGAGGATGGCACTGCTCCGATGCCATGTATCCACTCTCGACCTAAGAGCAGATTGTAGTTTGGTTTCGCTGAGATCACCATGAACATGGTGGGTCGAAGGATTGATCCCACTTTGAGGTCTAGTTGTATGACACCCATTGTGGTGCCAATGCCCCCTTCATAATTGGACAAGACCATGTTATGGGGCTTGATGTCAGCATCTCCTTTTCCCAGCTTTTCTAGCATGAATTGTGGGATGATATTGATGGTTTCCCCACAATCCACCAGAATTTTATTTATAGTTATTTCCCCTATCTTTGCTCTAATGAACAGGGGTTTTAGATGATTCTTCATTGCCTCTGTTGGTGGCTCGAAAAATGTGTTATGTTCCTCTACGCAGCCATTGTTCATTACATAATAACATACTGGCCTGTGTCTAGCCATTTCTTGTTCAACCATTAAGTCAGTTTCCTCAACTTCGACCTGACGGTTGTATTCTTTAGGTAACACTGATATGACATTCACCATGATGTATAAACTGTCACCGGAATCGGAGTTGTCTTCATCATTCGACCCACATTCCTCCGTCCATGGTATAGGATTCCTCTCTAGAGGCTTCCTTTGTTTCCTTTGCACATTGGTGCTACCCTCTGGATGAGGTCAGGCTGCCTCTTTTTTGGCCTTTCGCTGTCTTTGGAATCTTCTCCATTGTGAACGGGACATAGGATTTTTTTCCTTTGTAATTGCTCGATATATGGGCCATCTTATTTGACGTAGAAGCATGGTACTCCTTTCTGTAATCTAAAGAGGAACCTCTTGGCACGTCGAACGCCTGTTATCTCTCTTCATTTGGCCTCTTTCTTCCCATGGTGTTAAGCCAAGTATCTGTAGGTACATTAGTTAGAGGCCGAAAAGTTGGTGGCCTCCTCACCTGACTCATGGATCCTTGTTGATGCCCCCTTCTGGGGTCGAATCTGACTTCTGAACCCATTTTTTGTTGGGCATTGGTGCCCTATTTTTCTTTCACAATTCACATAGCTTGTATGTGTTCTGTGGATTTCTTGTCGAAAATAGAGTTACATCTAGGGCATAGCATTACTTCCGATTTCTTCTTCTGGCATCTATGTAGAAAATCTTCCAGATCTTTATTCTCCTTTGGAAATGCCGTTTTATTTACTTCTTCTTGACGAATGGCTTCCTCTGAAGCCTTGGCGCCAGAGACTTCAACCATATTGACCTGCATATTGGTTTTGGCAACAAGATTCATTTTATGCATTTTGGCCTCTAGATTCTCTGTCGAACCTTTTACAGCGGCCAAGTAAGAACCTGTGGTGGTTCTTTTGTTGGAGCTCTCAGTAACTCCTTTGCTTTGGTGTGGGTCTTCAGTAACCCGTTTATTCAGTTTCAGGCTTTCAGCAGCCTTCTTGTTCGACCCTTGGGTAACTTCCTTTTTCAAATTTAGGCCCTCAGTGGCCTTTCTCACCCCTTCAATAGTTTTTCTGGAGATGTTTCCAGTAAAACTTCCAAAGATGGGTTTAGTAATGAAATCTTCAGAAACTTCCACCATGTGAATTCCAACTGGTTCAACATAATGTGCCTCCATCTGCAGTGGGTTTGCGTCGATTTTCATTGTTGGCTTATCAGCAAATTTCAGCCTACCTTCCTTTAGCGCTTGTTGAACAATATCCCTGAAAAGGAAACATTATGAGGTTTTATGTCCCAGAAAATTATGGTATTTACAAAAACCTCTTTTCTTTCTTTGTTCTAAAGGAGGCAATTTTTCCCCTGGGGGCACTATCATCTGGCCATCTTTAACTAATAGATCAAATATTTCGTTACATTTGGATATATTTGTTGTACCCCAAAATTTGCCCTCCCATATTCTTCAAGGTTTGTCAAGAATCATCTTCAAATGGTTCAAGATTTCTTAAGGGTTGCACAGTCCAAATGCCTCCTAAGCCAGTCAAAATTAGGGTTTTGTTTCTTCCAAGGAATTTGAGGTTTTCAATAGGTCAATCAAGTCTCATATGCCTATATGCATTCTCAAGCACCTACATGCCAAGTCTCAAGACTCACAGTGCCAATTTGCACAGTCAAAAGCTCCATTTGACCTACAATCAACTGCAAGGGCAAAATGGTCATTTTACAGTCAAAAGTCATAATTTTTGGTCAACATATTATTTTGAGCTCACAATCATCATTTGATCAAATCTTGATCATGATTCCACAAGAATGGCTCAAAAATCATCAAGATGCAAAAAGTTACTATTTTTGGACAGTAGAAAAGTCAACTGTATCTTGACCAGGGCATAACTTTTTCATGGTTCATCATAAAAATCCCATCCAATGCTCATTTTGAAGGGGATGACATTTCCTACAGTCCATCTTCACACTCCAAGTCCAAGAAATGCTCTCACAAAAAGTTATCAATTTCTACATTATAGGTCAATTTCAAAAGTCAACAAAAGTGCACTTTAATTCAAAGACCATAACTTGAGATTGGTAAATCCAAATGACATGGGACCAAAGGCATTGGTTATAGGACTTCAAGACCTTTCCAAAATGTCAAAGAACATGTTCATATGATCAAAATTGAGCAAGATATGCATTGGCGAAGTTGGGAAATATTTATGAATTTGCAAAAGTCAACTTTGCTCAAAACACCTTGTTTTTGCTAATGGGCCTCAAATTTCTTCTTGAAACTTTATTCATGGCCTATGCACGACCCATAAAGCTTAATTTAATTTATTTTCTTATTTTTTATTAATTAATTGGATTTTTAATCAATATTAATTCATTTAATTAATTTAAATTGTAGGAAAATACAAAGATATGATTTTTCAATCTTTTGTGAAGCAAACATGGTCAAGATATGCTGGCAATTTCGTGTACAAATCAAATATGAAAAAATCTCCAAGTTTGGCAACTTTTTCCAATCATGAAGATTCAAAAATATATGATTTCCAATCAAATATTCCATCATCATTCCAATGGATTTTTGCTCAAAGATTTGACCTAATTTCAGTCTCCTATATATACATAAGCCAACCCTAATCATGCACACGTGAACAAGCTGCAAACAAAGCCATAGCCATATTGAAAAAATTCAAGAAAACTTGAAAACTGATTTCCATATTCTAGCACGATTCAAAGGCTTTTGTGGATTCTAACACCTTGCAGGGGTTCCCAGGAACGTGTAGCAATTAAATTCACACGCTAAAGCTCAAGAAATCATCACTTACAGTCGCACTGTTTGTCATTTTTTTCATAATCGTAACTCATGATTCATAAGCATTTGACATGATTTCTTGTTTGTTTTGTGTTGCTAGAGATCACATGAAGCTATTGGCATAGTTTAATTGAATTATAATGCACAAAATCATAAATTGCCATGGATGAATTCTAGGGTTCCTGAGCTTGGAATTTGGGGATTCTTAATACAAGAAAAATTGAGCCTCATAAGACCCATGACTGAATTCGTTAGGTCAAGACGAATCCAAAGCCACCCTCGCGAAATATTTATATATAACACAGGGCTAATCGCTATTTTTGGTCATTGCATATTGTGGGGGTTAAAAATCCCCGCTATCTAATGTCCTTTTGCAGGTACAAACGACGAAGACGAAGGACGTGTAAGCGTATGGTTGGATGATTCAAATAAGCGCGCATTTTTATGTTGTTTACAGCATATGTATTAATTGTCCAATATAATATTTGCTTATTATCATAATAACAAACGCGTGCAAATGGCCTGGTGGTTGATGTGCTGGCTTGGAATCATTGGGACCTGGGTTCGAATCCCAGGTCCCCCAAATCGCTTATATTATTTTGCTTAACATGATCATATGCAGGCTTCCAAAGGATAAACACCATGTACCTCCAGACATCCAAGCGCCATGTGGCTCCAGGCACAAATCCAGTGGTCAGAGGTGGATGACCATCATACTTCCAGTCAACCATGCCCATGGACAATCAAAAAAGGTCAAACGGACTGGAGTTAATGGGCCTGAGAATTACCAAAGAAACCTCCTTAATGGGCCAGCGCCCCCCCTGGTTCATTCATTCTTTTTTTTTCTCTCTTTTCTCTTTTATATTTTCTTTTTAATTATTTTACTTTTAATAATTATTATTAGTATTATTTAGTTAACTCACAAATTAATTATTTTTCTTAATAAAATCAGAAAACATAAAATGTAATATTTTTATTATTATTAATTTCACCTTTAACTTATTATTTTTGTAACTAAATGTAATTAATTAATTTAGTTGTTTTAATTAGGTTAACTTTAATTATTTTCATAACAAATAAAAATAAATTAGAATTAGGGTTTTCTTGACAATTTTAATTTCTTTTCTTTTATTTCGTTAAAACATAAAAAACTCAAAAAATATTTATTTTATTTATTTAATTAATTAGAATTAGGTTTAATTAAATGCAAAAAGGACCAAAAACTCATTCTTTCTCAAAAAGGGTCAAAACCCTAAGGACTTCTCCGATTTAATTTCTTTTCGCGCATATTTTTTTTTATCATATTTATGTAATTGCTCCGAGAATGTAATAGCGTAATTAGGCCTTTTTATCGCTTTCATTTATTTTCCGCAATTTATTTTTCAAAGGGTTTGTTTTTGGCGATGTAAATACCCGACGCCTTGTAATAGCGTAAATTTACTTTCCGCAATTTACTTTCCGCAACTATTAACTGTTATGCATGACAAGACTTGTTCTGAAAATAAAATCAACCCGTAGCTCACCATAACATGTGCAAAGATAAATTAACCGAACTAACACACTCGCACATGCCACTCCTAGGGTACGCCTCACTTGGTTGCCTCGAAGTGGTCATTAAGTATAGGGTGTTTTAGAGGTCGCCCTCCTGTCTAAAGATCCAGTTGCCTCGAAACGGTTGCCTCGGATAAAAAGGATCTAGGACATTAGGGTTACCGCTAAGGCGTCCTACTATTGCTTTGGTGACCACACATGTCCCTATAATCGAATTGACCCGAAAACTCCAACGACGGTGCTACCTACTTCTCAATAGTGGGATAGTACTGTCTAAAGGACATTTACACAGCTTAATTTCTTTTGAGTAGGTAGAGGTTATAAGGTACTTTCTCTTTCAAAACAAAAACTTTCCGCACATACACATTTTTCTGACAAAAGTTTTCAAATAAACACTTCATACACTCTTGAGGACTGATACAAGAGTCAAGTCGAAGTTTTCAAAATAAACTTTTTTCAAAACCCACAAACACAAGAAAAGCAAACATTTTTGAAAACATAGTGAGCAAGTACCTAAGAGCCCGTGGATAACCACGGATAGAAAGGATGCTAACACCTTCCCTTTCTATAATCTACCTCCCGAACCGAGAAACATCTCGAAAAGGAATTTTGTTGTGCTTTTGTCCTTTCCTTGTTGGAGAAAATAAAAGACGGTGGCGACTCTTGCTTACCGCGACATTTCGCGAACCAACATTTCAAAAACAGTCAGTTTTATTTCCACCGATCACAGAACTGGCGACTCTGCTGGGGAAATTAATAAGTGAGGTGTACCTTAGGATAAGATCACTTATGTTTTCAATTGTATTGCTCTGTATGCTTTAAATTTTGTGGGCTTGTATTGGAGTTTCATAGATCCTAACCCGGATCTGGGGAATACCCTTTAGGTAAGTAGCAATAAACTGTGAGGGACCTGTCCGGCGTAGACCGACACGGGTGAAGCAGTAGCTACGTTGGTGTGACACCTTGGTCTGTACTGATATCCCTTGTGTTGGAACGAGGAGAATATGGGTCTTCTGAGGAGTCACTAAGCACCAACTGACCTTAGCACCTTAAATTGACCAACTTGGCCATAGAACAGTAGCAGTATGCTACGCTCATTGAGACTAAACTCTCGCGATGGTTCCGGCCGCAAGAAAAGGTTGCCAAACTGGAATTATGACCGATCAAGGGTAGTCAGTGATATTGAGATCCTCTAGAACCCGATTACTATTTTTAGGACATGTTTAAACCAACTAAACTGAAAGAGGGTAGTACCTAAACTTCATGCTAGCCTGAACTCTAAGGGCTCTTTTGTGTGACTTGTGTGCCTTTACCATGTTTGCCTTTTGTGAATACTTGTGGTGTGCCTTTACCATAACATCATAACATCATAACATTGCATACATCCTGCATAAGTACTAACCCATTTCAAGGATCTCAAGGGTTTGTGATGCAGGTCATGATGAATCAAAATGTCTAGCAAGGGGCAAAGGGGATTTATTTTGCTCTAGCCAGGGTTGTTTGGAGATCAAAACATGACAACTTGAGTCAGGGGCTATGACCCACTCGATATGGTGAGCCTAACTCTTGAAGAAGGACTCTTAATAACAGGAAGTTCCTTCAATCAAGCTACCAGATTCAGATTCTAACAGTTTCTTGTTTACCCCGCGAGATCCTTGAAAACATTGCATACATATATCATACATGTCATTGCATTACGGGTACCCTTTTACAGGTCACTTATCTTCTTCGCTGTTTATTTCAGCAATCATCATGTCTACTGAACCTTCCGCTGAACAAGCTATCAAGGCCCTCCAGGCCCAAAATGCCCAGTTCCAAGAGTTGGTTATGAGCCTAGCCCAGGGTCAACAGGATTTGAAGACTCTGATTCGGAAAGAGAGGAAGAAGAAGAAGAAGAGGACTGTTTTGTTCAACACTAGACGCAGATCTGGGAATGGATTACATAATGAGGCTGAGCTGACTACCTCATCTGCAGGCAAGGACAGTCCCCAAGAGAGAAGGGTTCCTAGTCACGTGGTCTCCGACAATGAGACGGATTATGATGATGAACAGTATCCTCCTACTGAGGATAGGTACAAACAGCTAGAGGACCGCTTAAGTGCTATGGAGATTCAACATGTGCCCGGGTTGGACTTTGGAGATCTAGGCTTATCCTCTGGGGTGGTGATTCCCCATAAGTTCAAGGCACCTGCTTTTGCCAAATACGACGGAGCTTCCTGCCCAAAGCTGCACCTCCGATCGTATGTAAGGAAGATCCAACCTTACACCGCTGACAAGAATTTGTGGATCCATTTCTTCCAGGATAGTCTTTCAGGGACTCAACTCGAGTGGTTCTATCAGCTGGATGGAGCCAGTATCCGTAACTGGGAGGATTTGGCTACAACATTCTATAAGCAGTATCAATATAATTCCGACCTCGCTCCTACGCGTACCCAACTCCAGGGTATGTCACTAGGGACGGGTGAAGGATTTAAAGAGTATGCTCAAAAGTGGAGAGACCTTGCCGGAAGGGTGCAGCCACCTTTAACTGATTGTGAACTCGTCGATATGTTTCTAGGGACCTTGTCTGGTCCATTCTTTAATCATCTGATTGGAAACTCTTCAGCCGGTTTTACAGACCTTATCTTGACTGGGGAAAGAATTGAAGTTGGCATCAAAAGTGGGAAGATTCCAGAAGCTGCACCTTCTGATGCTCATAAAAAGCCTTATAGTGGGAAGAAAGAGTCCAATGCTGCGTACAGTCAAAAGAGTCGTCGTGACCAACATGTAGGGGTAGTCATGATCTCTGGTTCTGCGTTACGCCGACAACCGCAAAAGGGAAATCAGCGAAGGCCAGACGAGCCTAAAAGACAGTTCACTAACATCAACATGCCATTGTCATAAGCACTGCAACACATGTTGAAGATGAATCTGATTGCGGTGATAAACCCTCCTGCGAATCCTAAGACTTCTTCTCCAAACTACAACCCGGATGCGAGGTGTGTTTATCATTCCGGTAGCCCGGGGCACAATACTGACGATTGTTGGGCGCTGAAATACAAGATTCAGAATATGATTGACGCTAAGGAGATCGAATTCGAGCCTTCTGAGACTCCTAATGTGATCACTGCTCCCTTGCCAAAACATGGCTAGGATTGAGAGGCTTTTGTTCATTTGAATTCTGATATTGTATTTTTCTTTGCTTATTCAAACAATTATCATGTCAAACTCTCTTATTTCATTAATGCATTACACGTGTCTGTTTTGAAGTAATTGTGTTCACTATGCTTAAAATTGCTTTCATTTTTTGATGTTCAACTCTCGATTAGAAAATTCTAAGCCTCTTGAGGGAGGATGACGAAAACGATACCACGATCTTTACAGTATGCTTTTGAACAGACCCCGCTGATGAGGTACAAGCATTGTTTCAAATCCTAAACAGTAGAGTTATAAGGAAGATAATCCCTAGTCAACCCCTTTGAGCCAAAGAAGTTGGAGTTTTTTTCTTTTCAAAAATTAAAACCCTTAATCATAACCTGGGGCAGGGTAGTTTTCTCAGTTGATCCAGGTGCACAATGAATGGCATCAACGGAGTCCTTCCAAAACAAAAGACAGTGATGATTCCCTATAATCATAAGGATAGGCAGTCATTATCGCTCAGAAATAAAAGCCCATTAAGTCAAAACCTATGAAGGAGACTTACAAAAAAACGGGGGCATCCCGCTGACTGTAAATACAAAAAGAAACAGTCCAGGCAAAAGACAGGGATAATAAAATCGAAAAGAAAGAGGTCCTACAAACCCTCAACAAAAAAGAAATGACTACCTGTTCAAAATAAATTGTCAACATCCGAACCATCACCGGAATATCAGAGCAAAGACTCAAACAAGATCTAATGCATGATTAGCTGAGTTTAGGATCGAAGAACATCACGAAGAGCGGGTGGGTACAAATAAATTTTGAGCCTTTATCCTTTGTTTCTTAAACCGTGAACCAGGCCACGTTATAACCCTTAAAAGTCCTAGCTGAAGCACGGGTTAGTTCGAAAGCATATTGTTACAAAAGGTATCCTGACTCCTGTAGGGCTTGCTGTAAAATCCTGAGTTGACATCACATTTTAAAAAAATTCAATTGTTTTATTAAAAACTGCATTTTCAAAAACTTCAAAGACAAACATAAGCTTTGCATTCTTGAAATAATATTGTTTGCATATGACTATTTGTTCAAACAGCAGAGAAATCCGCACGACGAATATCTACTGAACAAAAATCTTCTCAACAAAAAGGTCACTTCAAGTGGAAGAAACACTTCCAACCAAGGGGAAGACATGATCATTGTCCATCATCTGGGGCAGTCAAGTTAAGATTCAAGGAATCTATCAAGATGCCAATTAGCCAGGGGCAAACCTCCGCCTGAGTCACTTGGGGCATTGGGCATGAATTCCAGCGACGAATCTTGCATGATCAAACATCTTCTGGTAGTATGGCAACACAACACTACTGACAGTGACAACTCCCTACACTCTGAGAACGTGGACATAGTCAAAAAAATACTATGCATAATCAAAGACCCGCTAGGTCGACTGGCCTAGGCAAAAATAAGGGCTTCCCGGCGAACCAAAAGGGTTCGGGCAAAAATAAGGGATAAAAAAATGAAAAAAATATGTACACCCGGCAAGTTGAAAACCTGAAAAGGCGGCTTGGGCAAAAATGGGTATCCTGATGGACTGAAAACCCGAAAGGGCGGTCCAGGCAAAAATTAGGGATCAAAGCGTACGACTATGTCTCGTCATCTCGTCACTTGCCTACCAGAAGAAGATTTGTCAATCGGCAGCTATCAAGCACTTCATAGGCTTTCTTCTCCCGCAGAAACTGGGGCAATAAGAATTGTCCGAACTGTACAAACTGCTCTGTCCTCCAGGTATAAGGTAGACTCAGTTGAAGAGTATGACCAAGATACCTTCACTCCCCAAGAGTAAAACAATAATGGTAGCTCTCCCCACTGAGACCTGCAACCATGGACGAATCAGCAATACTCTCCACCAAGCAGAGTTAGTCTACCATCAGTCCTGAAAAAGTTGGGTATCCCCAGCAAGTCTTAATATTCCTTAGCAGAGTGCACGGATATTCCTCAGCAAGCATCACCGGCGTTCTTAATATTCCTCAGCAGAATATAAGATTTTTCCCCGGCGGAATACAAGATACCCCCAGTGGAGCCATTTCCCAAATACAGTCCAAAAAGTTTCCCCAGGAGAGTTGAATCATCTTACCCAGTAGATTCTGGAAGCTTGTCCCCTGCCAAGTACAAATATCTCTCCCCAGCCATATTCAGAAGGTTATCCCCCACCAGAGCCTAACTGGGTTATCCTCAGCAAATTGCAACGGAAAGATCGTCCGCAGCGAAGTTCTTCCTATCCCCCAGCGGAGTTCATCTTCTATCCCCAACAAAACTTGTCAACAGAATCCCCAGCGGAGTTATCGTTAAAATCCCAGCGAAGCATCTCTTCCCTACAGAGTAATTCCCCGCAGAGTAATCCTCTCCATGTTTATTCCCCAACGGAGTCATCTTCTCCTACAGGTTTATTCGTGCAATCAGCTTCGTTCATCGTCCCCAGCGAAAACGAAGAATTCAACATCATGCTCCAGCAGCTCCGGGATTTATTTTCCCCAGCTAAAAACATCACATCTTCATACGCTGTGACATGCATACGCATCATACAACACAAATCTCATTTATTCTTGAGAACATCTTGACATCATGCAGTTCATGCATCATGACATTGCATACAGCTAACGTTTTACCTTTTCAGGAAAAGATCAATCAAAAGATGATTACCATCTACCTTTGCAGTTCCAGATCAACACCTGTAACAAGCCAGGAAAATTCTGTGGACGAATGATCGTGGGTTAATACCTGAAACCAGACAGGACAATTATCTACTTGATCATCATCAGGAAACCCTACACCGGTTCCTTCTCAATTTCAGATGAAGTTTTACACGGACTCATCATCAGGAAACCCTACACCGGTTCCTTCTCAATTTCAGATGAATTTTTACACAGACTCATCATAAAGCAACCCTACACCGGTTCCTTCTCTTTCCAAGATGCAGTTTTACACGGGCTCATCAACAGGCAACCCTACACCGGTTCCTTCTCTACACAGATGAAGTTTCACACGGGCTCATCCTCAGGAAACCCTACACCGGTTCCTTCTCATTTCCAAGATGAAGTTTTACACGGACTCATCATCAAAGTAACCCTACACCGGTTCCTCCCCTTCCAAGACGAAGTTTTACACGAACTCGTCCTCAGGCAACCCTACACCGGTTCCTCCTCAGTTCCAAGACGAAGTTTTACACGAACTTATCTCAAAGTAACCTTACCCCGGTTCATCCAGAAGTTTTCCACGAACTTATCTCAAAGTAACCTTACCCTAGTTCATCCAGAAGTTTTACACGAACTTATCTCACAGTAACCTTAGCCCGGTTCATCCTGAAGTTTTACACGAACTTATCTCAAAGTAACCTTACCCCGGTTCATCCTGAAGTTTTACACGAACTTATCTCAACGTAACCTTACCCCGGTTCATCCTGAAGTTTTACACGAACTTATCTCAAAGTAACCTTACCCTGGTTCATCCTGAAGTTTTACACGAACTTATCCCAAAGTAACCTTACACCGGTTCCTTCTCAACTCCAGACGTAGTTTTACACGGACTCATCATCAAGAAACCCTACACAGGTTCTCTCTTTCCAAAGATGCAGTTTTACACGGACTCGTCATCAAAGAAACCCCACACAGGTTCTCTCTTTCCCAAAGACGTAGTTTTACATGTACTCGTCATCAAGAAACCCTACACAGGTTTCCTTCTCAATTCCGGATGTAGTTTTACATGGACTCGTCATCAAGAAACCCTACACAGGTTTCCTTCTCAGTTCCAGATGCATTTTCACACAGACTCGTCATCAAACAACCTTACACAGGCTTCCTTCCTTCCAAGATGCAGTTTCACACGGACTCATCATCAGTCAACCCTACACAGGTTTCCTTCCTTCAAAGATGTAGTTTCACACAGGCTCATCATCAGTCAACCCTACACAGGTTTCCTTCCTTCAAAGATGCAGTTTCATACAGGCTCATCATCAGTCAACCCTACACAGGTTTCCTTCTTTCCAAGATGCAGTTTTACACGAGCTCATCATCAGGCAACCCTACACAGTTTCCCTCGTTCAACTTACAAGATCACAATTCTACCAACAATCTCCAGATGGCATCTATAAGCCCATCCTCCTATCCATCATCTCTCCAAATGGAATTTGTAAGCCCATTCCCGACATCACATTGCTGATACTATGCTATGCGAGTGCAAATTTCTGGGCACTCTAGTGTTCAATCATCTTCCACCTTCGGATCACGAAAGGCACCCAAGCCAATCTACATCCTCAGGTTTAAGAAGATTGAACAGGGGCAACTGTTGTACCCCAAAATTTTCCCTCCCATATTCTTCAAGGTTTGTCAAGAATCATCTTCAAATGATTCAAGATTTCTCAAGGGTTGCACAGTCCAAATGCCTCATAAGCCAGTCAAAATTAGGGTTTTGTTTCTTCCAAGGAATTTGAGGTTTTCAATAGGTCAATCAAGTCTCATATGCCTATATGCATTCTCAAGCACCTACATGCCAAGTCTCAAGACTCACAATGCCAATTTGCACAGTCAAAAGCTCCATTTTACCTACAGTCAACTGCAAGGGCAAAATGGTCATTTCACAGTCAAAAGTCAGAATTTTTGGTCAACATCTTATTTTGAGCTCACAATCATCATTTGATCAAATCTTGATCATGATTCCACAAGAATGGCTAAAAAATCATCAAGATGCAAAAAGTTACTATTTTTGGACAGCAGAAAAGTCAACTGTATCTTGACCAGGGCATAACTTTTTCATGGTTCATCAGAAAAATCCAATTTAATTCTCATTTTTAAGGGGATGACATTTCCTACAATCCATCCTCACACTCCAAGTCCAAGAAATGCTCTCACAGAAAGTTATCAATTTCTACATTATAGGTCAATTTCAAAAGTCAACAAAAGTGCACTTTAAGTCAAAGACCATAACTTGAGATTGGTAAATCCAAATGACATGGGACCAAAGGCATTGGTTAGAGGACTTCAAGACCTTTCCAAAATGTCCAAGAACATGTTCATATGATCAAAATTGAGCAAGATATGCATTGGAGAAGTTGGGAAATTTTTATGAATTTGCAAAAGTCAACTTTGCTCAAAACACCTTGTTTTTGCTAATGGGCCTCAAATTTCTTCTTGAAACTTTATTCATGGCCTATGCAAGACCCATCAAGCTTAATTGAATTTATTTTCTTATTTTTTATTAATTAATTGGATTTTTAATCAATATTAATTCATTTAATTAATTTAAATTGTAGGAAAATACAAAGATATGATTTTTCAATCTTTTGTGAAGCAAACATGGTCAAGATATGCTTGCAATTTCGTGTACAAATCAAATATGTAAAAATCTCCAAGTTTGGCAACTTTTTCCAATCATGAAGATTCAAAAATATATGATTTCCAATCAAATATTCCATCATCATTCCAATGGATTTTTGCTCAAAGATTTGACCTAATTTCAGTCTCCTATATATACATAAGCCAACCCTAATCATGCACACGTGAACAAGCTGCAAACAAAGCCATAGCCATATTGAAAAAATTCAAGAAAACTTGAAAACTGATTTCCATATTCTAGCACGATTCAAAGGCTTTTGTGGATTCTTACACCTTGCAGGGGTTCCCAGGAACGTTTAGCAATTAAATTCACACGCTAAAGCTCAAGAAATCATCACTTACAGTCGCACAGTTTGTCATTTTTTTTCATAATCGTAACTCATGATTCATAAGCATTTGACATGATTTCTTGTTTGTTTTGTGTTGCTAGAGATCACAAGAAGCTATTGGCATAGTTTAATTGAATTATAATGCACAGAATCATAAATTGCCATGGATAAATTCTAGGGTTCCTGAGCTTGGAATTTGGGGATTCTTAATACAAGAAAAATTGAGCCTCATAAGACCCATATGACTGAATTCGTTAGGTCAAGACGAATCCAAAGCCACCCTCGCGAAATATTTATATACAACACAGGGCTAATCGCTATTTTTGGTCATTGCATATTGTGGGGGTTAAAAACCCCCCGCTATCTAATGTCCTTTTGCAGGTACAAACGAGGAAGACGAAGGACGTGTAAGCGTATGGTTGGATGATTCAAATAAGCGCGCGTTTTTATGTTGTTTACAGCATATGTATTAATTGTCCAATATAATATTTGCTTATTATCATAATAACAAACGCGTGCAAATGGCCTGGTGGTTGATGTGCTGGCTTGGAATCATTGGGACCTGGGTTCGAATCCCAGGTCCCCTAAATCGCTTATATTATTTTTCTTAACATGATCATGCAGGCTTCCAAAGGATAAACACCATGTACCTCCAGACATCCAAGCGCCATGTGGCTCCAGGCACAAATCCAGTGGTCAGAGGTGGATGACCATCATACTTCCAGTCAACCATGCCCATGGACAATCAAAAAAGGTCAAACGGACTGGAGTTAATGGGCCTGAGAATTGCCAAAGAAACCTCCTTAATGGGCTAGCGCCCCCCCTGGTTCATTCATTCTTTTTTTTTCTCTCTTTTCTCTTTTATATTTTCTTTTTAATTATTTTACTTTTAATAATTATTATTAGTATTATTTAGTTAACTCACAAATTAATTATTTTTCTTAATAAAATCAGAAAACATAAAATGTAATTTTTTTATTATTATTAATTTCACCTTTAACTTATTATTTTTGTAACTAAAAGTAATTAATTAATTTAGTTGTTTTAATTAGGTTAACTTTAATTATTTTCATAACAAATAAAAATAAATTAGAATTAGGGTTTTCTTGACAATTTTAATTTCTTTTCTTTTATTTCGTTAAAACATAAAAAACTCAAAAAATATTTCTTTTATTTATTTAATTAATTAGAATTAGGTTTAATTAAATGCAAAAAGGACCAAAAACTCATTCTTTCTCAAAAAGGGTCAAAACCCTAAGGACTTCTCCGATTTAATTTCTTTTCACGCATATTGTTTTTGATCATATTTATGTAATTGCTCCGAGAACGTAATAGCGTAATTAGGCCTTTTTATCGCTTTCATTTATTTTCCGCAATTTATTTTTCAAAGGGTTTGTTTTTGGCGATGTAAATACCCGACGCCTTGTAATAGCGTAGATTTACTTTCCGCAATTTACTTTCCGCAACTATTAACTGTTATGCATGATAAGACTTGTTCTGAAAATAAAATCAACCCGTAGCTCACCATAACATGTGCAAAGATAAATTAACCGAACTAACACACTCACACATGCCACTCCTAGGGTACGCCTCACTTGGTTGCCTCGAAGTGGTCATTAATTATAAGGTGTTTTAGAGGTCGCCCTCCTGTCTAAAGATCCAGTTGCCTCGAAACGGTTGCCTCAGATAAAAAGGATCTAGGACATTAGGGTTACCGCTAAGGCGTCCTACTATTGCTTTGGTGACCACACATGTCCTTATAATCGAATTGACCCGAAAACTCCAACGACGGTGCTACCTACTTCTCAATAGTGGGATAGTACTGTCTAAAGGACATTTACACAGCTTAATTTCTTTTGAGTAGGTAGAGGTTCTAAGGTACTTGCTCTTTCAAAACAAAAACAACTTTCCGCATATACACATTTTTCTGACAAAAGTTTTCAAACAAACACTTCATACACTCTTGAGGACTGATACAAGAGTCAAGTCGAAGTTTTCAAAACAAACTTTTTTCAAAACCCACAAACACAAGAAAAGCAAACATTTTTGAAAACGTAGTGAGCAAGTACCTAAGAGTCTGTAGATAACCACGGATAGAAAGGGTGCTAACACCTTCCCTTTCTATAATCTACCTCCCGAACCGAGAAACATCTCGAAAAGGAATTTTGCTGTGCTTTTTTCCTTTCCTTGTTGGAGAAAATAAAAGACGGTGGCGACTCTTGCTTACCGCGATATTTCGCGAACCAACATTTCAAAAACAGTCAGTTCTATTTCCACCGATCACAATATCGAAACTATAAGTTTTCTTAGGAAATTTGTCGCTGTTTTTCTCAAGCTCTACAGGATTTTTCCCATTTCATGGCACTAGAAATTTAGAAGAATATGGTGGTCCTTGTTTTAATTCTTCTAAATCTATTTCGCCTTCTTCGATATCTGTAGGATCACTAGATATCTCTGGATCATTATCATCCATTTCGACATAGGCTACCCTTTCTCGTCGATGAGTTTTTGCAGTTTTAACTTTCTCAGCTTTAAGGCGTTCTACTTGTCAAACTCTATCATCCAGTTGGGCCATATCTCTTAGGTATTGTGTATCTAACTTTTTCCTAATCGAATAATCCAGGCCCCCCGCTGCTATTTCAACCAATTCATGCTCAGGCACTTGGGTAAAGCATCTGGCTTTGAGTAATCGAAACCTATTTAAATATTCATCGATTGGCTCTGTAAACCTTCTCTTCACACTAGCTAATTCTTTTAGACTTATTTTGGTCTGGCCCATGTAGAATTGTTCATGGAACAATCTTTCCAATTGGTTCCAGTTGTGGATCGAATTGGCTGAGAGGGTGGTGAACCAAGTGAAAGCAATCTTTGTTAGGGAACTTGGGAAATATTTGATTCTAAGGTTTTCGTTGTTTGCTATTTCCCCAGCCTCTATCAAATATCTAGCCACATGTTCGATAGTGGACTTTGTCGTATCCCCTGAAAATTTAGTAAACTTTGGAACCTTTCCCCTAGGTGGTAAGTCTGTTTGCAGAATATATTCTGACAATGGGGATGTGAAGTTTGGTCTATGAAAACCAACGTTCATCCCGTTTTGAATCATAACCCTTTCGATCATGGCAGTTAGATTATTGTCAGTCCCATAGTTTTGGTGTCGAACTTGTTGTATCAACTCATCAGCGTTTTGGTTTCTATTAGCCATAATAACTCCTTGATCGATTTCTCTAGGGTTTCGTGGTATTTCAACCCTTGGTTGTTCTATTTCTGCTCTAGAAATCTGGGGGTTTGGATTAACGGTCAAATCCTCTTCCATGATTACCCCTTGATTTACTCTTATTGGTATCCTCTAGGGTTGTCGAACAGTTTGGGGTACCCCAAAGAATTCAGCCATGCACGTCATTTGCGCTGTCATCTGTTGATTTGACTGCGTAGCAGTTTGAATGATGGGGTTTAGCACTGTACTTAGAGTTTATGCTAACATTTGTACCATATCATGATTACTTTCGTCCATCTGTTGCCTTAAAATTGCTGTCGAAACATTTGTGAGGCTTGGTATTGCATGAGATGGCCCTCCCAAGAATTGGTTTCTACTAGCTCCAGACCCCTGTAATGGCGATGATGCATTCACCAAAGGTTCTGAAAAAGTGGAAGCAGCGTTCATAAGGCTAGCCATTTCAGTAGTTGGCATGCCATATGGCTGCTCTCGAGCCATCCAGGTTGTCGAAAATCCTGGGGGCGCAAATAGTCGAGATCCTAGATTTACCCTTGGTGGAGGCGTTCCTAATGGACCTCTTGGACCTACATACGAAAGTAAGGGTCCAGTTTGATTTGTGGTTAGCATCGGTATTGATCCAACAGAAGTTGGGATATTCCCTTCGACAGCGGTAGTAACCACTGTTCGAGTAATTGGTGGAGGTATTTCTCCATGATTTAGCTCGTTAGCCATACTAATCTCGCTATTTTTCTTACTAACAGTATACTCATTGGTTACTCTACCACTTCTCAATAACATGCAACGTTATAACTGTACAGGAAAAACTCAATAACATAAATAAGATATCTAATAAAAATTAGCAACGTCCCACCGGGTGTGCCAATTTGTTTACCGTGGTTTTTGGTAAACAATCGCTGATCCTCCAAAAAGGAAAGTTCTTTTTGGTTTACTTACGGGATCGATCAGATTAATCCCAGAACATACGCTAATTTTTACGTAAGACAGATAATCAGGAAGAACGCACGTTCGACCTAGAGAAAAGATATTTGAGATTTTGGAAAAGTAGACAGAAATGTAGAAATGCATGTAAAGATGCAAGAAAGATAAATTTTGCAAGATAAGATTAAAGCAATGTAAAAGACTTTCATTAACAAAAAGAGGTGTTTCCAACGTACATTTCTCAGTTTTATCCTTTCTCACACAGCGGTTACTTGGACAATATTTGAGTGACTAGTACAATAGGTTGAACACACTTAAAAACTACACAGGTTTCCTAATTTATACTAAAAACTAAGTAACCGTCGAGGGATGTCTTTGCGCTAAGATGAAGACAAGTGTCTTATACATGTCCCTCGACCTATGGCTTTCAGCCACGTTGCTTCTTCTTAGCCGCTAGCGAAATTGTCTTTCCCTCCAATAATTCAAATTCAAATGACCCTCGTATCATGTGTCAAAGCGAGGGTATTTTCTCTCAGTCGAAGGTCATAAGTCTCTTCAGTCGAAAAGCCCTGAGAGTGAGCCCTGGTCGAAGGATCAAATATAACTTATATCTTTTTCCTAAGTTATTTCATACGTCGAACATTTTTCTTGGCTTGGTTTATTCCAGTTTTTTGGTCTAAAAGGCCAAATATAGAAAGTGTCGAATTTGGGAGCCAACAAGAGAAAACACAAGAAATAGGGGATTTGAATTGTGTTCTTAGAAAACATTCCCCTTTAGAAATTCTAAGCGCTCAAATGATAATATCTATAAAGACAATGAAGAGAAAAGGACATAAGTACTTTATCCAGGTTCATTATTAACTAGGCTACTCATGTCTACCCCCACAAAGATGATTTCACCTTATCCAAGGACTTAATCCACTATAACTAAACTGATTATATTTACACGGGAAATCACCAATGATTAACACATAAAGACACGTTCACTGATCCAGCCGGATATAACTTCATTGACCCAATAGAATCTGATCCCTCAAGATCTCCTACCAGGATTTCCTTTCAATGATATCCATCAGTGATCTCCCAAGAGTCTGACCTCCTGTAATGCCCCGATTAATTAGAATATTGATTTGGGGTTGTTGGGTTTGATCTTGTAGTAAGGGAAGGGATTTAGTATTCGGTGCCGCCGCCGGTAGGTTACAGTGTATTCATAAAACTCGATACATTGCCCCTAAGCCTCAATGTATTCTCCTATCTTGGTACACTTCCTCTAAGCCCCAGTGTATTCACAAAACTCGATACATTGCCTCTAAGCCTTAATGTACTCTCCAAACTCTATACATTTCCCCTAAGCCTCAATGTATTCTATTATCTCGGTACACTGCCTCTAAGCCTTAGTGTATCCTCCTAACTCGATACATTGCCTCTAAGCCTCAATGTATTCTCTAAACTCGGTACAATGCCTCTAAGCCTCAATGTACTCTTCAAAATCGATCATGGCCCCTAAGCCTCAATGTATTCTTCTATCTTGGTACATTGCTTTTAAGCCTCGGTGTATTCATAAAACTCGGTACATTGCCTCTAAGCCTCAATGTACTCTCCAAACTCGATACATTGCCTCTAATCCTCAATGTATTCACAAAACTCGGTACATTTCCTCTAAGAATCAATGTAATCTCCTAGCTCGGTGCATTGCCTCTAAGCCTCAATGTATTTTCCAAACTCGATACATTGCCTCTAAACCTCAATGTATTCACAAAACTCGATACATTGCCTCTAAGCCTCAATGTATTCTTCAAACTCAATACATTTCCTCTAAGCCACAATGTATTCATAAAACTTGGTACATTGCCTCTAAGCCTCAATGTACTCTCCAAACTCGATACATTTCCTCTAAGCCTCAATGTACTCTTCAAACTCGATACATTGCCCCTAAGCCTCAATGTATTCTCCTATCTCGATACACTACCTCTAAGCCTCAGTGTATCCTCCTAACTCGATACATTGCCTCTAAGCCTCAATGTATTCTCCTAACTCGATACATTGCCCCTAAGCCTCAACGTATTCTCCTATCTCGGTACATTGACCCTAAGCCTCAATGTATTCTCCTATCTCGATACACTGCCTCTAAGCCTTAGTGTATTCTCATAACTTGATACATTGACTCTAAGCCTCAATGTATTCTCCTAACTCGATACATTGCCCATAAGCCTCAATGTATTCTCCTATCTCGGTACATTTCCTCTAAGCCTCAGTGTATTCTCCTAACTTAATACATTGTCTCTAAGCCTCAATTTATTCTCCTAACTCAATACATTGCCCCTAAGCCTCAATGTATTCTCCTAACTCGGTACACTGCCTCTAAGCCTCAGTGTATTCTCCTAACTTGATACACTGCCTCTAAGCCTCAGCGTATTCTCCTAACTCGATACATTGCCTCTAAGCCTCAATGTATTCTTCTAACTCGATACATTTCCCTTAAGTCTCAATGTATCCTCCTCATTCAACCCACTGTCTAAGACATCGTGCAGCAGCGCGTTTCGCGACACAGACCATCGCCTCAGACTTCATGTAGCGATGCTCGAAAATAAAACCTAGCCCATCGCCTCAGACTTCATGTAGCGATGTTCGAAAACCAAATTTAGCTTATCGCCTCAGACTTCACGCAACGATTTAAGAACCATACCCATTGCCTAAGACTTCATTCAACAATGTGTTCCTTTATTCTACAACACATATCATTACCTCAGACTTAATGTAGCAATGCTCGAAAACCAAAACCAAGCTTATCGCCTAAGACGTCATACAGCGATTCGCGAGCATAACCCATGGCCTCAGACTTCAAGAAGCCATGCATCATCAATTGATTTATTCATCCCTCCAAGTGGATGAATAAGCAAAAGCAAACCAAGGCATAAAAAATTGGCTCTTAAACTCAAGACCATATGCCTCGTTATCAAACCCTGGTAAGCGATACATCATCAGATTTGCCTACTTCCTCAAGACTCGTAAGGGTATGCTATATCAGCATAACTTTATGTTTGTCGAACAAATCTTGGGGTATTCCAAGTATTCAATAAACTCCCAATCAAAAAGCGCCAAATTCTTTATTCTCACGCTATTTGATTAGAAGATAATTGAATAAGGGCAGCTGTCGTACCCCAAATTTGTCCTACCTCGACGACTATGATTAAAATAGAAGAGATATTTAATTGAAGATGGTACAACAGCATCCGATGGCCCATCTTTATTCAAGACGATCAGGGGGTGTATTTTAATTCAGGAAAATGGGGCTTTCTAAATCGGAAAGAATCATAAATCCATTCGCGAAGCATGTTGGCCAATGGCCCATGCGATTCGAAAATGGAAAACTAGTTCAAAAGAATAATTATTATTAAAATAATTAAAGCACACTTAAGTTTAAGTGGTTATTAGTAAAAAAGAGAGGGTGAAATTTAATTATATAGCCAAGCCCATCTAAATATTATTTTTTAAGTAAATGGGGAGGTGGAAATTCAATTTTTGTTTGGTTCATTTCGTTTACAACAAAAAGGAGGGGTACAATTACCAACTATTGGCCCATTATGCTTTAAGCCCATGAGATATTGTGTTGCTGTTTTGTTTAGAAAAAGAGAGCATTATTTCATTTTTAAAAAATAACACTATTTTCTATTTAGAATATTATTATTGCTGTCAAACTTTAAAGGGATATATTATTAAAAAGATATTATAGTAAAAGTTATTTTTGTTATTAAAGAGTTTTTGTTTGGGAAGAAAATTTGTTGGATATTTTTTTAAGAAAGTTTAGGCCCAAAATCGTTTATGCAGTTTATCGGCTGAACAAAAGTAATAAGCGCAGGGCCCATATTTGAAATAGATACTGTGTAAATTAACCAAAGATTGCGCATGTTATTGCATCAACCGACACTATAGAGATTAAACCAAAATCAAATCCTCTAAAACAAATCCCATATTCTTTTTATAGTACAAAACTAAAACAATATCGAATCAAATCCAAAATTAAATCTTTATTACATTTAAACAACACAAAGCATACAAAAAAAATCTCGAGTCCTTACGAAAATCAATTTCAAATCCCAAATCTCTATTACATTAAAGTACAGAATCAAAACATTGCAAAATCAATTGAAATCAATTGAAATCAATTACAAAAATTTAATCCCTAAATTTGTTCTCAAAACCTTAATCTATGCTAACTAACTTATAACAGTAAAAACCTAGCCCTATAAATTGAAGGACCGAAAGTACAGAAAGGGAGGGGAGAACAGAATTGTGCGGCTTGAACACAAGGAAGGGGAATAAGAACCTAATACAAATCATTGAATAAGGGAAAAGACGTTTAGGGTTTCAAAATCTGAAACTCTAACCGCCACTGATAGTTAATCACTCCGCCGCTTCACCACCATCGGCCTCTACCTTTGAACACCGTCATACCTTCAAATCAAAGAAGAGGAGGGATTAGTAACAGAATCTCCGAAATCAGAACAGAAAAAAGTGAACGGGGTAAAAATAGCTTAGCTCTCTTTTTGTTATAATATTGATTGGGGTTGTTGGGTTTGATCTTGTGGTAAGGGAAGGGATTTGGTATTCGGCACCGCCACCGATAGGTTTCAGGGGGGGTTGGGTCGGAGAATATGATTGTTTAGGGTTTAAAAAGAAGAAGGCAAGGGTGTGCTGAGTTGAGAGAGAGAGAACGAGGGTTGATGTTGAGAGAAATGAAAAACAAAAATGTAAAAAACAATGATAAAATGCTATTTCGATATCATATACGCGCTTGCACATAACAGTTAATATGTTCCTTCAACTCCTCTCATTTGATCATCAGTGGACGGTCGTAAGGCTAGGTCCACCGTAACACCCATGCACCTCATCCATATAACCACGCGGACCCTTGAGGAAGTACACTTGGGCCTAGGCAAGTTTTTCTTAGCACACCCTCATTCATTGCAATTTCTGAAACACTGCAAACAATACACCCCCCAAACTTACTGGGCCTGAATTCAATATCTGAATTCAGGCCTTGACTTTTTACACCTCACCCTTTTGCTAGCTTAACTAAAATTGCACCCCCTATTTAATTTTAACAATTTTTCTATCTTTTATATATTTTCTATTATTATTATCTTTTAGTATTATTATCTTTTATAATAATAATTATTATTAGTAATATTAATTTTTATATTATTATTATATGTAAATATTATTATGTTTTTTTATTTATTATATATAAATATTATTTATATTATCATTAACAAATTATTTTTATTCCAAACTCATGAATACATTATTATTTTTTTATATATATTGCATTAAATATATTTCAATCATGCACTAATCAAGAGATCTTTTGCAGTTAACACGATTAAAAAACACGCAACAAATCTCATACTATTTTTCATAATCAACTAATTTAATCAACTATTTTTTTGAAAAAGGGTTTCAAACAAATGTTGACTTACCGCGTATTTAGTCAAAATCTCCGCAACCACTACTCCCGGTCAAATGCGAGGCGATTCAAAATACATTTGCAACCCCTAAAAAACACTAACCCCAGACAAACTACGAATTGGGACTATGATTCCTCTTAAGAGGATACGTAGGCATACGATAAAAAATCGTAGCGAGTTCCCCTATTAAAAATTAAAACCCTTTCCCATATAAAAAATTAAACCCTTTCCCCTATTAAAAATTAAAACCCTTTCCCCTAATAAAATTTAAATCCTGTTTTACCCGAATCTAAATCTAAAACCTAATATCCTTGTGAACAAGGTAGATGAAAGGTGCCTAACACCTTCCTTTCGTCTAATGAAGTCCGAAACCTAGAATCTCTGTCTACGAATTAGGGTTTTCTGTTATATTCCCTTCCCTAGGATAAAAACTAATAGTGGCGGCTCTAATTAAAAAACCAGTCGCAACAGCTGGCGACTTTGCTGGGGACTACAACTTTAGATTTTAGGGTTTTTTGCTTTGGGTTTTTTTATTTATTTATTTATTTATTGCATTATTAATTTATTACATTATTTATTTATTGCACTTATTTAATTATTGTCTATTGTTTATCATCATATATACTGCGTGGCGTGATTTTTTAAAATATTTTCAATAACCCTTAGAAAGAAGGTCCGTCTATTAGCTTAGGGGGTACATCATCCCTGCGAGTTTATGTGACGACTTTGCCTAGAGTCGGTGAACTCCAAAAAAGGAATACTTATCGAGAGATATCCTCTTGATGAGTTGGACTTTTGAAGGACACCCATGGATCTTTCTAACGACCTTAACCTAAAATCTCATGACGAGACCTTTCACGACTTTGAGACGAAAGTTTCGGTCCTTAAAGAGGCTCCACCTAAGGGAGGCCCTTGTGCCTTTTCCCTCTGGTATTATTCATGATACCCTTGAGGAAACCACCTTTTGGGAGGGTAGACTAACTGTAGGTCAAAATTAAGGAGCCTACCTTCTAAGGGTACTTATCACAAAAACTTCGTCACTAAACCATACATCCCTACCTTACAGGGGTACTTATCACAAAAATGTCGTCACTCAACCCTACATCTATGCATTCATACACCTTAAATATTTTTTATACATTTCAAATATTCGTCACCTGTTTCTTTGTCTTATTCATAGGGTACAAAAATAAGAATAAAATCAAGATCTCGGTGACTGCCTTTAAAAATGGATACCGAAGGAAACAACTTGTCTGTGTCAACACGCCAAACATGTCTGAAATAAAAGCCACAAAAGGGAAATAATGTGCTAAAGACTCTCTCAAGCTTTGTCAAGCAAAGGTGGATGGTTTCAAGAGCAGATATTTGCAGGTGCACCTAGAAGACTTATTTCCCTTTGCTTGATTTCACGCAAATAAAGTTTTGGTTTAACATGGTAATATTTTTCAATATCTGAATTATGTTACCTTCAATAAAGGCATTTTGTTTCCGCATCTCGTTTGCGTATCTATTTTAAAGACAGTCACCAAGTAAAATAATAAGCAAAATACAATTGTGTACCCAAATGAATAAGACATTTAAAATAAGTAACCATTTCATATTCATACATAATCATACACATGCACGCATTCATACATGCCTGTATATCATATCAAAACTCATCTTGATTTTTCAAAAAAAATATCTCCAGTTAAGCCATGGTAGAATAAGATCACCACCTCTTTAGCCTCCATATCAAACAAGGGCCTATCAACAAAGAATCCTAGAACAGATCAAGGAAAACCAGGCTGCATTCAAGGAAGGTCTGGACCAAGTCAAAGGTGATGTGAGTTCGATTAAAGGAGATCTGAGTCAAGTTCTCCTAGCCCTAAAGAACTTCATTGACAAACAAGACCAGATTCCCAGGGTAGCTTTCGAAGAAGTAGCTCAAACGAATGGTGCATCAAGCTGCCACCAACTAAGAAAAGAGCCAGAAGCAAGACCCCATAATTCGAGAAAGACTGCTTCAAACTTCCCCAAAGGAAAACAGGGAGAAATTAATGTTGTAGCATCACAACCAAGGGCACAACAACCATTAATGATTCCCTAAGGACAGCAACAAGGCAGAAGGCCACAAAGAAATTTTGATCCACACCCCATGCCACCTAGCCAGTTACTACAACAGCTGGTTAAGGCATCTTTGATGGAAAACAAGCCTCTAGCTCCTCCAGTTCGGCCGCTCCCGTGAAAGTACAATGCCAATGCCAGATGTGAGCATCATTCTAACTCTCCGGGGCACACCATAGAACAATGTTGGCCATTCAAACATAAAGTGAAGGACTTGTTAGAATCTCAAGACATCACTTTTGAGGAACCTAACATCAAATAAAACCATATTCCTCCGCACAGTGGACCGACAATAAATGCAATCGAAGTAGTCACTGACTCTAGGGCAAGAAAACATGAAAAAACAATCAACTTGTCGAAGGGATATCTGTTTGAGTGTGGGCCCCTTTTGGAACATAATGAAGCCTTTGAGAAAACTCCACTAAAGCTAGTAGACCAGGGGATAGTCCAGTTCGAACAATAACCTGAAGAAACATATGTAGATAATCTGAAGGGTAAAGCACAGTTTCCTCCAATCCAAGAAACCTTTATCAACAAAGGAACAAAGCATGGCAACATGTGGCGAAGATATTTAACAAAGTCAACACCAAAGGGGAAACTGACTTTATCCGAGAATGCGCCCCAGGAGAAGAACTCAAAAGATGGACTGCCGTGGAGATTTCCGAGATCTTTTTCTTCCCTAAGTAATTTTCTTTGTTTTAAAAAGAACCTATGTCAAGCCCGAGGCATAGGGGTTGATTGTAAGGGTTCCCCCGTTTTGTTTCAGACATTATTTGCAATTAATAAAAGTTATATTTTGTTTTCAATTAAGATCCTTGTCTTTCTCTTGCATTTATCCCGTAAATTTAAAAATGGAAATACTTTCACTGCATATGTATTTTCAAATACTCATATACTAAAATTTGCAACAAAATATGATAAGCGTGAAAATTCATGCCCAAAACAACCGATAATGTTACTACTGCGACCCGATATAATTTTGATGCTCCCATCAACCAAGCTGAAGAGGAAAATGATGAAGATCTTGAACTCTCTGAGAAAATGGCGAGGGAAATAGAGAAAAAGGCTGACAACGTACAACCGTATCAAGAGGATATTAAGACCAGTAATCTAGGTACAAAGGAAGAAATCAAGCTAAGGGGCAATGTTAGAGCGGAGCCACAAAGAAGCTGATCAAATTATTGCACATATTTGCTTGTTCCTACAGTAATAGGCCAAGGTTAGATATAAACATGATGGTGGACAGATCACCTCTTTAAAGAAGGTTGTTCCCTAGTTAGGCAAAAATAAGCGACTATGAAATACCAGGACCTGACGAAAATCCCGAGCCAGGGGCACGTTGGACATTCACGTTCGACGGGGCTTCAAATACACTAGGGCACGATATAGGGACAGTTTTGACTTCCCCAAAGAATGCTCACAAGCTATATACAAAGTCAACAACGAATGGGATACTAAAAATCCAAAACTGATTCTGTATCGGGATCATGTTTTGAAAACTGGCTGCGAAATTCACAGAGATTACTTTCAACCACATCCCACGAGAAGAAAGTCAAATGGCAGACGCTTTGGAAACTATATCAGCTATGTTCAAAGTAACTTGGTCAAACTACGAACTGCGCATCACAAACAGACACAATCAAGAGCCTGCACTTTGTCTTGCTATCAAAGAAAGACTGGATGATAGGCCTTGGTTTTACGACGTCAAGAAAAGCCTCGAAAAACAAGGACATATAGAAAATTCCTCTGTGATACGGTGGGATAACTGACTTGGTGTTTTGCGTTTCGATCGCATTTGTGCGGATAGCAAGAGTCGCCACCGACTTTTCTTTTATCCAAAAGGAAAGGTAAAAAAGCACAGGAAAGACCTTTCGAGATTATTTCTCGGGTTCGGGGGGTAGATTATGAAAAGGGAAGGTATTAGCACCCTTTTCATCCATGGTTTTCCGTGGGCTCTTAGTTACTCGTTTAGATCACTTGCTTTTATTTGATAGTGTGCTTGTGGTGTGGGTTTTGAAACTGTTTTGAAAAAACTCTTTGTAATGGTTCTCGTTTCTATAAGAACGCGTACAAAGTTTTGTTTCGAAAGATAGTTCAAAGATGTGTTTGTGGAACGTGTTTTCGAAAGTGGTTTTGAAAAAGATGTTTTGTAATAGTTCTCGTCTCTATAAGAACGCATACAAAATGTTTTGTCTTTTGAAAATGTTTTAAAATGAAAGTGTAGGTGTAAAAATGTTTTTATCATGCGCAAGCGAGTAACTAGGAGCGAGTCTATCTACTCGAAAGGTTTTCAATTGTTCTTTTCTTCCTCTTTTTAATGTTTCTATCTTACTATTAATTTGGTATGAAGCCCCATCGTTGGATGTGAAGGGACAGGCGCGGGTCAATTTTACAGTCATCGAAAGCAACTTATGAGACACCTTAGCAATTTTCGTAAAGGACGAGATTGTTTTATCGAAGGCAACGTCGAGGGTCATCGAGGGACTACGATCTTTTTATCAAAGGGTCATTTCTAAGGCATCCCATATTCGAAGGACATGACTGTATTTCCGAGGAAACGAGCGAGGTTACCCTAGGGGTGCGCGTGTGAAAAAGTGTGTTTGTTTTCAAGTTATTTTGTTCTTTGATTAGGTTATCTAGCGATTGATTTTTTGAATCTTGCCATACACGCCTAATTACTATACAGTATAAGGAAAACAGTAAAATGCGGGAATTGAAATTCTACGCTATTACAAAGTGTTCGGAAATGGGGGTACAATTTTTACAAATGGGGATGAGTCAAATGCGATTAAAAGGTCCAAATAGAAAACAATACAACCAAATTGAATTTGAGCGATTAATTAAAGTTATAATAGTCTAAAGAATGTGATTAATTGACAAAGTATAAGAACTTGGTATTTTGTTTGTGAAAAAAATTTGAAAAGAAGAAAATAAAATCTATTCTAAAAATAAAATAATTGGCTAAAAGAAATTAAATCATATGTATTATTTTTGTATTTTAAATTATTTAAGTAAAATCTAAAGAAGGATAAAACTAAATTCTACTATTTTTTGGTGTTTTACTATATGTAAATTAATTAATTATTTTATCAAAAACAAAGTTTATTAAAAAAAAGAAGTTGATAAAAATTAATCACAAAGTCTAGATCAAATTAAAAATATATATATTATATATATATATATATATATATATATATATATATATATATATATATATATATATATATATATATATATATATATATATATATATATATATATATATATATATATATATATATATATATATATATATATATATATATATATATATATATATATATATATATATATATATATATATATATATATATATATATAAATGTATGTTTTAAGTTTAGTTGAATTTTATAATTGAAACTAAATATAAATCAAAAAAATTAGAGAAGATAAGGTTGAAAGAATTAAGCAAAACAGAAATGCCCACAGGAGGAATCGAACTTAGGCCACTTGGGTTATCAAAGATGCACTTTGCCAACTGAACTACGCTACTTATTTATAAATAAAACGGTTTAATTGGTAAATGAGGGGAAAACGGTAGCATGATTGGGCCAAAACGCCCAAGAGGCCTGACCCGGTTCATAGTGGAAATAGAAGGGTTTGAAAACCCTAGAAAAGAAAAAAGGTGCGGCACTGTCCCTAGGGAAGAGGAAAACAAATTTTATCATTTTGTTATCCCACTTAATAATTTTTTACTCCCAATAAAACTCAGATTAAATATTAATTAATAAAAAAAACAAATGTATTTTCTCTTCTTCTCTTCACATCATCTCTCTTACTCTCACGATGAACAATTAACAAAACCCTTTTTTTCTTTATTCTGTATTCTTCTCTTCATCGAACCAAAATCCTCACCATCAACAACAAAAATTCCAAAAAGAAAACATAAATAAACATAAATAACTCTTCATCGAACCGAAACCCTCTTCATCGACCGGGAACTAGCATAACCAGAAGGGTATAAACATAAATAAATAACCCAGGTAGCATAGAAGGGAAAGCGAAATGAAGGTTTGGAGATTTTGATTTTTGAAGATAACACAAAGTCTCTAAAAAACAAAACTTCGAAACAGATCTCACAGATTCATGGTTTTCAAGAACACAGCTCAGATTTCAAACAACATCAACAATGATATTAAAAATTATGCAAAGAAATAGGAAAGGAAAGGAACTTGGATTCGAAGTGGAGATGAATAGGAAACCGGAGATGAGGTAATGTTCAACTCGTTTTACTCTTTTCTGTTCTTCTTCTCCAGGGAATTTCGCTTTGATTTTTGGTTCGAAATTATTATCGAAGGATTTGTCGTGCCAGTTCTGATATTGCTTTTGGCAGTGTTGACGCAAAAATGAAACTCAGTGATGATGTTATACCGCAGGTTCTGTGCAATTTGCAGCCGAAAATTCTTGCTAACTTCAGTATGTCAGTATCAATGAGGAATGGGTTTGTGGCAGTAGGTTGAGGTATTGCTTAATGTTGAGGAAAATTTACTTTGACAGCATAACCCCTTTTTTCAATTTTTCTTCTGATTCGAATGTTTAACAGAATTTTCAGGGGCATTGAAGGAGAGTCATGGTGAGTTAAGAGGGTTGTAGAGTTTTTGTTTCTGTAAGAAATTCTAACAGGGTGTTCAAAAGATTGAAGCTTTTCTTTTTTATTTTCGTATTTTTCTCTTTGCTGTCTCCTTTTCTGTTTTTTATTTTTGGTCAATATGGGCTTGTAATATAAGTGAGATGGTGTGAAAAATGGGGGGAAACAAAAATGGTATTTGAACATTTTGGTATGCTGTTATAATGGCTTTTTGGTTGCAGTTTTGTTTTTTTTTTCATTTTTATGCAAATTATGAACAGATTTGGACAGGGCAGCAAGGCTGTTTGGACTTATTTAGGCTTGAAGACAGGGCAGCAGGGAGGCTAGTTGGGATTGGTTGTGTGGCAGGTCTTGGGCTGTTTGTGGACAACAAGGTTTTGGACTGTTTATGGACAACAAGGTTTTAGACTGTTTTGCTTAGGTGATCTCTTTCCTCTTTCTATTTCAATGAAAATAAACAAATTTTGTTTACTTATTGAACTCTGAAGGATTTGCCATATTAGGCAGATGATGACATAGAGCTTGGAGCTATTTTGATAGCTTTGTCATTTTTGAATTGTTGCTATTATACTTGGTTCTTGTTTTTTTGTCATATATTGCCCTATATTCTTGTGTTGCTATTGTGCTACCTTGCTTGCCTAGTTGCCCATGCTGGTTTGGTGTTTTTTTTTCAGCTTTGTGTTGCCTTGAACCGTGCTGCTATTTGCTGCTGTAGTTTCAATTTTTTTTTTGCTATTCTTTTCCCTTTTTGTGAACCAAAAGAATTCCACATTTTTTTTGTGATTTGCAAAAGTAGGAGGAGATAAATCATGATTGAAGAAACTCTCTTAATTTCTGATTCCACAAGGCAAATTCTAATGATGAGATAAAAACTCTTAATAATTAGTTCTTAAATTTTCACATGTAGCTAAAATTTTCTTTCTTTTGTTGCATGTACGAGCAATTTGGACAATGAAGAAAAATGATGAAGAGCGGCCTGCCATGTTTGATGAAGACTTGAAGATGACAAAAAATTAATCTTTTAGGAATTTTGTATTGTTGTAACTTTTATAACATTGTGGCTTTCATTTGTAATTTGAATTTTGAGACTCGGAGAATTGTGAAATATATTCAAATAAAAATGACGCTTTGTTCTAATATCTTAAGTTCTTGAATAAACTTGAATAATATTGAATTCTTGAATAAACTTGAATAGTCTTGAATTCCAAAGCGACTTTAAAAAGTCTTGCATTAGGTTTAACAATTGATTTGATTCATGGGAATTGTGACTTAGATAAACCATGAATCACAACATAGCTTTAATCATGTTTGAATTTCAAAGTTCGAATGAATTTGTGAAAACTTTAGCGAACTCGTTCTCTGATACCTTGAATTCAAAACCAACCACGTGAATCAATTGTAAAAGATTTGGACGAAAGCTTGTGATATCGTGTAATCCTTTGCTAATCAAGACAATATTCAAGTGAATCTTCAAGTAATTTTCAACAAGATCATAAATTAATTTTCAGCATGGCAACTTGTGTTATAAGCAACGTCTTCTCCGAACTCCATATGAATCTTCGAATTTAACATCTCGTTCTATGGACAGTCTTTAACATAAGAATCGCAGCCTTTGAGAAATCAATTAGAAATTGAAAATACTTTAAATCAAAAAAATGACTTATGACAAATTGATAATCTCCAAGGTCTTTTAAATATAATTTCCTTCGATTCTTAAAGAGGACTTGTTGATGACATCGCTCATGACAATGTACTAAAATAGTCGTCTCGAGATCTTGAAAATTGAGGACATTACGACTCTTGAAAGGCAGACCACAATTATCCGAAATTAGGTCAGAAACAGAAAGTGACCTCTAAAAGATTCGAATTTCCGATGATCTTTTGCACATAATCAGCTCTTGACTCGTGAAGATAAATCAAAGATGACGTCAAGGAGAGTCATATGCAAACATAATCACTCAAGAATATCGATTATTGAAGAAGTTACAATCATTTGAACTTGATACTGAAAAGGCCGACTTTTGCAATTGATTTTTAGTCACCTGAACCATTGAATGAGCAAACTCACGATGCGAGGCCTGAAACTTGGCACAAACATCCTTGATAACACATGAAGGACCATAAAGACCATTTAAAACTTTGAAAACTCATTTTCTTTTAAAAAATGCAAAACCCTAATTGCTGATTTACTGCCTCAGAAGAGAATCTGTCTGATCGATTTCCGAGCCAACTTGAATATCCAAGAAACCCTAGGATTGTATCTTGTATGAAAAATGGGAAGGCAAATTTTGGGGTACAACAGCTGCCCCTGTTCAATCTTCTTAAACTTGAAAAGCAAGATCGACGTGTTTGTCGTTCGTGGCTTGAAAGTAGAAGGTGATTGAACACTAGAGTGCCCAAAAATTTGCACTTGATGACGCGCTAGTTGATTGTGTACGGAAATGGGATTAAAGATGCCATTTGGAGAAACAAAGGAGAATTGTCGGAGATGGGATTATAGATACCATCCAAAGGTGACTGTTGACGGAAAGTTTGAACTTGATCTTAAGCAGAGAACGAATCAGAATAAATCGTTGAATCAGTGGAAATCTGGAGACGAATAAGAATAAATCGTTAAGAGATTTATCTGAACCAGTGAAATAAATCTGGAGACGAATTTGAATAAACCGTTGAGAGATTTATCTGAACCAGTGAAATAATATGGAGACGAATCAGAATAAACCGTTGAGAGATTTATCTGAATCAGTGAAATAATCTGGAGATGAATCAGAATAAACCGTTGAGAGATTTATCTGAACCAGTGAAATAATCTGGAGATGAATCAGAATAAACCGTTGAGAGATTTATCTAAACCAGTGAAATAATCTGGAGATGAATCAGAATAAAACGTTGAGAGATTTATCTAAACCAGTGAAATAATCTGGAGACGAATCAGAATAAACCATTGAGAGATTTATCTGAACCAGTGAAATAATCTGGAGACGAATCAGAATAAACCGTTGAGAGATCTATCTGAACCAGTGAAATAATCTGGAGACGAATCAGAATAAAACATTGAGATTTATCTGAACCTGTGAAATAATCTAGAGACGAATCAGAATAAACCGTTGAGAGATTTATCTGAACCAGTGAAATAATCTGGAGACGAATCAGAATAAAACATTGAGAGATTTATCTGAACCAGTGAAATAATCTGGAGACGAATCAGAATAAAACGTTGAGAGATTTATCTGAACCAGTGAAATAATCTGGGGATGAATCAGAATAAACCGTTGAGAGATTTATCTGAACCAGTAAAAATCTAGAGACGAATCAGAATAAACCGTTGAGAGATTTATCTGAACCAGTAAAAATATGGAGACGAATCAGAATAAACCGTTGAGAGATTTATCTGAAATAGTGAAAATAATCTGGAGACAAATCAGAATAAACCATTGAGAGATTTATCTGAACCAGTGAGAATTTGGGGACGAATCAGAATAAACCATTGAAAGATTTATCTGAACCAGTAAAAACCAACCTTTTCTCGGAAACTGATATGTATTTAACTTGTTGAAAATTTGTGTCTGTCGGAAGTTTGTTGATAATAACTGTCTAATGACTCTTTCCTGCAAAAAGGTGAAGAGTTAATTGTATACAATGCTATGATGTATGCGATGCATGGTGTGATCGGTGGGAATGAGAATTGACTGTTTTTTAGAATGCTGGTTCGCGTTTGCGTTTGTTTTCGTAAAATATCGCGGTAAGCAAGAGTCGCCACCGTCTTTTATTTTATCCAACAAGGAAAGGACAAAAGCACAGAAAAATTCCTTTTTGAGATGTTTCTCGGGTTCAGGAGGTAGATTATAGAAAGGGAAGGTGTTAGCACCCTTTCTATCCGTGGTTATCCACGGGCTCTTAGGTACTTGCTCACTATGTTTTCAAAAAGTTTTGCTTTTCTTGTGTTTGTGGGTTTTGAAAAGAGTTTTGTTTGAAAACTTCGATTTAACTCTTGTATCTGTCCTCAAGAGTGTATGAAGTGTTGTTTGAAAACTTTTGTCAGAAAAGTGTAAGTGCGAAAAGTTGTTTTGTTTTGAAAGAGCAAGTACCTGAGAACCTCTACCTACTCAAAAGAAATTAAGCTGTGTAAATGTCCTTTAGACAGTACTATCCCACTATTGAGAAATAGGTAGCACAGTCGTTGGAGTTTTCGGGTCAATTCGATTATGGGACATGTGGTCACTAAAGCAATGGTAGGACGCCTTAGCGGTAACCCTAATGTCTTAGATCGTTTTATCCGAGGCAACCGTTTTGAGGAAACTTTGATCTTTAGACAAGAGGGCGACCTCTAAAACACCCTATACTCAATGACCACGTCGAGGCAACCAAGTGAGGCGTACCCTAAGAGTGGCATGTGCAAAATGTGTCAATTTTCAGTTATGTTATCTTTGTACATGTTATGGTGAGCTACGATTGATTTTAATTCAAGATAAGTCTTGTCATGCATAGCCTAGTTAGCATACATCTAGCAGTTAATGGTTGCGGAAAATAAAACTAAGCTATTACAAGGCGTCGGGTATTTACATCGCCAAAAACAAACCCTTGAAAAGTAAATTGCGGGAAAGTAAATAAAAGCGATAAAAAGGGTCCTAATTAAAGCTATTACATCCTTGGAGCAAATACAATTATATGGATCAAAATATGAATCAAGAATAATCACGTGCGAGAAAAATTGAATCGGAGAGCTTTTAGGGTTTTGACCCTTTTTTGAGAAAGAAGGAGATTTTTGCTATTTTGTATTTAATTAAATTAAAGACTAATTAATTAATTAAATAAAAGAAAGAGATTTTTTGAGTTTTTTATGTTTTTTAAGGGAAAAAAATAAAAGATGGTAAAAAATTATTGAAAACCCTAAGTCTACATTGATTTTAAATTATTGCAAAAAAAAGTTAAAATTAACCTAATTAAAACTAAATTAATTAATTATTTACTTATGTACAAAAATAATGAAAGGGTGAAATTAATTTTAATAAATAATAATAAAAAATATTATATTTTAGTTTTCTGATTTTATTATGAAAAAATAAATTTGGTTAATTAAGTAATAATAATAATAATTAATAATAAAACAATTAAATGAAAAATATAAAAGAAGAAAAAAGAAATAAACCCAGGGGGGGTGATGGGCCCAAGAGGAGGTGTGTTTTGCAACTTCCAGGCCCACTAACTCTCCAGCCTGTTTGACTTTCTGGTTTGTCCACACGCGTGTTGACTAAGGACTATGGTGAACGTGCACCCTGAGCCACTGGACCTGATTTGAGACCACCTGGCCATCATCTGGATGAGGGCGCATGATAGGCCCTGCTTGAAGTGTTGCACAGAATTTCCTGAAACAAAATAATACAAATGCTTTGGGGGACCTGGGATTCGAACCCAGGTCCTAAGGTTCATTGGACGTTCGCTCAACCACTCCACCACGCTGCCTTAATTGTTATGGAAATAAGAAGAAAAAATTATATATGAAATAAATGAATATGCCTGCAAAAATAAAAATAAAAGCGCGTAATTCAAACGGGCCAATGGGAGGGCGACGTCTGGTCGTCTTCTCCAAATTCCTGGTTTTATTACCTGCGAATTTTTATCTGCAGGAAGTTCCGTGGCTTATCTCAAAAATCGTCCCTAGGCCATAAAAATTCCATCCAATCACATGGACGTGATCGTCTCCGTCTCCTCATCATCCCTGTAACCATCATTCATCTTGATTTTTCCTATATGGAAAACGCCTAAAACACAAGCGTATGAACCCTAGGTTCGAACATCATGATACAGGGGCCAATAACAAAATTGAATAATGCAATTATGTTAGAAATCAAATGATAAACATGAGTATGCCAATGTTTTGAAGAAAAGGTGCAAGAATTGGAAGTTACGGTTTCGTGTTCAGGGCAAAGTTTGAGACAACTTACAGTGCGGTGTGGTTGATGAAAAGGCTTGGTTTTTATTGCTGTAGCACCACTGGATGTCCAAGAAGAAGGCTACGTTCTCTTTTTGGTCTGAAAGTGCCTGCAATATTGTTCTTGATCTCACACTTTTTCCAGAATTTTTCAGTTTTGGTTTCTTGATTTTAGGTAGCTTCAGGTCGTGAATTAGGTTTAGGAGGCTTGCTTGCATATATGGCAATCAGTCTAGGTCAAAATTTGGGCTTTTATCCATGTATATGGGAGAATTAGGTTTGCACTTTTTCACCATTGACAAACTTTCCAAATATGGCCAAATCTGAGATTTTGTGCACAAATAAGCCCTAGCACGAATTGGTTAGTTGTCACATGATATATGAAAGTTGTACAAATCACAAAGATACTATTCCATTGATTTTTAGATTTTATTTGAATTATTATAGATTTAAAATGAATTAAATCAATAAAAATTAAATAAAATAGAAAAATAAATGTTTGGTCATGAAATCAAGCATGGGACACGTGTGTGGCATGAAAAGGCTGAATCAAGTTGAAGAAAGTGGGCCCTTTTGTCAAAAATTGGAGTTTTGAGGATAGTTGACTTTTGCAAATTCATGAAAATTTCCCAACTTATCCAATGCACAACTTACTCAATTTTGATCATATGACCATGTTCTTGGACATTTTGGAAAGCTCTTGAAGTCCTCTAACCAATGCCCTTGGTCCCATGTCATTTGGATTTACCAATCTCAAGTTATGGCCTTTGACTCAAAGTGTACTTTTGTTGACTTTTGAAATTGACCTATAATGTAAAAATTGGTAACTTTTTGTGAGAGCATTTTCTAATCTTGGAGTGTGAAGATGGATTGTAGGAAATTGCATCCTCTTCAAAATGAGCTTTGGATGGAATTTTTCTGACAAACCATGAAAGATTTTTTCCCTGGTCAAGATACAGTTGACTTTTCTACTGTCCAAAAATAGTAACTTTTGCATCTTTGATGATTTTTGAGCTATTCTTGTGGAATCATGATCAAGACTTGATCAAATGATGATTGTGAACTCAAAATAAGATGTTGACCCAAAATTCTGACTTTTGACTGCAAAATGACCATTTTGCCCTTGCAGTTGACTGTAAATCAAATGGAGCTTTTGACTATGCAAATTGGCACTGTGAGTCTTGAAACTTGGCATGTAGGTGCTTGAGAATGTATATAGGCCTATGAGACTTGATTGAACCATTGAGGACCCCAAATTCCATGAAAGAACCAAAACCCTAATTTCAGTTGTCTACTGCTTAGGAGATAATTTGACTGTACAACCCTTGAGCCATTTTGAACCATTTGAAGATCATTCTTGACAAATCTTGAGGAATATAGGAGGGAAAATTTTGGGGTACAACAGTTTCCCCTGTTCAATTTTCTTAAACCTGAGGATATGGATTGGCTTTCGAGCCTTTCGTGATCCGAAGGTGGAAGATAATTGAACACTAGAGTGCCCAGAAATTTGCACTCGCACGGTGTAGTATCAGCATTGTGATGTCGGGAATGGGCTTACGGATGCCATTTGGAGATATGATGGATAGGAGGATGGGCTTATAGATGCCACTTGGAGATTGTTGGTATAAATTGTGTCTTCGTTGACGGGTTGTCTTCATTGACGGGTTGTCTCCATTGACGGGTTGTCTCTATTGATTGCATTCGGATCAGGAAAATCTTTAGGAATCGATTTAACTGGTTTTGTCTCCATTGACGGGTTTGGTTACAGAAAAATCTTTAGGAATCGACTTAACTGGACCAGACAAGGTCTTGGAATATCTTCAACTGGATCGGCATCAGAAAAATCTTTAGGAATCGACTTAACTGGACCAGAGAAGGCCTTTGATTGCCTGTCATTAACTAGAAGAAATAAATCTAGCCAGAGGAGGTCTTTTGATAATAATGTGATAAAGGAATCTGAGACGATTGCTACCCCAAATAGATGATGAAGGAATCTGGGACGATTACTACCTCAGCAGGATGATAAAGGAATCTAGGACGATTACTACCTCAGCGGGATGATGAAGGAATCTAGGACGATTACTACCTCAGCAGGATGATGAAGGAATCTTGGATGACTTCTACCTCAGCAGGATGATGAAGGAATCTAGGACGATTACTACCTCAGCAGGATGATGAAGGAATCTAGGACGATTACTACCTCAGCAGGATGATGAAGGAATCTTGGACGATTACTACCTCAACGGGAAGATGAAGGAATCTCGGATGACTTCTACCTCAACGGGATGATGAAGGAATCTAGGATGATTACTACCTCAGTAGGATGATGAAGGAATCTAGGACGATTACTACCTCGGCAGGATGATGAAGGAATCTTGGACGATTTCTACCTCAACGGGAAGATGAAGGAATCTCAAATGACTTCTACCTCAACGGGATGATGAAGGAATCTAGGACGATTACTACCTCAGCAGGATGATGAAGGAATCTTGGACGATTACTACCTCAGCAGGATGATGAAGGAATCTTGGACGATTACTACCTCAACGGGATGATGAAGGAATCTTGGATGACTTCTACCTCAGCAGGATGATGAAGGAATCTATGACGATTACTACCTCAACATGATGATGAAGGAATCTTGGACGATTACTACCTCAGCAGGCTGATGAAGGAATCTTGGACGATTACTACCTCAGCAGGGTGATGAAGGAATCTTTGACGACTGCTGCTCCAAAAGGTTGACTTTTATCTGTCGATTGATCTTTCCTGAATAGGTAAAGAGTTAGTTGTATGCAATGTCGTGATGTATGCATTATGTAATGATGTTCTCAAAATAAATGAGATTTATGTTATATGATGCATATGCATGTCATAATGTATGGGGATGTGATGTTTTAGCTGGGGAAGATAAATCCCGGAGCTGCTGGAGAATAATGTTGAATTCTTCGTTTCCGCTGGGGATGGTGAACGAAGATGGTTGTGATAATAAAACTGTAGGAGAAAATAACTCCGTTGGGGAATAAACTTGATGAAGAGATTACTCTGCGGGGAATACTCTATGGGAAGAGATGCTTTACTGAGATTTTAACGATAACTCCGCTGGGGATTCCGTTGATAAGCTCTGTTGGGGATTTTGATAAACTCCGCTTGGGGATAGAAAGAACTTTGTTGGGGATGATCTTTCAGTTGAAACTTGCCGAGGATAACCCAGTTAGACTCTTGTGGGGATAACCTCTGAATTTGGTTGAGGAGATGAACTTGTATTCTTGCAGGGGATAAGCTTCCAGAATCTACTGGGTACGATGATTCAACTCTGGCGGGGAAGCTTTTTTTTGGATTGCGCTGGGGAAATGGCTCCACTGGGGGTATCTTGTATTCCGCCGGGGAACATTCTTATATTTCGTTGATGAATATTAAGACTGTCGGGGATGCTTAACCTTTTTAGGGTTGATGGTAGACCAACTTTTCTTGGGGAGAGTATTGCTGATTTGTTCATAGTTGCAAGTCTCAGTGGGGAGAGCTTCCATTATTGTATTACTCTGCGGGGAGTGAAGGTATCTTGGTCATATTCTTCAGCTGAATCTACCTTATACCTGGTGGACAGAGCAGCTTGTACAGTTCGGACAATTCTTATTTCCCCGGTTTCTGTGGGAGAAGAAGGCCTATGAGGTGCTTGATAACTGCTGATAGACAAATCTTCTTCTGGTAGGCAAGTGACGAGATGACGGAACATAGTCGTACGCTTTGATCCCTAACTTTTGCTTGGACCGCCCTTTCGGGTTTTCAGTCCATCAGGATACCCTTTTTTTGCCCAAGCCGCCTTTTCAGGTTTTCAACTTGCCGGGTGTACAGATTTTTTTATTTTCATCCCTTATTTTTTGCCCGAACCCTTTTGGTTCGCCAGGAAGCCCGTATTTTTGCCTAGGTCAGTCAACCTAGCGGGTCTTTGATTATGCGTAGTATTTTTTTGACTATGTCCACGTTCTCAGAGTGCAGGGAGTTGTCACTGTCGATAGTATTGTGTTGCCATACTACCAGAAGATCTTCGTTTGATCATGCAAGATTCGTTGCTGGAATTCATGTCCAATGCCCCAAGTGACTCAGGCGGAGATTTTCCCCTGGCTATTTGGCGTCTTGAGAGATTCCTTGAATCTTGACTTGACTGCCCCAGATGATGGCCAATGATCATGCCGTGCCCCTTGATTGGAAGTGTTTTTCCACTTGAGGTGATCCTTTTTATTGAGAAGATTTTTGTTCACTAGATATTCGTCGTGCGAATTTCTCTGTTGTTCGAACAAATAGCCATATGCAAACAATGTTATTCTAAGAATGCAAAGCTTATGTCTGTCTTGAAGTTTTTGAAAATGCAGTTTTCAATAAAACAAGTGAATTTTTGTAAGACGTAATGTCAACTCAAGATTTTACAGCGAGCCCTACAGGAGTCAGGATACCTTTTGTAACAGTATGCTTTCGAACTAACCCATGCTTCGGCTAGGACTTTTTAAGGGTTATAACGTGGCCTGGTTCACGGTTTAAGAAACAAAGGATAAAGGCTCAAATTTTATTTGTACCCACCCGTTCTTCGTGATGTTCTTCGATCCTAATCTCAGCTAATCGTGCATTAGGTCTTGTTTGAGTCTTTGCTCTGATATTCCGGTGATGGTTCGGATACTAATAGTTTATTTTGAATAGGCAGTCATTTCTTTTTGTTGAGGGTTTGTAGGACCTCTTTCTTTTTGATTTTATTATCCCTGTCTTTTTGCCTGAACTGTTTCTTTTGTGATTACAGTCAGCGGGATGCCCCCGTTCTTGTAAGTCTCCTTTATAGGTTTTGACTTGTTGGGCTTTTATTTTGAGAGATGACGACTGCCGGTCCTGACGATTATAGGGAACCATCACTGTCTTTTGTTCTGGAAGGACTCCTTTGATTCCATTCATTGTGCACCTGGATCAACTGAGAAGACTACCCTGCCCCAGGTTATAATTAAGGGTTTTAATTTTTTGTGAAAAGAAAAACTCCAACTTCTTTGGCTCAAAGGGGTTGACTAGGTATTATCTTCCTTATAACTCCACTGTTTAGGATTTGAAACAATGCATGTACCTCATCAGCGGGGTCTATTCAAAAGCATGCTGTAAAGATCATGGTATCGTTTTCGTCATCCTCCCTCTAAAGGCTTAGAATTTTTTAATCGAGAGTTTGATGTCATAAGGTGAGTAAAAAGGATGTAATTAAAATGATTGGATCAAATCAAGACAAACATATGCAATGCATTAATGAAACAAAGTTTGGCACTAATAGAAAATTGTTTGAATAACAAAGATATTACAACTTGAAAATTCAAATGAACAAAAGACATTCTCAATGATTTGGTGTAGGATCAGTGATCAAACTTGATCTCTTTGGCATCAATCAAGTCTTGGATCTTGTTCTTCAAACTCCAACAGTCGTCGGTGTCATGTCCAGGACTGTCAGAATGGTAGGCACATCTCACACTCGAGTTATGCTTGGAAGAGGAAGTATCAGGATTTTGAGGAGGATCCTTTAGTGTGATCAGTTTCACCTTCAGCAATTGTTGTAACGCTTAAGACAAAGGCATGTTGATGTCAGTATACTGCCTTTCTTGATATCTTACCCTACGCCTATTGCTCTGTCTTTGTTGAACAGGCGTGGGATCGGAGATCTGGGTTGCCCCTACATGTTGATCATGACGACTCTTTTTACCATACACAGCATTGGACTCTTTTTTTCCGTTGTAGGGCTTTTTCTGAGTATCAGAAGGTGTTTCTTCTTGAATCTTCCCACTTTTGATGTCAGCTTCGACCCTTTCGCCGGTCAGTATTAGCTCGGTGAACCCGGATGAAGAGCTTCCGATCAAGTGTTTGAAATAAGGACCAGACAAAGTCCCAAGAAACATATCCACCAACTCCCTATCAGACAGAGGGGGTTGGACTCTTCCGGCAAGATCTCTCCACTTCTGAGCGTAGTCCTTAAAGCCTTCACCTGTACCCATAGACATCCCCTGAAGCTGAGTACGCGTGGGATCAAGGTCAGCATTATACTGGTATTTCTTGTAAAAAGCAGCAGCAAGGTCCTCCCAGTTGCGGATGTTAGCTCCTTCCAATTGACAGAACCATTCAAGTTGAGTCCCTGACAGACTATCTTGAAAGAAATGAACCCAGAGATCTCTATCAGCAGTATAGGGTTGGATCTTCCTCACATATGACCGGAGATGGAGTTTTGGACAGGATACTCCGTCGTATTTGGCAAAGGCAGGTGCCTTGAATTTATGGGGAATCACCACCCCAGAGGATAGACCTAGATCCCCGAAGTCCAGACCGGGAACCTTCTGTATTTCCATGGCGCTCAAATGGTCTTCCGGTTGTTTGTACTTATCCTCAGCAGGAGGATACTGTTCTTCATCATAATCCGTCTCGTTGTCGGAGACCACAGGACTAGGAGCCCTCCTTTCTTGTGGGCTGTATTTCCCTCCAGATGAGGTGGTTAGGTCAACTTCGTTTTGCAGCCCATTTCCGAACCTGTGTCCAGTGTTGAACAAGATGGTCCTCTTCTTCTTCTTCTTCCTCTCCTTCAGAATCAAGGTCTTCAAATCCTGTTAACCCTTGGCTAGGCTCATAACCAACTCTTGAAACTGGGCATTCTGGGCCTGGAGGGCCTTGATAGCTTGCTCAGTGGAAGGTTCGGTAGAAATGATGATTGCTGAAATAAACAACGAAGAAGATAAGTGACCTGTAAAAGGGCACCTGTAATGCAATGATATGTATGACATATGTATGCAATGTTTTCAAGGATCTCGTGGGGTAAACAAAGAAACTTGTTAGAATTTGAATTTTGTAGCTTGATTGAAGGAACTTCATGTTGCTGAGAGTCCTTCTTCAAGAGTCAAGCTCACCATATCGAGTGGGTCATAGCCCCTGACTCAAGTTATCGTGTTTTGATCTCCAACAACCTTGGCTAGAGGAACATAAATCCCCTTTGCCCCTTGCTAGACATTTGGTTCATCATGACCTGCATCACAAACCTTTGAGATCCTTGAAATGGTTAAGGAAAATGCTATGGTATGATGTTATGATGTGTATGCTATGCGTGTGAGGTGATGTAAATAAGCCCTGCAATAAATCCAAATTGTTGGATAAGGACTGTAAACAAAACCTGCAAGGAACTCATGTTGTCAGATAACAAGAATGTGCAAGTAATTCAAGTTTGAAGGCACACAAGTCACACATATAGCCTTAAGTTTTAGGCTGGCACGGAGTTTAGGTACTACCCTCTTTCAGTTTCAGTTGGTTAAGACATGTCCTAAAAATAGTAACCGGGTTCTAGAGGATCTCAATATCATTGACTACCCTCGATCGGTCATAATTACAGTTTGGCAACCTTTTCTTGCAGCCGGAACCATCGCGAGAGTTTAGCCTCAATGAGTGTAGCATACTGCTACTGTTCTATGGCCAAGTTGGTCAATTTAAGGTTCTAAGGTCAATTGGTGCTTAATGACTCCTCAGAAGACCCATATTCTCCTTGTTCCAACACAAGGGATATCGATACAGACCAAGGTGTCACACCAACGTAGCTACTACTTCACCCGTGTCGGTCTATGCCAGACAGGTCCCTCACAGTTTATTGCTACTTACCTAAAAAAGGGTACCCCCAGATCCGGGTTAGGATCTATAGAACTCTGATACAAGCCCGCAAAATTAAAGCGTACAAAGCATACAATTGAAAACACAAGTGATCTTATCCTAAGGTACACCTCACTTATAAGATATTCTCCAGCAGAGTCGCCAGTTCTGTGATCGGTGGGAATGAGAACTGACTGTTTTTTAGAATGTTGGTTCACGTTTGCGTTTGTTTTTTGCAAAATGTCGCGGTAAGCAAGAGTCGCCACTGTCTTTTATTTTATCCAACAAGGAAAGGACAAAAGCACAGAAAAATTCCTTTTCGAGATGTTTCTCGGGTTCGGGAGGTAGATTATAGAAAGGGAAGGTGTTAGCACCCTTTTTATCCGTGGTTATCCACGGGCTCTTAGGTACTTGCTCACTATGTTTTCAAAAAGTTTTGCTTTTCTTGTGTTTGTGGGTTTTGAAAAGAGTTTTGTTTGAAAACTTCGATTTAACTCTTGTATCTGTCCTCAAGAGTGTATGAAGTGTTGTTTGAAAACTTTTGTCAGAAAAGTGTAAGTGCGAAAAGTTGTTTTGTTTTGAAAGAGCAAGTACCTGAGAACCTCTACCTACTCAAAAGAAATTAAGCTGTGTAAATGTCCTTTAGACAGTACTATCCCACTATTGAGAAGTAGGTAGCACCGTCGTTGGAGTTTTCGGGTCAATTCGATTATGGGATATATGGTCACTAAAGCAATGGTAGGACGCCTTAGCGGTAACCCTAATGTCCTAGATCGTTTTATCTGAGGCAACCGTTTTGAGGCAACTTTGATCTTTAGACAGGAGGGCGACCTCTAAAACACCATATACTCAATGACCACGTCGAGGCAACCAAGTGAGGCATACCCTAAGAGTGGCATGTGCAAAATGTGTCAATTTTCAGTTATGTTATCTTTGTACATGTTATGGTGAGCTACGATTGATTTTAATTCAAGATAAGTCTTGTCATGCATAGCCTAGTTAGCATACATCTAGCAGTTAATGGTTGCGGAAAATAAAACTAAGCTATTACAAGGCGTCGGATATTTACATCGCCAAAAATAAACCCTTGAAAAGTAAATTGCGGGAAAGTAAATAAAAGCGATAAAAAGGGTCCTAATTAAAGCTATTACATCCTCGGAGCAAATACAATTATATGGATCAAAATATGAATCAAGAATAATCACGCGCGAGAAAAATTGAATCGGAGAGCTTTTAGGGTTTTGACCCTTTTTTGAGAAAGAAGGAGATTTTTGCTATTTTGTATTTAATTAAATTAAACCTAGACTAATTAATTAATCTAATAAAAGAAAGAGATTTTTTGAGTTTTTTATGTTTTTTAAGGGGAAAAAATAAAAGATGGTCAAAAATTATTGAAAACCCTAAGTCTACATTGATTTTAAATTATTGCAAAAAAAAGTTAAAATTAACCTAATTAAAACTAAATTAATTAATTATTTACTTATCTACAAAAATAATGAAAGGGTGAAATTAATTTTAATAAATAATAATAAAAAATATTATATTTTAGTTTTCTGATTTTATTATGAAAAAATAAATTTGGTTAATTAAGTAATAATAATAATAATTAATAATAAAACAATTAAATGAAAAATATAAAAGAAGAAAAAAGAAATAAACCCAGGGGGGTGATGGGCCCAAGAGGAGGTGTGTTTTGTAACTTCCAGGCCCACTAACTCTCCAACCTGTTTGACTTTCTGGTTTGTCCACACGCGTGTTGACTAAGGACTATGGTGAACGTGCACCCTGAGCCACTGGACCTGATTTGAGACCACCTGGCCATCATCTGGATGAGGGTGCATGATAGGCCCTGCTTAAAGTGTGGCACAAAATTTCCTGAAACAAAATAATACAAATGCTTTGGGGGACCTGGGATTCGAACCCAGGTCCCAAGGTTCATTGGACGTTCACTCAATCACTCCACCACGCTGCCTTAATTGTTATGGAAATAAGATGAAAAAATTATATATGAAATAAATGAATATGCCTGCAAAAATAAAAATTAAAGCGCGTAATTCAAACGGGCCAATGGGAGGGCGACGTCTGGTCGTCTTCTCCAAATTCCTGGTTTTATTACCTGCAGATTTTTATCCGCAGGAAGTTCTGTGGCTTATCTCAAAAATCGTCCCTAGGCCATAAAAATTCCATCCAATCACATGGACGTGATCGTCTCCGTCTCCTCATCATCCCTGTAACCATCTGTGATACGGTGGGAGAACTGACTAGGGTTTTGCGTTTATATTCGTAAATGTTGCGGTTAGCAAGAGTCGCCACCGACTTTTTATTTTATCCTAAGGAAAGGTTTAAAAAGCACAGCAAAAACCTTTGAGATTTTTCTTGGGTTCGGGGAGTAGATTATAGAAGGGGAAGGTATTAGCACCCCTTCTATCCATGGTTATCCATGGGCTCTTAGGTACTTGCTTAGATTAACTTGCCTTTATTTTTCAATTGTTTGAAATGGTGCTTGGTGTGTGGTTTTGAAAATGTTTTGAAAAGATGCCTTGTATTAGGCTAACCTTGTAACAATTCTTTACTCGAATGTTTTACAAAAGGTGTTTTATCCTTTGAAAAGATGTTTCAAGGGTTTGAGAAGTTGATTTTGAAAGTGTTTGTGAAGTAGGTTTTTGAAATTAGGCAAGTGTTTTCTTTGCAAATTGACAAGTACTTAAGAGTTTATCTACCCTAAAAATTTCCTCAAAGATTTTTGTTATGTTTTAAACCTTTTGACAATTTTGTTCCACCATTGCATTTGGTGGACAATTTTGTCTTAGGAGATGAGAGGGACAGGCGCGGGTCATCGTTTGGACCATAATTGCAACGGCGTTTAAATATCTTTGGGCAATTTCTTTAAGGGACTTGATCATTTGTTTTTGTTTGTTTTGAAAAGTTTTATCGAGGGACTATGATCATTCAAATTGTTTGCTTTGCCCAAAGAAATTCAACATACAATATGGCCCAATTATTTGAAGGCAACAAAGTGGAATACCCTAGGGGGTGCAAGTGTGAGAAGTGTTGTTTATTTTCATGCTCATTTATCTTTGTATTAGGTCAAACTATTTTTTGTCGTTTTTCGCATGCAAACCCTAATTCTAACATGGTATAATTAGAAAGCGTATAAAGTGCGAAATTTAAATTCCTACGCTATTACAACATAATAATATAGGGAGGGGGGTACAAATTTACAAATGGGGGATATTTAGACAATAATTTAAATCTAGGCTATTACATCATTTTTTTTGAATATTTGCAAGGTAAATAAATTTCATAATTAAATAGAAATTAAATAAATATGCAAAATGCAAAAAGAAAGTTTTTTTTATATGTATGAAAAAAAGTATTGTTTATATAAAATAAAACAAGAAAAAAATAAGAAGGTATTATTTTTGAGTATTTTCATATTTAGGGCAAAAAAACCCTAATTTTAATCAAAATGTATATTAATTAATTAATTCACATAATATTTATTATTTGCATACAAAAATAAAATAAAATATGGTATATTTGTAAAAAGGTCATTTTTTAGTATTAAATATTAAAAATAAAGTATATACATTTTTTGGCATTTTTATTCTAAGTATATATATATATATATATATATATATATATATATATATATATATATATATATATATATATATATATATATATATATATATATATATATATATATATATATATATATATATATATATATATATATATATATATATATATATATATATATATATATATATATATATATATATATATATATATATATATATATATATATATATATATATATATATATATATATATATATATATATATATATATATATATATATATATATATATATATATATATATATATATATATATATATATATATATATATATATATATATATATATATATATATATATATATATATATATATATATATATATATATATATATATATATATATATATATATATATATATATATATATATATATATATATATATATATATATATATATATATATATATATGTTTATATTATTTAAATATAATATTCAAATGTTTTAGAAAGTAATATTTTTTATATGAAATATTTTCAGAGAGTTATATAAAATAAAAATAAAAATAGAAGTGCTTTTACATATTTTTTCTATTTATCCTAAATAACAATATATATCTATTTATATGCAAATCAAAAAGAAAATCAAAGAAAAACCAAATAAAATCAAAAAGTGATGAGAAAAATATTTTCAAAATTTTAATATGTTGAGAAAAAATAAACAAGTCAAACAAAAAAAGAAAAAGTCAAAAATGTTAAAAAATGAAGCAAATGGGCTGAGGGGTGTGAAACAGAAAAAATGGTGTGAATAGCAAAAATAACACAGGCCCAGCCCAATCTACTTCTTCTTCAACCTCTGAACAGATTTTGCTCAAAAACGCGCGCCAACAAGCTTCCTTCGAATGTCCTGATTCTTTGATTTTTTCAACAAACTTCCAACACAAAAAATGTTAAGCATGAAGAGACGGTTCTAACCATAGGCATAACTTGTTCTAACTCTCTAAGATGAGGGAGAATTTCTCCTCCCCCAAATCCTAACCTAATTTTTCTGTCATTTTCAAAGCTCAAATTCTCTCTACTCAGGCAAAAGAAATGAAATGTAAAGCTATGTACATGTTCAGGGCTATGAGTAGGACCTTGTTTCTTCACAAACTTAAGACTAAATATGCATGATAAGAGAGATACGAATTCAAACTTTTACCTATTCAGTTGAACTTCTATCTGGAGAATGAGGAACTTTCAGTGCAAGGTGATGATTGGAAAAGCTTCCTTGAGGTCCAGGGATGCTTTTTCAATGCTTACTTTATCTTGAAACTCCTTGTATCGAGCTGTAGAACTTCAACTGCAAAAGGAAAAATTAAAAATGGTGGAAACTGTTAGAGTGATTACAGGTCAGGTTTTAGGCCATGGTTAGTTTGCATATGTTGTATGGAAGGTGTATGAATTGATTTTGGTGAGAATGCTCGAGGGAAATGGGAGTTTGCACTCAAACTGCAGAGGCAACTCTGTTTTTGCAGTTTGAGGATGATTCTGAGGTAGAGGGTGTTTTTGAGGGCAAGGACTTGTGCAAAAGCTTGGTTGGGATCTACTGAGTGTGTTTGATAAGTTTTCTCTTCTGTTTCTAAGCTGAGATGATTGTTATCACAAGTTATGAACTTTTCTTCTTTTCTAAGCAACAAAAGCAAAATGGCTTCCTAGGCATGTAGGGGGCCTCCTAATGGGCTGCATAATCTTCTCTTGATCAGTGTGTTATGCACATAATCTTGTGTTAAGCAGATCTTCTATGTACTTGTTTGATTTACCAATTGACATAAAGCAAGCTTTTGTAAAAATGGAAAGTTCACTTTATCCAAAAATGGATCAATCTTGTGTATAATGCTTGAATTCATGGAACAACACTTTGACACAATGAACAAGCATTAAATTAAGGAGTGTAATATGGTTTAAGGACCTGTAAAGTAACACAAACCATGCTGAGTTCAAATTTGCAAAGTTATGGGCATGGAACTTGGTCATGAACAAAGTGTTTTTTTGCTATATTGTGAAATTCGATTCTCCCTAACCATGAGGTTGTTTGAGAAGTTCTTGGACATTTTGGAAAGCTTGGAATGTGTACTACAATCCATCTTTGAAATTCAAATTGAAATTCCAAGTGGAAGGGTATGAAAAGTGGCCTTGAAGTGGGGTAGAAAACCTTGTCAAACTAGGTTAAAATTTTCACTAAGTTAAAAAATGGTTTAGTGCCCTTATTCAAAACATTGTAACTTGAGATACAAGCTTCAAATGAGAAAACTTTGTGAATAAAAGTTTTAGATTATGCAACAAGCTACAACTTTCATGTTTTGACTTTTGTTTGAATCCAAATGGATCTTGGTGAAAAGGTGGGGCAAAGTTGGGAAAAAATTAGGGTTTTTCATAACTTAGAAAAATTCTAAGTTATGAAAAATTCCATTTTCTAACCCTAATTTGCAAATTGTGATTTCTTGGTGAACAAGTTTCATGATTTGGCATATTTTGATGAAAAATGAATCTTGACTCTTGATTTTGACCAAAAAGTCAAAGTTTGACTTTTCAGTTATACAGTCAAAACTGATCAATTGACTGGGAAATTCAACTGTCAATCTTGTGTATTTGGGATCTTTTGAACTTGTTGAGCATGTCAAGATAATTCCATGGGGTCCTTGAGTCCATATGTGAGCTTGGTTTGCCATTGGCTAGGTCAAACAGTCAAAAATTGCCTCTGTACAGTCAAAACCCTAAAAATGACCATTTTGCCCTTTTGGTGATCTGATCAAATTTCTTGTGGAGTTGTGGTCCAAACTTGATCAAATGACTCCTAGGAGTTCATAATGTTGATGTGGATTTAATTTCATGAGATTTGACTGTCAATTGGCCACAGTTGACTTTTTCCCCAATACAGTTGATTTTTAGGTCAACTGTCCAATTGACTGGGCAAAATTTGGAATCAGGACTTGAAACTTGGTATGGATAAACTTAGGAGGTCAATATGAAGCAAGAAAGTCATCTTGGGTACTTTAGGTCAAAACATCTTTGTGCAAACACAAACCCTAATTTTGAGTCTACAGTGCAAAGAGAGGTCTTGAGCAGATGAAACCCTAACTGAGTCTTGAGCTTCAAGAGCTTTGTGAGGAGAAATCAATGAGAAATGGGAGGGCAAATTTTTAGGGTACAACAGTTGCCCCTGTTCAATCTTCTTGAACCTGAAGAGTTAGATTGGCATGCTTGCCTTTCGTGACTCGAAGGTAAAAGGAGATTGGACACTAGAGTGCCCGGAAATTTGCACTCGTCACAGCAATGGATGCGGGAATGGGCTTAGAGATGCCATTTGGAGATGGGATTAACGATGCCATCTGGAAGACTGATAGAAACTTGTCGGGGATGGGCTTAAAGATGCCATCTGGAAGGGAATATCAGGAAATTGGACCACTTTTGAATTAGAGGTCTGAACAAGCCGTAGGTTGACATCTGTTTACTTGGAGAACCCGTGAACTGTTTTCAGAAAGTTGCATCTGAACAAATTGATAGATTAACATCCGTTACTTGGGAAGAATCCGTGAACTGTTTTCAGAAATTTTGAAGTTGAATAAGCAATAGAACAACATCCGTTGTTGGGAAGCGTCCGTAAACTGTTTTCAAAAGTTGCATCTGAACAAGTTGATAGATTAACATCCGTTACTAGGGAAGAATCCATGAACTGTTTTCAGAAGTCTTGAGAAGAATCTGAACAAGTGATAGGTTAACATCCGTTTACTTGGAGAACCCGTGAACTGTTTTCAGAAATCTTGAAGTTGAATAAGCAATAGAACAACATCCGTTGTTGGGAAGCGTCCGTAAACTGTTTTCAAAAGTTGCATCTGAACAAGTTGATAGATTAACATCCTTTACTAGGGAAGAATCCGATGAACTGTTTTCAGAAGTCTTGAGAAGAATCTGAACAAGTGATAGGTTAACATCCGTTTACTTGGAGAACCCGTGAACTGTTTTCAGAAATCTTGAAGTTGAATAAGCAATAGAATAACATCCGTTGTTGGGAAGCGTCCGTAAACTGTTTTCAAAAGTTGCATCTGAACAAGTTGATAGATTAACATCCGTTACTAGGGAAGAATCCATGAACTGTTTTCAGAAGTCTTGAGAAGAATCTGAACAAGTGATAGGTTAACATCCGTTTACTTGGAGAACCCGTGAACTGTTTTCAGAAATCTTGAGATTTGAATGATTTTAGTCTGTCGACTGATCTTACCTGAAAAGGCAAAGAGTTAGTCGTATGCAATGCTATGATGCATGATACAATGTATATTTTGTGTTATGGATGTAAATGGATGTGCATGTAAGCTGGAGAGCTGTCTTGCATAGGATAGATGAATCCGAGACAGCGGAAGATGGAAGTATCCTGACTGCTGCCGGGAAAATAAGTCCTGGGTTGTTGCTGGGGAACCTGGAGTTTGGGTTGTATACCAATCTTCTGGGGAATTCCCGGAGTCTTCTACTGGGGAGTACCAAACTAGTAGACTTAATGTTGGGGAGACTAGATTGGGAATCTTCAGCCAAGAGAGAAGTATCTCTGGAAATTTCGCTGGGGAACTCAAGATTTTCTTCCTAAAAACTCTGTGGGGAGAAGGTTAATAAGTCTGATTCCGCTGGGGATTGTCCATTCGAAGCTTTTGATCTGCTGGAGATACTGAAGCTTAAAATCTGAGGGAAAATGATTTCTGGAAGATTCTCTGGCTGGGGATTTGCAAAGATAAACTCCTCCGGGGATAGTATTGATAAGTTATGGTTGGGGAATTTTGAGGAACTCCACTGGGGATGGGAAGAACTTCGGCAAGCGCGATCTCCCCTGGTTGTTAGCTGAGGATAAACCAGTTATAAGCCTCTGTGAGAAATAACTTTGAATAAAACTCGGGAGGGACTTCCGTACTCTGCGGGGAATACCTTTCAGAACCTTACTGGGGACAAGCTTCGAGGGTCTGCTGGAGAGAGACCTCAGGGTTTGCCAGGGATGTGGATTACAGGTCTTGAGGGGTTTCCTTTGAAAAGGTGTCAAAATATCCATCTGTACTTTCATCCTATCGGTAATCCTTTTCTTAGGTTTTAATTAGGAATTGATCATGTTTCAAATGCATATGCCTATTTAACAAAACATTGGACGTTTCTCAAAATAAAACGAATAGTGCAAAAGAAAAAGAAAAAGGGAAATGGCACAAATTTTGGGAAGAGTATTTGTATTGATTTTCTTTGAGTATATTTGTACAAAGGAAACAATCATCCTAGTAAGAGGATCTTGCCGTAAATATTTGAAAAATTTATACAAAATAAAGATGGCTATGTGAAATAATTCCATGGGATTCCGTTCTGCTGTAGCTTTCACAACTCTGAACCTCTGTCCATTCAATGCTTCGTTTGACGATGGCTGGATTGATCAGAAACCTGGAACCGGTTGATGAGGAGACTGTCTTTGAAGTGATCCGACGAGACATAGTCATACGCTTTAATTCCCTAACTTTTGCCTGAATCGCCCTTTCGGGTTTTCGATCCACCGGGAAACCCCTTTTTGCCCAAGCCGCCCTTTCGGGTTTTCGACTTGCCGGGTGTACAGATTTTTTTTGTTTTTATCCCTAACTTTTGCCTGAACCGCCCTTTCGGGTTTTCGGTTCACCGGGATGCCCATTTTTGCCCAAGCCGCCCTTTCGGGTTTTCGACTTGTCGGGTTACTTTATGCGTAGTATCTTTTGACTATGTCTGCGTTCGCAGGGTGCGGCAAATCGTCGCCGTCCATGGTGGTCAGAATCATTGCACCACCAGAAAATATGCTCTTGATCACAAATGGTCCTTGATATGTAGGAGTCCATTTGCCCCTGGGATCACTTTGCGGTAAGATAATCCGCTTGACTACTAGATCTCCGACTTGATACACTTGACGCCTAACCTTCTTGTTGAAAGCCTTGATCATCTGTTTTTGATACGTCTGGCCATGGCATATAGCAGCAAGTCGCTTTTCGTCGATCAGATTGAGTTGATCAAGTCGGGTCTGCATCCAATCATCTTCATTCAAACCTGCATCCTTCATGATCCTTAGAGAAGGGATCTGAACTTCCATAGGCAAAACAGCCTCCATGCCATAAACCAGAGAAAATGGGGTTGCCCCAGTTGAAGTACGTGCCGTCGTACGGTATCCATGCAGAGCAAACGGCAACATCTCATGCCAGTCTTTGTAAGTGACCGTCATTTTCTGAATAATCTTTTTAATGTTTTTGTTCGCAGCTTCAACAGCACCGTTCATCTTCGGCCGATAGGGAGATGAATTGTGATGATAAATCTTGAACTGTTCGCATAATGCAGTGATCATTGTGTTATTCAGATTTGTACCGTTGTCTGTGATGATCCTGTCGGGAACACCATACCGACATATGAGATTATGTTTGATAAAGCGGGCAACCACATTTTTGGTGACAGAGGCGAAGGAAGCTGCTTCGACCCATTTAGTGAAGTAGTCAATGGCAACCAGGATGAAGCGATGTCCGTTGGAAGCCGTGGGCTTGATCTCTCCAATCATATCAATGCCCCACATTGCAAAGGGCCACGGAGCAGTCAGGACGTTGAGGGGAACCGGAGGGATATGGACTTTGTCAGCATAGACTTGACACTTGTGACAAGTACGGGAATGTTGATGGCAGTCAGCCTCCATGGTAGACCAGTAATAGCCTGCCCTTAGGATCTTCTTAGCCATGGCATGCCCGCTCAAGTGAGTGCCAAATGGTCCGCTGTGTATGTCGGTCATAATCAACTCTGCTTCAGCTTTATCCACACACCTGAGTAATACGCAATCATGGCTTCGTTTGTAAAGGATGCCATTGCTCAGGAAGAACTTAGCAGCGAATTTCCTTAAGAACTTCTTGTCATTCACGGAAGCTCCGTCAGGATAATCTTGGGTCTCGAGATACCTTTTGATTTCATGGAACCAAGGTTGTTCCACTACTTCTTCGGTATTAATCTCGTGACAATGCGTTGGTTCATCCATTCGCTCGATGGTGATTTGGGGAGCCTCGTTATCCCAATTGAGTTTAAACATGGAGGACATTGTGGCTAGAGCATCTGCTAGCTGATTCTCTTCTCGCGGGAAGTGCTCGAAGGTAATTTGCTCGAAGTGAGGCAACAATGTCAGAACATGTTCTTTGTATGGAATAAGATTGGGATGTTTGGTATCCCAATCTCCTTTGATCTGGCTGATGACCAAAGCCGAGTCCCCGAATACGACCAAAGATTTGATCCCCAAGTCTATAGCAGCCTTGAGACCAAAGATGCAGGCTTCATACTCAGCCATGTTGTTTGTGCAGCTGAAACAAAGTCGGGCCGTGAAAGGAGTGTGGCATCCTTCCGGAGAGATGAGTACCGCGCCAACACCATTTCCAAGTGCATTTGAAGCACCATCAAAGTACAGGGTCCATCGGGATCCCTTTTCGGGTCCGTCATACGGTCCGTCACTTTCAATGTTGTCCAAATTCATGATGTCCTCGTCTGGGAAGTCAAATCTCATGGGTTGATAGTCTTCAATAGCCTGATGAGCCAGATGGTCAGCTAATACACTCCCTTTTATAGCTTTTTGGGTGGTGTACTGGATGTCATACTCAGTTAAGATCATTTGCCATCTAGCTATCCTTCCAGATAAAGCGGGCTTTTCGAAGATATATTTGATAGGATCCATTTTGGATATCAACAAGGTAGTATGAGTCAGCATATACTGTCTTAGTCGGCGAGCAGCCCATACCAAAGCGCAGCAAGTTTTCTCGAGCAGTGAGTAGCGAGTCTCACAGTCGGTAAACTTTTTGCTAAGGTAATAAATAGCATGCTCTTTTCGACCAGACTCGTCATGCTGGCCCAAAACACACCCCATTGAATTATCCAAGACGGTCAAATACATGATCAAAGGTCTTCCTTCGACGGGTGGCATCAGAATAGGAGGTTCTAGCAAATATTCCTTGATTCTATCAAAAGCAGCTTGACAATCGTCGTTCCATTCCACTACCTGATCTTTCTTCAAGAGTTTGAAAATTGGCTCACAGGTAGAGGTCAGATGTGAGATGAACCTGGCAATATAGTTTATGCGCCCCAAGAATCCTCTAACCTCCTTTTCAGTACGGGGAGCAGGCATTTCTTATATTGCTTTCACTTTTGCCGGATCGACTTCAATGCCTTTGTTGCTTACAATGAATCCCAGGAGTTTACCAGATCTAACTCCAAAAGTGCATTTGCTTGGATTCAGCCTTAACTTGTACTCTTTTAACCTGGCAAACAACTTCTCCAAATGTTCAAGGTGCTCTTCCTCCGTTTGTGACCGAGCTATCATATCGTCTACGTAAACCTCAATCTCATCATGTCATGAAATAAAGCTACCATGGCGCGTTGATAAGTTGCCCCTGCGTTCTTCAACCCGAACGGCATCACTTTGTAACAGAAAGTGCCCCATTGTGTGACAAAAGTTGTTTTCTCCATATCCTCGGGGGCCATTTTGATTTGATTATAGCCCGAGAATCCGTCCATGAAGGAAAACACCTTATGCTGAGCTGTATTGTCGATCAAGATGTCAATATGAGGTAGCGGGAAATCATCCTTAGGGCTGGCCCTATTCAAATCCCGGTAGTCCACACACATCCTGACTTTGCCATCTTTCTTCGGTACTGGCACAATGTTAGCGACCCATTGAGGATAGGACGTAACAGCCAGAAAGCCAGCATTGAACTGCTTCATTACTTCTGCTTTGATTTTTTCAGACATGTCAGGCCTCATTCGACGAACCTTTTGCTTGATCGGTGGACAGTCTTCTCTTGTGGGGAGACGGTGAACCACGATGTCTGTGTCCAAACCCGGCATGTCTTCATAGGACCAAGCGAAGATTTCAACATACTCATTCAGTAACTGTACCAAGCGCTCCTTAACTTCTGGTTCCAGGTTGGCACCCACCTGCACCTCTTTCCGATTCTCCTCGGTTCCCAAGTTGACGGTTTCCAATGGCTCTTCATGCGGTAAGATAGCTCTTTCCTCTTGTTGCAGAAGTCTGGCTAGTTCTCCTGGTACTTCACAACCTTCGTCATCTTCATACTCGGCTAGATTGACCAGGTCTTCAGAGTTATTGAAAGATACAGCAGAATAGTCACCCATGGAATCCGGCATGGATGGGTACCTGCATTGGTGAGTGTGGGTGTGTGTAAGGGATAGCCATCCTTAAACAAAAATGCAAAAGGAAAGGAAATGAACACAAGCAGTTTATCAAATGAAAAACGTCCAATGAATCATTAAACATGGCATATGAATATGAAAAATAGTCAAAACCCTTACAAGTGGACCTACATGCCCCGGGCAAGGCAGGAGGTGAAAAAGATAGTGTACGGATTGTCTGAAAGTAAAATATTACAGACCAAGATAGGAAATGTTCGATAGATAAATTACTGAGGAATAAAAGTGATGGGGACAAAGTCTTTTGCCTCCCAATTGCTCAACCCTCCTCTGACAGTTGGATAAACCCAATCTTCAATGTTGCTGTCCTTGTCTTCATCTTCCAAGACGTTGATTCTGTAAGGAGAAATTTTGACTGGCGCTCTCTCAATCTTTGACCGGCGCATAGCCTTTTGACCGGCAGCTGTGAAACCTAATCCAGACTTGTCAGCTTTATGCGGAAAATCGGGTAACTGCCCCCACGCTGAATTCTTCCCTTCTTTAACTGCAGCCCTTGCATCTTCCAGAGATGCCATCCTGGCCATCTGCCTTGGTGTCTCAGCTGTCAATTTCGCCACTGCTATCTCAGGAAGCACTTCTTCGAAATGTTGAAATGGTGTCTCAATAAACTCCCCTTCAACTTCCACATACCGGAAAGAATTTAAATGGCTAATCATGTACTCTTCTTCGCCGTGGACAGTAATGATCTTTCCCTTGACAGGGTACTTCAGCATCTGATGCAGGGATGAGGTGACTGCCCCAGCATGGTGTATCCAAGGTCTACCCAGCAGGCAGGAGTATGATGGGCGGATGTCCATTACGTAGAAAGTGGATTTAAACACCTCAGTACCTATCTTGACAGGAATTTCAACTTCTCCATGGACCATTCTTTTCGACCCATCAAAAGCTCTGACGACAATATCACTCGGCTTCAATTCCAACCCTTCGCAATCTAGCCGGTCCAAGGCCTTCTTAGGCAAAACATTCAGTGATGAACCGGTATCAACCAGAACATGTGCAAGGGTGGTTCCGCGACACTCGATTGAAATATGCAACGCATCATTGTGGTTTCGGCCTTTAGGGGTCAGGTCGGCATCAGAAAAACCTAGCCCATTGTCTGCAGTCAGGCTAGCCACACAATGTTGAAATTGATCTGCAGAGGTTTCTTGGGGCACATGAGCTGCCTTTAGAAACTTAATCAAAGCTTGAGCGTGCGCTTCTGAGCAAAGTAACAGTGCCAGCATGGAGATCTTGGAGGGGGTTTGCCCCAACTGTTCCACCACATCGTAGTCACTTCTCTTGATTATCCTCAAAATCTCGTCCATTTCTTTCTTGGAAGCTTCTGGAATCGCCAAGGGTTGATCCCTCGTCCTGACGGGCTCATCTTGTATTCCTTTTCCTTTATCGGCAATGGTAGGAGAGACAGCACTAGGAACGAAAATTTCTTCAATCAAAGGAGTTCTGACAGAGAGCTTTACTGGTGCGGGGATGACTTCTTTAGCTGATGAGGGTCCAAAGACTGCTTTTGGAGGAGCAATCTCTGGAGAAAATATCCTCCCACTCCTGGTGATTTTGCTGGTGCCCGCAATATTACTAATGCTGGCCTCTTCATTATCTGAATCTTCTTCAATTATTTCAACTTGCTTGATACCATGGTAGTAGATGTCACCACCATAGTTCCAAGGTATCGACTTCTCGGAGACATAGGGAACAGGCCCCGGCATTGTTATCTTCAAAGGTATAGACTTTGCAGCTGGTGTAATCTTAACTGGCTTTTTGACGGCCTCGGAAAGATTGGCGTGAATGGTTATGATTGAGACATTTTCAACATGAACTGGAACGGCAGGAACTTTTTCGAACAAAATTTGTCGGCTATCCATGAGGCCTTGGATGCCTTTCTTCAATAGCAGACAATCAAACGGCAGAGAGTGGCAACAGTAACAGTCTTCTTTACATCCCGGGAAGATCCCGACCCTCAACAAATTCCACTTAACGGTTAACAGTGGAGTAGTCAGATTACTAACGTCAGCAACATACAGATCCTCTTCAACGGCATTGACATTCCGACCGTGCTTCGGCATAGGTGCAGATATCACATTGGGTTTTTCTGGAGCGTCAAACTCTACTTCCTTAGCCTCTATCAGGTCCTGAATCTTATGCTTGAGTGCCCAACAATCATTGGTGTCGTGTCCAACACTGTCTGAATGATAGGCGCACTTAGCATTGGCATGATAATGCGGGGAAGACGTATTCACATTCTTTGGCGCTTCCTTGATAGTGGCAAGATTTAATTTCAACAGATGGGGAAGCACCTGTGCTGGAGTCATATTAATACGGGTGAATTGCCGGTGTGGCCTTTCTACCCGTTGCTGATTTGGTCTGGTCTGGTTATAGCGAGGCTGCTCACTCGGAGTGTTTTGAATCATTACGGCCCCCACAGTCGGCCGACGTTCCATCTTCCCTGCTCTTCTTTGAGAATATACCATAGCTGTCTCCTTCTTAAACGGCTTCTTCTCAACACTTGCAGCGACACCCTTCTGAATCTTTCCTGACTTGATGCCAGCCTCAATTCTCTCGCCTGTTAAGATCAAATCAGTAAACCCCGCGGAAGAGTTACCAATTAAATGATTGAAAAATGGCCCAGATAGGGTCCCAAGAAACATATCAACGAGCTCACGATCGGTTAAAGGAGGCTGCACCCTGCCAGCCAAATCCCTCCATTTTTGTGCATATTCTTTGAATCCCTCACTTGTTCCTAGTGACATACCCTGAAGTTGGGTACGAGTAGGAGCAAGATCGGAATTATACTGGTATTGTTTGTAAAAAGCGGTGGCCAAATCTTCCCAACTTCTGACACTGGTTCCTTCTAACTGATAAAACCATTCCAACTGAGCCCCCGACAGGCTGTCTTGAAAGAAGTGGATCCAGAGGTTTTTATCTGCCGTATAGGGTTGTATTTTTCTCACATAAGACCTGAGATGCATCTTGGGACAGGATAGCCCGTCGTACCTCACAAACACTGGTACTTTGAATTTTGGGGGAATCACAATTCCGGCGACCAAGCCCATGTCTTCAAAATCTAAACCCGGTACCCTTTGCAATTCCATAGCAGCCAATCTGTCTTCTAAACCTTTATATTTGTCATCAGCTGGAGGATACTGCTGGTCAGAATAATCTTTATCCTCTTCAACTTCTTCCTCCTCTGCATCAGACTCGGAAGGCACCACAACTTGATCTCTTTTACTAGTCCCTTCATCAGAAGTTGGAGGAAATTCAAGCACTCTCCGAGCTTCTCCGTTGAATCTTCTCCCCAAAGTGGCCACTCCAACCCTCTTCTTCTTCTTCTTCACTGGGTCCTTATTCTCCAGTTGAGTCTTGATATCCTCTTGACTCTTGACCAAGGTCATCAAGAGTTGCTGGAACTGTGCATTCTGAGCCTGTAGGTCTTTGACTGTTTGCTCGAGATCCATCCTACTGAAATAAACAGCAGATAGATAAGGAACCTTGGAGTGAGACCTGTTTATGCACATGATGAATGGTATGATTATGCAATGCATTCAAGGGTTTAGAACATTCAAAATTGTTTCAGACAAAAAAGAACGCACGTCATATTAATAAGAAGAAATTTGTTAGTACATAAATGCCCCATGGGCCAAATATTACAAAATAAACTTCCTAAGGCAGAAAGACATTGCGCATCCTCTTTGGTGCGATGTAGGTATTGAGGGCCTCTTGCTCGTGGAGCCGGCGGGTAAGCTCTAGAACCTTCTTTTCACTGGCGTAGTAGCTAGCTTCAAAAGTGTTCCGTTCCTCTTTGAGCTGGATCCAACTCTTCTGCATTTCCTCCCACGATGTAGGAATGTCTGGATGCAGGATGGTGTAGGGAACCTCTCCTTCATTGACGGGCTCTTTAATCACTGGGAGTACATGAGGATAAGGCATCATTAGACTTTGGGCTCGGGCTCGTACCCACTTGAGATAGGGCTCAAGAGGGATGGAGTTCTTGTGTCCCAGAGTCTTGCTATCAACCTTGTTGAGTTTTCCCCAAGCTCTGATGAATCTTTGGCGAAGTCCTTGCGCATCGTTGTCGAAGTCAAAAACTAGGCTAGGAATCAGCATGTCATGAGGGCCATCCCTCCGTGCATATCCAAATTGTCTCAAAGCTAGGCAAGGATTGTAGGTGATACCTCCTCTGATTCCAAGCAAAGGAACATTAGGAAACTCTCCGCAGCGATCGACAATGATGACATTTTCTCTGGACCGAGAACACCAATGCACATCAGAATGAGTAAGAGTCATCAACCGTTGGGACCACCTTGTACCTTGATCATTCTTCAGGACAGATTGTGGAAGGTGCGAAATAAACCACCTTGCGAGAATAGGAGTACAGCACATGAGAACACCCCTCTTCCTCATTGTTCGTGTGTAAAATGAGTGAAGAATGTCCCCAAGCAATGTTGGTATTGGATTCCTGGACAAGAAGATTTTGACGGCGTTGACATCTACCAATTGGTGAGGATTTGGGAACAAGACCAACCCATAGATAAGGAGTGCCACAATCTCTTCAAAGGCTTGTAGGTCCAATGAGTTCCAACATTCTTGTGCCTTTTCAAACAAGAACTTTGCTAAGAATCCTTTGACGCCGCTTCTGGTTTCCCAATGCCCCTTGATTTCAGATGGTTGTAGATGTAATGCTCGAGCAACATCTTCAGGCTTTGGTTCCTTCTCCGTACCGTTGAAGGGTAGTTGATTAAGGATAGGGATTCTTAGGAGTTGAGAAAACTCCTCCAAAGTGGGAACCAACTGATAATCAGGGAAAGTGAAACAGTGGTGAAGAGGGTCAAAGAACTGGAATAGCACTTTCATCATATCTTCTTCAATGTTGGTGTTGACTAGGCTGATCAGTCTACCATGTCTTTCACTGAAGGATGAATTTTCCGGAATTCTTGAAGTGATCTCCTTGAGTTGAGGAGAGATTCTCACAAGGTTGACTTGAATGGTATTTCTGCGAGGTATTTCCATGACCTACAAAACAAGAACAATGATGAAGATCCAAACCCTTGAAATGGTTAGCGAATGCATATGATGCTTTATGATGTTTATGATGTATGCGCAAGACATATGTACAAGCAAATCACACCAAACCCTAGTTTCAGGCTCGCGTGGGGTTTCATAGGTAAGTACCCTCTTGAGTGTAGTTGGCTTAAAAACCTGTCCTATAAATAGTAACCGGGTTCTAAGGAGCTCAATATCACTGGATTGTTTTCATTGTTCATTGTTTTGGTTTAGCCACTTAACTAGCGACCAAAATATTCCAAGAAAGCAACCCTCAATGAGTGTAGTATCGAGTATCTACCAACTTCGGACTGCACCAAAGCCGGTCATCTCACTACCCCTAATAAAAGGCCAAGATGGTCAAGTAAGGTTCTAGGTCATTAGTGCTTAGTGACATCACTCAGCGGCCCCGTACTCTCCTTGATTGAACTCAAGGGTTACCGGTACTCACAAATATGTCGCACTAATATAGCTATTGCTTAGACCGTGTCGGTATACCCCGCACAGTTTCCACAACGTATTGCTATCTATGAATGTTTCCCAAAATCCGGGTGGAGGATTGTAAACCCAAACAATAGAGCCAAAGTATAAAGCAAGCAAATCAAACAATTAGTCATGCAAGAGGGTGATCTAAGCCCTAAGGTTACTCCACTTTAAAAAGACTCCCCAGCAGAGTCGCCAGTTCTGTGATACGGTGGGAGAACTGACTAGGGTTTTGCGTTTATATTCGCAAATGTTGCGGTTAGCAAGAGTCGCCACCGACTTTTTATTTTATCCTAAGGAAAGGTTTAAAAAGCACAGCAAAAACCTTTGAGATTTTTCTTGGGTTCGGGGAGTAGATTATAGAAGGGGAAGGTATTAGCACCCCTTCTATCCATGGTTATCCATGGGCTCTTAGGTACTTGCTTAGATCAACTTGCCTTTATTTTTCAATTGTTTGAAATGGTGCTTGGTGTGTGGTTTTGAAAATGTTTTGAAAAGATGCCTTGTATTAGGCTAACCTTGTAACAATTCTTTACTCGAATGTTTTACAAAAGGTGTTTTATCCTTTGAAAAGATGTTTCAAGGGTTTGAGAAGTTGATTTTGAAAGTGTTTGTGAAGTAGGTTTTTGAAATTAGGCAAGTGTTTTCTTTGCAAATTGACAAGTACTTAAGAGTTTATCTATCCTAAAAATTTCCTCAAAGATTTTTGTTATGTTTTAAACCTTTTGACAATTTTGTTCCACCATTGCATTTGGTGGACAATTTTGTCTTAGGAGATGAGAGGGACAGGCGCGGGTCATCGTTTGGACCATAATTGCAACGGCGTTTAAATGTCTTTGGGCAATTTCTTTAAGGGACTTGATCATTTGTTTTTGTTTGTTTTGAAAAGTTTTATCGAGGGACTATGATCATTCAAATTGTTTGCTTTGCCCAAAGAAATTCAACATACAATATGGCCCAATTATTTGAAGGCAACAAAGTGGAATACCCTAGGGGGTGCAAGTGTGAGAAGTGTTGTTTATTTTCATGCTCATTTATCTTTGTATTAGGTCAAACTATTTTTTGTCGTTTTTCGCATGCAAACCCTAATTCTAACATGGTATAATTAGAAAGCGTATAAAGTGCGAAATTTAAATTCCTACGCTATTACAACATAATAATATAGGGAGGGGGGTACAAATTTACAAATGGGGGATATTTAGACAATAATTTAAATCTAGGCTATTACATCATTTTTTTTGAATATTTGCAAGGTAAATAAATTTCATAATTAAATAGAAATTAAATAAATATGCAAAATGCAAAAAGAAAGTTTTTTTTATATGTATGAAAAAAAGTATTGTTTATATAAAATAAAACAAGAAAAAAATAAGAAGGTATTATTTTTGAGTATTTTCATATTTAGGGCAAAAAACCCTAATTTTAATCAAAATGTATATTAATTAATTAATTCACATAATATTTATTATTTGCATACAAAAATAAAATAAAATATGGTATATTTGTAAAAAGGTCATTTTTTAGTATTAAATATTAAAAATAAAGTATATACATTTTTTGGAATTTTTATTCTAAGTATATATATATATATATATATATATATATATATATATATATATATATATATATATATATATATATATATATATATATATATATATATATATATATATATATATATATATATATATATATATATATATATATATATATATATATATATATATATATATATATATATATATATATATATATATATATATATATATATATATATATATATATATATATATATATATATATATATATATATATATATATATATATATATATATATATATATATATGTTTATATTATTTAAATATAATATTCAAATGTTTTAGAAAGTAATATTTTTTATATGAAATATTTTCAGAGAGTTATATAAAATAAAAATAAAAATAGAAGTGCTTTTACATATTTTTTCTATTTATCCTAAATAACAATATATATCTATTTATATGCAAATCAAAAAGAAAATCAAAGAAAAACCAAATAAAATCAAAAAGTGATGAGAAAAATATTTTCAAAATTTTAATATGTTGAGAAAAAATAAACAAGTAAAACAAAAAAAGAAAAAGTCAAAAATGTTAAAAAATGAAGCAAATGGGCTGAGGGGTGTGAAACAGAAAAAATGGTGTGAATAGCAAAAATAACACAGGCCCAGCCCAATCTACTTCTTCTTCAACCTCTGAACAGATTTTGCTCAAAAACGCGCGCCAACAAGCTTCCTTCGAATGTCCTGATTCTTTGATTTTTTCAACAAACTTCCAACACAAAAAATGTTAAGCATGAAGAGACGGTTCTAACCATAGGCATAACTTGTTCTAACTCTCTAAGATGAGGGAGAATTTCTCCTCCCCCAAATCCTAACCTAATTTTTCTGTCATTTTCAAAGCTCAAATTCTCTCTACTCAGGCAAAAGAAATGAAATGTAAAGCTATGTACATGTTCAGGGCTATGAGTAGGACCTTGTTTCTTCACAAACTTAAGACTAAATATGCATGATAAGAGAGATACGAATTCAAACTTTTACCTATTCAGTTGAACTTCTATCTGGAGAATGAGGAACTTTCAGTGCAAGGTGATGATTGGAAAAGCTTCCTTGAGGTCCAGGGATGCTTTTTCAATGCTTACTTTGTCTTGAAACTCCTTGTATCGAGCTGTAGAACTTCAACTGCAAAAGGAAAAATTAAAAATGGTGGAAACTGTTAGAGTGATTACAGGTCAGGTTTTAGGCCATGGTTAGTTTTCATATGTTGTATGGAAGGTGTATGAATTGATTTTGGTGAGAATGCTCGAGGGAAATGGGAGTTTGCACTCAAACTGCAGAGGCAACTCTGTTTTTGCAGTTTGAGGATGATTCTGAGGTAGAGGGTGTTTTGGAGGGCAAGGACTTGTGCAAAAGCTTGGTTGGGATCTACTGAGTGTGTTTGATAAGTTTTCTCTTCTGTTTCTAAGCTGAGATGATTGTTATCACAAGTTATGGACTTTTCTTCTTTTCTAAGCAACAAAAGCAAAATGGCTTCCTAGGCATGTAGGGGGCCTCCTAATGGGCTGCATAATCTTCTCTTGATCAGTGTGTTATGCACATAATCTTGTGCTAAGCAGATCTTCTATGTACTTGTTTGATTTACCAATTGACATAAAGCAAGCTTTTGTAAAAATGGAAAGTTCACTTTATCCAAAAATGGATCAATCTTGTGTATAATGCTTGAATTCATGGAACAACACTTTGACACAATGAACAAGCATTAAATTAAGGAGTGTAATGTGGTTTAAGGACCTGTAAAGTAACACAAACCATGCTGAGTTCAAATTTGCAAAGTTATGGGCATGGAACTTGGTCATGAACAAAGTGTTTTTTTGCTATATTGTGAAATTCGATTCTCCCTAACCATGAGGTTGTTTGAGAAGTTCTTGGACATTTTGGAAAGCTTGGAATGTGTACTACAATCCATCTTTGAAATGAAAATTGAAATTCCAAGTGGAAGGGTATGAAAAGTGGCCTTGAAGTGGGGTAGAAAACCTTGTCAAACTAGGTTAAAATTTTCACTAAGTTAAAAAATGGTTTAGTGCCCTTATTCAAAAAATTGTAACTTGAGATACAAGCTTCAAATGAGAAAACTTTGTGAATCAAAGTTGTAGATTATGCAACAAGCTACAACTTTCATGTTTTGACTTTTGTTTGAATCCAAATGGATCTTGGTGAAAAGGTGGGGCAAAGTTGGGAAAAAATTAGGGTTTTTCATAACTTAGAAAAATTCTAAGTTATGAAAAATTCCATTTTCTAACCCTAATTTGCAAATTGTGATTTCTTGGTGAACAAGTTTCATGATTTGGCATATTTTGATGAAAAATGAATCTTGACTCTTGATTTTGACCAAAAAGTCAAAGTTTGACTTTTCAGTTATACAGTCAAAACTGATCAATTGACTGGGAAATTCAACTGTCAATCTTGTGTATTTGGGATCTTTTGAACTTGTTGAGCATGTCAAGATAATTCCATGGGGTCCTTGTGTCCATATGTGAGCTTGGTTTGCCATTGGCTAGGTCAAACAGTCAAAAATTGCCTCTGTACAGTCAAAACCCTAAAAATGACCATTTTGCCCTTTTAGTGATCTGATCAAATTTCTTGTGGAGTTGTGGTCCAAACTTGATAAAATGACTCCTAGGAGTTCATAATGTTGATGTGGATTTAATTTCATGAGATTTGACTGTCAATTGGCCACAGTTGACTTTTTCCCCAATACAATTGATTTTTAGGTCAACTGTCCAATTGACTGGGCAAAATTTGGAATCAGGACTTAAAACTTGGTATGGATAAACTTAGGAGGTCAATATGAAGCAAGAAAGTCATCTTGGGTACTTTAGGTCAAAACATCTTTGTGCAAACACAAACCCTAATTTTGAGTCTACAGTGCAAAGAGAGGTCTTGAGCAGATGAAACCCTAACTGAGTCTTGAGCTTCAAGAGCTTTGTGAGGAGAAATCAATGAGAAATGGGAGGGCAAATTTTTAGGGTACAACACCATCATTCATCTTGATTTTGCCTATATGGAAAACGCCTAAAACACAAGCGTATGAACCCTAGGTTCGAACATCACGATACAGGGGCCAATAACAAAATTGAATAATGCAATTATGTTAGAAATCAAATGATAAACATGAGTATGCCAATGTTTTGAAGAAAAGGTGCAAGAACTGGAAGTTACAGTTTCGTGTTCAGGGAAAAGTTTGAGACAACTTACAGTGCGGTGTGGTTGATGAAAAGGCTTGGTTTTTATTGCTGTAGCACCACTGGATGTCCAGGAAGAAGGCTACGTTCTCTTTTTGGTCTGAAAGTGCCTGCAATATTGTTCTTGATCTCACACTTTTTCCAGAATTTTTCAGTTTTGGTTTCTTGATTTTAGGCAGCTTCAGGTCGTGAATTAGGTTTAGGAGGCTTGCTTGCATATATGGCAATCAGTCTAGGTCAAAATTTGGGCTTTTATCCATGTATATGGGAGAATTAGGTTTGCACTTTTTCACCATTGACAAACTTTCCAAATATGGCCAAATCTGAGATTTTGTGCACAAATAAGCCCTAGCACGAATTGGTTAGTTGTCACATGATATATGAAAGCTGTACAAATCACAAAGATACTATTCCATTGATTTTTAGATTTTATTTGAATTATTATAGATTTAAAATGAATTAAATCAATAAAAATTAAATAAAATAGAAAAATTAATGTTTGGTCATGAAATCAAGCATGGGACAAGTGTGTGGCATGACAAGGCTGAATCAAGTGGAAGAAAGTGGGCCCTTTTGTCAAAAATTAGAGTTTTGAGGATAGTTGACTTTTGCAAATTCATGAAAATTTCCCAACTTCTCCAATGCACAACTTACTCAATTTTGATCATATGACCATGTTCTTGGACATTTTGGAAAGCTCTTGAAGTCCTCTAACCAATTCCCTTGGTCCCATGTCATTTGGATTTACCAATCTCAAGTTATGGCCTTTGACTAAAAGTGTACTTTTGTTGACTTTTGAAATTGACCTATAATGTAAAAATTGGTAACTTTTTGTGAGAGCATTTTCTAATCTTGGAGTGTGAATATGGATTGTAGGAAATTGCATCCTCTTCAAAATGAGCTTTGGATGGAATTTTTTTGACAAACCATGAAAGATTTATGCCCTGGTCAAGATACAGTTGACTTTTTTGCTGTCCAAAAATAGTAACTTTTGCATCTTTGATGATTTTTGAGCTATTCTTGTGGAATCATGATCAAGACTTGATCAAATGATGATTGTGAACTCAAAATAAGATGTTGACCCAAAATTATGACTTTTGACTGCAAAATGACCATTTTGCCCTTGCAGTTGACTGTAAATCAAATGGAGCTTTTGACTGTGCAAATTGGCACTGTGAGTCTTGAAACTTGGCATGTAGGTGCTTGAGAATGTATATAGGCCTATGAGACTTGATTGAACCATTGAGGACCCCAAATTCCTTGAAAGAACCAAAACCCTAATTTCAACTGTCTACTGCTTAGGAGATGATTTGACTGTACAACCCTTGAGCCATTTTGAACCATTTGAAGATCATTCTTGACAAATCTTGAGGAATATGGGAGGGCAAATTTTGGGGTACAACAGTTGCCCCTGTTCAATTTTCTTAAACCTGAGGATATGGATTGGCTTTCGAGCCTTTCGTGATCCAAAGGTGGAAGATAATTGAACACTAGAGTGCCCAGAAATTTGCACTCGCACGGTGTAGTATCAGCATTGTGATGTCGGGAATGGGCTTACAGATGCCATTTGGAGATATGATGGATAGGAGGATGGGCTTATAGATGCCACCTGGAGATTGTTGGTAGAAATTTTGTCTTCGTTGACGGGTTGTCTTCATTGACGGGTTGTCTCCATTGACGGGTTGTCTCTATTGACTGCGTTCGGATCAGGAAAATCTTTAGGAATCGATTTAACTGGTTTTGTCTCCATTGACGGGTTTGGTTACAGAAAAATCTTTAGGAATCGACTTAACTGGACCAGACAAGGTCTTGGAATATCTTCAACTGGATCGACATCAGAAAAATCTTTAGGAATCGACTTAACTGGACCACAGAAGGCCTTTGATTGCCTGTCATTAACTAGAAGAAATAAATCTAGCTAGAGTAGGTCTTTTGATAATAATGTGATAAAGGAATCTGAGACGATTGCTACCCCAAATAGATGATGAAGGAATCTGGGACGATTACTACCTCAGCAGGATGATAAAGGAATCTAGGACGATTACTACCTTAGCAGGATGATGAAGGAATCTAGGACGATTACTACCTCAGCAGGATTATGAAGGAATCTTGGATGACTTCTACCTCAGCAGGATGATGAAGGAATCTAGGACGATTACTACCTCAGCAGGATGATGAAGGAATCTAGGACGATTACTACCTCAGCAGGATGATGAAGGAATCTTGGACGATTACTACCTCAATGGGAAGATGAAGGAATCTCGGATGACTTCTACCTCAACGGGATGATGAAGGAATCTAGGACGATTACTACCTCAGCAGGATGATGAAGGAATCTAGGACGATTACTACCTCGGCATGATGATGAAGGAATCTTGGATGATTTCTACCTCAACGGGAAGATGAAGGAATCTCGGATGACTTCTACCTCAACGGGATGATGAAGGAATCTAGGATGATTACTACCTCAGCAGGATGATGAAGGAATCTTGGACGATTACTACCTCAGCAGGATGATGAAGGAATCTTGGACGATTACTACCTCAACGGGATGATGAAGGAATCTTGGATGACTTCTACCTCAGCAGGATGATGAAGGAATCTAGGACGATTACTACCTCAACGGGATGATGAAGGAATCTTGGACGATTACTACCTCAGCAGGGTGATGAAGGAATCTTGGACGATTACTATCTCAGCAGGGTGATGAAGGAATCTTTGACGACTGCTGCTCCAAAAGGTTGACTTTTATCTGTCGATTGATCTTTCCTGAATAGGTAAAGAGTTAGTTGTATGCAATGTCGTGATGTATGCATTGTGTAATGATGTTCTCAAAATAAATGAGATTTATGTTATATGATGCGTATGCATGTCATAATGTATGGGGATGTGATGTTTTAGCTGGGGAAGATAAATCCCGGAGCTGCTGGAGAATAGTGTTGAATTCTTCGTTTCCGCTGGGGATGGTGAATGAAGATGGTTGTGAGAATAAACCTGTAGGAGAAAATAAATCCGTTGGGGAATAAACTTGATGAAGGGATTACTCTGCGGGGAATACTCTGTGGGAAGAGATGCTTTGCTGAGATTTTAACGATAACTCCGCTGGGGATTCCGTTGATAAGCTCTGTTGGGGATTTTGATGAACTCCGCTAGGGGATAGAAAGAACTTCGCTGGGGATGATCTTTCAGTTGCAACTTGCCGAGGATAACCCAGTTAGACTCTTGTGGGAATAACCTCTGAATTTGGCTGAGGAGATGCACTTGTATTCTTGCAGGGGATAAGCTTCCAGAATCTACTGGGTACGATGATTCAACTCTGGCGGGGAAGCTTTTTTTTGGACTGCGCTAGGGAAATGGCTCCACTGGGGGTATCTTGTATTCCGCCGGGGAACATTCTTATATTTCTTTGACGAATATTAAGACTGCCGTGGATGCTTAACCTTTTTAGGGCTGATGGTAGACCAACTTTGCTTGGGGAGAGTATTGCTGATTTGTTCATAGTTGCAAGTCTCAGTGGGGAGAGATTCCATTATTGTATTACTCTGCGGGGAGTGAAGGTATCTTGGTCATATTCTTTAGCTGAATCTACCTTATACCTGGTGGACAGAGCAGCTTGTACAATTCGGACAATTCTTATTGCCCCAGTTTTTGCGGGAGAAGAAGGCCTATGAGGTGCTTGATAACTGCCAATAGACAAATCTTCTTCTGGTAGGCAAGTGACGAGATGACGGAACATAGTCATACGCTTTGATCCCTAACTTTTGTCAGGACCGCCCTCTCGGGTTTTCGGTCCACCGGGATACCCTTTCTTGCCCAAGCCGCCCTTTCGGTTTTTCGACTTGCCGGGTGTACAGATTTTTTATTTTCATCCCTTATTTTTTCCCGAACCCTTTTGGTTCGCCGGGAAGCCCTTTTTTTTGCCTAGGCCAGTCAACCTAGTGGGTCTTTGATCATGCGTAGTATCTTTTAACTATGTCCGTATTTACAGTGTGTGGGAGGTCGTCGCCATCCATAGTGGTCAAGATCATTGCTCCACCAGAGAATATGCTTTTGATTACAAATGGCCCCTCATATGTAGGAGTCCATTTGCCCCTGGGATCACCTTGTTGAAAAATGATACGCTTGATTACCAAGTCACCAACCCGATATACCTGACGTTTGACCTTTTTGTTAAAAGCTTTGATCATGCGTTTTTGGTACATCTGACCATGACAGATAGCCGTAAGCCTCTTCTCATCAATCAAGTTTAGTTGGTCAAACCGAGTTTGGATCCAATCTTCTTCATTCAAACCAACATCCTTCATGATTCTTAGAGAGGGGATATGGACCTCAATAGGCAAGACAGCTTCCATGTCGTATACGAGAGAAAAAGGTGTTGCCCCAGTTGATGTGCGAGCTGTAGTGTGATACCCGTGGAGAGATAATGGTAGCATCTCATGCCAGTCTTTGTATGTGACTGTCATTTTTTGTATGATCTTCTTAATGTTTTTGTTAGCAGGTTCTACAACACCATTCATCTTTGGCCGGTAATGGGAAGAATTGTGATGCTGAATCTTGAATTGCTCGCACCAGGCGGTGATCATAGTGGTTTTTAGATTCGTACCATTATCAGTGAGGATTCTCTCTGGGATACCATATCGAAAGATGATATTCTGTTTGATGAACCGGGCGACCACATTCTTTGTAACGGAAGCAAAGGAAGCTGCCTCAACCCACTTTGTAAAATAGTCGATGGCCACTAAGATAAAGCGGTTTCCATTGGAGGTCGTTGGCTTGATTTCCCCGATCATATTGATTCCTCACATAGCGAAGGGCCAAGGAGCCATCAAGATGTTCAGAGGAACCGGAGGTATGTGCACCTTGTCAACATAAATCTGACATTTATGGCAGGTCCGAGAGTATTGGTAGCAATCTGCCTCCATGGTAGACCAATAATAGCCCGCCCGTAGGATTTTCTTTGCCATTGTATGCTCACTGGAATGGGTACCAAAAGTGCCTTCGTGTAATTCGACCATGATCCTTTCAGCCTCAGCCTTGTCTACGCACCGAAGCAATACAGAGTCATGACTGAGTTTGTACAGAATGTCGTTACTAAGGAAGAATTTAGCCGAGAACCTTCTTAGGAACTTCTTGTCATTCACCGAAGCTCCTTCTGGATATTCCTAAGACTCGAGATACCTCTTGACTTCATGAAACCAAGGCTGGTCCACTACCTCTTCAGTATTAATCTCGTGACAGTAGGCTGGTTCATCCATCCGCTCAATGGTGATTTGAGGAGCCTCGTTATCCCAATTAAGTTTAAACATAGATGACATTGTAGCTAATGCGTCTGCTAGCTGATTTTCTTCTCGCGGGAAATGCTCGAAGGTAATCTTCTTGAAATGCGGCAACAATGTCAACACATGTTCTTTATATGGGATAAGGTTGGGGTGCTTGGTGTCCCATTCCCCTTTGACTTGACTGATGACCAAGGTTGAATCTCCCAATACATCCAAGTGTTTGATCCCCAAGTCTATAGCAGCTTTGAGACCGAAGACGCACGCTTCGTATTCTGCCATGTTATTTGTACAGTTGAAGCAAAGTCTGGCAGTAAAGGGAGTATGGCATCCTTCTGGATATATGAGTACGGCACCGATACCATTTCCAAGTGCGTTGGATGCCCCATCAAAGAACAGGGTCCATCGGGATCCTTGTTCAGGTCCGTCATATGACATGATTTCTTCACAGTTGTCTAATGTCATGATGTCTTTGTCCGGGAATTCAAACTTCATAGACTGATAGTCTTCTACAGCTTGGTGAGCAAGGTGATCAGCCAATACACTACCCTTTATAGCTTTTTGGGTAGTATATTGTATGTCATATTCTGTCAGGATCATCTGCCATCTCGCTATTCTCCCAGAAAGAGCGGGCTTTTCAAAGATGTATTTTATCAGATTCATTTTAGATATCAACAGAGTAGTGTGGGTCAGCATATATTGTCTCAGCCGGCGAGCAGCCCATGCAAGAGCGCAGCAAGTTTTCTCGAGAAGTGAATATCTTGTTTCACAGGCGATAAACTTTTTTCTCAGGTAATAAATAGCATGCTCTTTTTGGCCAGACTCATCATGCTGCCCCAACACACACCCCATTGAGTTTTCTAAAATAGTTAGATATAAGATCAATGGACTTCCCTCGACAGGTGGCAACAACACGGGAGGTTCTTGTAGGTATTCTTTGATTTTGTCAAAAGCAACTTGGCATTCGGTATTCCATCGGACTACTTTATCTTTCTTCAAGAGTTTGAAGATTGGCTCACAAGTAGCTGTCAGGTGAGAAATAAACCTAGCTATGTAATTCAGACATCCCAAGAATCCTCTGACTTCTTTCTCAGTACGAGGAGAAGGCATCTCTTGTATTGCTTTAACCTTGACAGGATCAACCTCGATACCTTTGTTGCTGACAAAAAAAACCCAAGAGTTTACTAGACCGTACTCCGAACGTGCACTTGTTTGGATTCAATCTCAACTTGTACTTCTTCAGCCTTCCAAACAGCTTCTGTAAGTGATCAAGGTGCTCTTCTTCCGTCTACAATCTGGCTATCATATCGTCTACGTAGACCTCTATCTCATGATGTATCATGTCATGAAATAAAGCTACCATGGCGCGTTGATAGGTTACCCCAGCATTCTTCAGTCCGAATGGCATGACCTTATAGTAGAAAGTGCCCCACTGTGTAACAAAGGTCGTTTTCTCCATATCCTCAGGCGCCATTTTGATTTGGTTGTAGCCCGAGAAGCTGTCCATAAAGGAAAACACTTTGTGTTGCACCGTATTGTCAACTAGGATGTCGATGTGGGGGAGTGGGAAATCATCTTTGGGGCTTGCCCTATTCAAATATCTGTAGTCCACACACATCCACACTTTACCATCTTTCTTAGGTACAGGAACAACATTGGCCACCCATTGGGGATAAGAGGTGACAGCCAAAAATCCAGCATTGAATTGCTTCATGACTTCTGCTTTGATCTTTTTAGACATATCGGGCCTCATGCGACGAACCTTTTGCTTTACTAGGGGACAATCTTCCTTTGTAGGCAGGCGATATACCACAATATCTGCATCCAGTCCCGGCATGTCTTTGTACGACCAGGAAAAGATCTCAACATAATTGAGAAATAACTGAATCAGACGCTCCTTGACATTAGGTTCCAAGTTGGCACCCACCTTGACCTCTTTCTTATCTTCCTCAGTTCCCAAGTTAATTGTTTCGACCGGCTCCTCGTGTGGCTGAATGATCCTTTATTCCTATTGCAAAAACCTGGCCAACTCTCCTGGCACTTCATAATCTTCCTCACCTTCGTCGTCGGCTTGGTAGATCAGATTTTCAAAGTCACAATTGGCCATAGCAGAATTGTTACCCATGAGATCTTGAGTGGATGTAGATCTGCATTTTTAATATGTGAGTGCGTGTAAGAGCATAGCTACCTTTGAAAGAAAAAAAATGTAAGAAAGAAAAGACGAAGAAAACAAAATTTGATGCAAAAACGTCCATGATTCATTAATGACATATGAGAATGAAGTGACAACCCTTACAAATGGACCATTGTGCCTCGGGTAAGACACAAGGTTTTAAAAAAAGTCTGAATTGTTTAAATATTACAAGCCTGAAAATATTAAAAGATAATTACTCTTGAATAAAAGTAATAGGAATGAAATCTTTGGCCTCCCAATTGTTGAGCCCTCCGCCGATGGTTGGAAAAATCCAATCGTTCATGTCACAGCTGCCATCACTGTCTTCTATTGCATTGACTCCTTGATTGCTGATACGCAGAGGTGGTCCCCCAGCGCGAGAATGTCGAACAACTTTCTAAGCCTCTGAAGTGAACCCCAACCCAAATTTGTCGGACTTGTAGGGAATATCCGGAAGCTGACTCCACATAGTACATCCTCCCTCTTCAACTACTTCTCGAGCGTCTTTCAACGAGGCCATCTTCAGTGGAGGTCTGGTAATCTTTGGGACCTTTGGAGTAGACTTGGTTGTCGCGACCGTTGTTGGAACCTCCTCAAAGTTATGACAGGGAGTCTCTATGAATTCACCATCCATTTCAACATACCTGAAAGAGTTCAGATGGCTAACCATGTATTCCTCCTCTCCATGAACTGTGACGATCTTCCCTCTGATCAAGTATTTTAGCATTGGGTGTAAGGTAGAAGTGACGGCACTAGCACCATGGATCCAGGGTCGACCCAACAGACAAGAGTATGAAGGGCAGATGTCCATCACATAGAAAATTGAGTCAAAAGTCTGAGTCCCAATTTTTATGGGGATACTAACTTCTCTGTGCACCGTCCTCTTGGAACCATCAAAGGCCCTCACTATGATGTTGCTAGGTTTCAAGATGAGCCCCTCGCAATCTAGTCGGTCGAGAGAATTTTTAGGCAAGACATTCAATGATGAACCGGTATCCACCAAAACATGGGCCAGTGTGGTGCCCCTGCATTTAATGGAACTATGTAAGGCATCGTTGTGCTTCCTTCCCTTAGAGGTTAAATCAACATCGGAAAAGCCCAATCCATTATCAGCAGTCATACTGGCCACACAGTTTTCAAATTGGTATATGGAGGTCTCTTGGGGCACGTGAGCGGTCTTAAGAAACTTTACCAAGGCTTTGGCGTGAGTTTTATAACACAAAAGTAAGGACAACAATCATATCTTCGAGGGGGTCTGCCCCAATTGTTCTACAATGTTGTAGTCACTTTTCTTGATTATCTTCAGGATTTCTTCTATTTCTTTTCTAGAAGCTTCAAGGATGACTTCAGGATGTTCTCTCGCTTGGGCGGGCTCAATCAAAGCCTCTTTTCCCCTTGTATCGGCAGTAGGGATAACAGTAGGAGTATCATTGGGGGTGTCGGTAGAAGTGGCAGTAGTAATGATCACAGGAGTAGCAACGGTCTTTGGAGAAATCTCAGGTGAGAAGACTCTTCCACTTCTTGTTATTTTGCTGGTTCCAGTGATGTTACCAATATCGGGATTAATATCTCTCGCAACTTCATTCTTGACAGCCAACTGATCTTGCTTGATGCCATGGTAATAAATGCCAGCCTATAACTTCAGGGAACAACTTTATCCGAGGAGTATGGTATTGGTCTTGGCATAGTGATGATTAAGGGTGCAGATCTGGGAGCAAATGTAATCCTGACAGGTCTTTTGGTGGAGACCCTGGGAGGATTGTCGGAAATGGTGATTATCGAAACATCTTGATAAGAGCTTTTGATAAGAGGTAGCTTTTCAAATAGGATTTTTTTGCTGGTCATCAGGCGCTGGACGCCTATCTTTAGTAACAAACAACCGTTCATTAGAGACTTGCATAAGTGGAGATTTTCGTCGCAACCTGGGAACAGGCCGACTTGCAGTAGATTTTGTTTAATGGTCAACAGAGGAGTAACCAAGTCATTCACAGAGGAAACAAAACAATCATCATCAATGGTGTTGATACCTTGGCCATGTCTGGGCATTGGTGTCGTTACTACATTAGGTGTTTCTAGGGACTCAAATTCAATCTCTTTCGCATCGATAAGGTCTTGCACCTTATTCTTTAAGGCCCAACAGTCATTTGTATTGTGCCCCGGCTTTCAGAATGATAGGCACATCGGGAATTCGGGTTGTAGCAAGGAGAAGCAGTATTGGGATTCTTGGGAGCTTCCTTTAAAGTTGCCAGATTGGTCTTGAGAAGGTGTGGAAAAACCTGAGACATGGTCATGTTAATCCGGGTAAATCGTCTCATGGGCGCTTCTGGTTTGCGCTGATAATTTCGCTGTTGATTTGGCATGGGATTAGAAATCATGACAGCCCCTACTGTCGGATGATGGTCGGTTTTGTTTTGATTCCTATGGTCATATGCAGCGCTGACCTCCTTCTTTCCACAAAAGGTTTCTTCACCATACTTGAGGATGCATCTCTTTGAGTTTTGCCTCTTTTTATACCGGCTTCGACCCGCTCACCAGTCATGATTAATTCGGTAAACCCATATGAAGAACTCCCAATCAGGTGATTGAAAAATGGTCCTGACAAGGTGCCTAGGAACATATCCACTAATTCTCTGTCGGATAAAGGGGGCTGGACCCTGCCTGCGAGATCCCTCTATTTTTGAGCATAGGTTTTGAAACCCTCATCTATTCCCATAGACATGCTTTGTAATTGTGTCCTTATCGGAGCCAAATAAGCATTATACTGATACTGTTTGTAGAAAGCGGCGACCAACTTTTCCCAGTTGTGAACATTGGACCCTTCTAATTGGTAGAACTAATCCAACTGATTCCCCGATAAGCTCTCCTGGAAGAAATGCACCCATAGATTATTGTCAGCCGTGTGGGGTTGAATCTTTCTGACATATGACCTCAGATGTAGTTTCGGGAAAGAGACACCATCGTACCATGCGAAAGTTGGGACCTTGAATTTCGGTGGAATGACAACCCCCGAGATGAGTCCTAATTCTTCAAAGTCCAAACCGGGTACCCTCTGAATCTCCATGGCATTCAAACGATCCTCTAGCTATTTGTATTTATCATCAGTAGGAGGATATTGTTCCTCAGAGTAATTAGGCTCTTCCTCTCCTTCGGATACTGGGTCGTCGTTCACTTCCTGGGTCTCGACTCCTCGATTATCTCCTTCACCCGATGATGTTGCAAATTCTAAAGTTTTCCTGGTTTGTCCTTTAAACCTTCTTCCCATGATTACAACACCGGTTGGTTTCTTCGTTTTCTTCTTCTTCTCTTTGGCCAGTAGAGTCTTCAACTCCTCTTGTCCTTTTGTCAGAGCCATGAGCATTTGTTGAAACTGGGCATTTTGCGCCTGAAGATCTTTCACAGTCTGTTCAACATCCATCTCACTGAAATAAACAGTAGAAGGATAAGGTGACCTGTTATGAGAAACCTGTATGATGTTATGACGAATGAAGATGCAATATGCAAATGATTTCAAGGAAATTTAGAGATTTAAATTTGTTCAAACCAAAAAAGAACACACGTCATATTAAATAAAACCAAGTTTGAATACATCATGCCTCCTTGGGCTTACAAAGAAAGAAACAAAATACAGCAAAACTCCTAAGACAAAAAGACCGAACGCATCATCTTTGGAGCAATGTAGGTATTCAGATTTTTCTCTTCATGAAGAAGTTTGGTGAGCTCCAGAACCTTATTCTCACTGGCGTAGTACTGGGTTTCAAAGGTGTCTCATTCTTCCTTCAACTGAATCCAAGCTTTCTGCAGGTCTTCGAGAGAAGTAGGCATGTCAGGATGAAGAACGGTGTATGGGACGTCTCCTTCAATAACAGGCTCAATGATGACAGGAAGGATGGAAGGGTAAGGCATCAAGAGACTCTGGGCACGAGCCCGTACCCACTTAAGGTAAGGCTCGAGAGGGATAGAGTTTTTATGTCCCAAAGTCCTACTGTCCACCTTGTTCACCATTCCCCAAGCACGTGTAAATCTCTGGCGGTAACCTTGGTCTTCTTTATCGTAGTCAAACACCAAACCTTGGATGAGTATCTCACGAGGGACGTCCCTTCGGGCATACCCAAACTGGCGAAGAGCTAAGCATGGGTTGTAGGTGATACCTCCCCTAATACCTAGCAGAGGTACATTGGGGAACTCCCCGCAGCGGTTAATGATAGAAATATCTTCCAAGGATCTCGAGCACCAATGGATATCATAGTGGGTGAGAGACATCATCCTTTGAGACCAAGTCAATCTTTGTTCATTTTTCAATGCTGACTGAGGCAGGTGTGAAGTGAACCACTTAGCGAGTAGGGGGATACAACACAAAAGGGTACCTCTTTTCTTCATGGTGCGGGTATGAAGGCAATGCAAGATGTCTCCTAGTAAGGTGGGTATAGGATTGCGAGAGAGAAAGACTTTTATGGCATTAACGTCTATGAATTGGTCCGAATTGGGAAACAGAACCAAACCATAAATGAGGAGATCTAGCACGTCTTCGAAAGCTTGGAAATCCATGTCATCCCAGAATGAACGAGTTTTTTCCAATAGAAAATCATCTAAAAAACCTTTAACCCCACTTCTTGTCTCCCAATTGGCTACGACGTCGGCCCTCTTCACATGTAAAGCTTCGGCGATGATTTCAGGTTTTGGAATCCCTTCTAGACCGGTGAATGGTATTTGATTAAGCACGGGCACCCCTAAGAGTAGAGAGAACTCTTCTAGCGTAGGTAACAATTGATAGACTGGGAAAGTGAAACAATGATGTATGGGATCAAAGAATTGGAATAGTACATACATCATATCTTCTTGGAAGTTGGATGTAGCCAAACTGAGGAGTCGACCATACTTCTTGGTAAAAGGAGAATCCCCGGGCACTCTTGAAGCTAGCTCTTGAAGTTGAGGATGTGTTTTTACGAAGCTGATTCAGATGGTGTTTCTTCGGAGAGAATTCATGTCCTACAAAACAAAAACAAAGATAAATTTCTAAATCCTTGAAATGGTTAGTGAGCATGCATATGATGTTGATGATGTTTATGATGTTTATGTACAAGAAAATATATACACAACAAACAAAACCCTATGTTTTAGGCTTGCATGAGTTTTGTAGGTAAGTACCCTCTTGAAGTCTAGTTGGCTCAACCTGTCTTAGAAATAATGATTGGGTTCTAAAGGATCTCAATATCACCGACCTTTCTTTTAGGCATTGTCTCAGCACAACAATCTTTTCATGCGGCCGAGATATCCCAAAAGTCTAGCCTCAACGAGTGTAGTATCGAGTGTCAACCAATTTTCAGCTTTACACCGAAACCGGCTACCTCACTACGTCCTAATGGCCAAGTTTGTTCAATTAGGGTTCTAAGGTCAATTAGTGCTTCATGACGCCACTCAGCGGCCATGTATTCTCCTCGATTCACCACGAGGGATACCGGTACCCACAAATGTGTCACACTAACATAGCCATTGTTTCAACCATATCGGTCTACACCATACAGTCTCCACAATCTATTGCTATTTACCTAAAAAGGTGTCCCAGATCCGGGTGGAGGATCAAAGTAAGCCCTATACAAAGAACTAAATATAAAGCACACAAATCAAATAATGAAAGCAAGTAAAGGTGATCTAACCCTAAGGTAACCCCACTTTTTTTATTATTCCCCAGCAGAGTCGCCAGTTCTGTGATATGGTGGGAGAACTGACTTGGTTTTTTGCGTTTCGATCGCATTTGTGCGGATAGCAAGAGTCACCACTGACTTTTCTTTTATCCAAAAGGAAAGGTAAAAAAGCACAGGAAAGACCTTTCGAGATTATTTATCGGGTTCGGGGGGTAGATTATGAAAAGGGAAGGTATTAGCACCCTTTTCATCCATGGTTTTCCATGGGCTCTTAGTTACTCGTTTAGATCACTTGCTTTTATTTGACAGTGTGCTTGTGGTGTGGGCTTTGAAAGTGTTTTGAAAAATATCTTTGTAATGGTTCTCGTTTCTATAAGAACGCGTACAAAGTTTTGTTTCGAAAGATAGTTCAAAGATGTGTTTGTGGAACGTGTTTTCGAAAGTGGTTTTGAAAAAGATGTTTTGTAATAGTTCTCGTCTCTATAAGAACGTATACAAAATGTTTTGTCTTTTGAAAATGTTTTAAAATGAAAGTGTAGGTGTAAAAATGTTTTTATCGTGCGCAAGCGAGTAACTAGGAGAAAATAAAACCTATTCTAAAAGAAAATAAAACCTATTCTAAAAATAAAATAATTGACTAAAAGAAATTAAATCATATGTATTATTTTTGTATTTTTAATTATTTAAGTAAAATCTAAAGAAGGATAAAACTAAATTCTACTATTTTTTGGTGTTTTACTATATGTAAATTAATTAATAATTTTATCTAAAACAAAGTTTATTAAAAAAAAGAAGTTGATAAAAATTAATCACAAAGTCTAGATCAAATTAAATATATATATATATATATATATATATATATATATATATATATATATATATATATATATATATATATATATATATATATATTAGAGAAGATAAGGTTGAAAGAATTAAGCAAAACAAAAATGCCCACGGGAGGAATCAAACTCAGGTCACTTGGGTTATCAAGGATGCACTTTGCCAACTGAACTACGCTACTTATTCATAAATAAAATGGTTTAATTGGTAAATGAGGGGAAAACGGTAGCATGATTGGGCCAAAAGGCCTAAGAGGCCTGACCTGGTTCACAGTGGGAATAGAAGGGTTTGAAAACCCTAGAAAAGAAAAAAGGTGTGGCGTTGTCCCTAGGGAAGAGGAAATTTTTTTTATCATTTTGTTATCCCACTTAATGATTTTTTACTCCCAATAAAACTCATATTAAATATTAATTAATAAAAAAAAGAAATGTATTTTCTCTTCTTCTCTTCACATCATCTCTCTTATTCTCACGATGAACAATCAACAAAACCCTTTTTTCTTTATTATGTCTTCTTCTCTTAATCGAACCAAAATCCTCACCATCAATAACAAAAATTCCAAAAAGAAAACGTAAATAAACGTAAATAACTCTTCATCGAACCGAAACCCTCTTCATTGACTGGGAACTAGCATAACCAGAAGGGTATAAACATAAATAAATAACCCAGGTAGCATAGAAGGGAAAGCGAAACAAAGGTTTGGAGATTTTGATTTTTGAAGACAACACAAAGTCTCTAAAAAACAAAACTTCGAAACAAAGCTCACAGATTCATGGTTTTCAAGAACACAACTCAGATTTCAAACAACATCAACAATGATATTAAAAATTATGCAAATAAATAGGAAAGGAAAGGAACCTGGATTCGAAGTGGAGATGAATAGGAAACCGGAGATGAGGTAATGTTCAACTCGTTTTACTCTTTTCTGTTCTTCTTCTCCAGAGAATTTCGCTTTGATTTTTGGTTCGAAATTGTTATTGAAGGATTTGTCGTGCCAGTTCTGATATTGCTTTTGGTAGTGTTGACGCAAAAATGAAACTCAGTGATGATGCTATACCGCAGGTTCTGTGAAATTTGCGGCCGAAAATGCTTGCTAACTTCAGTATGTCGGTATCAATGAGGAATGGGTTTGTGGCAGCAGGTTGAGGTATTGCTTAATGTTGAGGAAAATTTACTTTGACAGCATAACCCCTTTTTTCAATTTTCTTCTGATTCGAATGTTAAACAGAATTTTCAGGGGCATTGAAGGAGAGTCATGGTGAGTTAAGAGGGTTGTAGAGTTTTTGTTTCTGTAAGAATTTCTAATAGGGTGTTCAAAAGATTGAAGCTTTTCTTTTTGATTTTCTTATTTTTCTCTTTGCTGTCTCCTTTTCTGTTTTTTCTTTTTGGTCAATATGGGCTTGTAATATAAGTGAGATAGTGTGAAAAATGGGGGGAAACAAAAATGGTATTTGAACATTTTGGTATGCTGTTATAATGGCTTTTTGGTTGCAGTTTTGTTTTTTTTTTCATTTTTATGAAATTATGAACAAATTTGGACAGGGCAACAAGGTTGTTTGGACTTGTTTAGGCTTGAAGACAGGGCAGTAGGGAGGCTGTTTGGGATTGGTTGTGTGGCAGGTCTTGGGCTGTTTATGGACAACAAGGTTTTGGACTGTTTGTGGACAGCAAGGTTTTGGACTGTTTTGCTTAGGTGATCTCTTTCCTCTTTCTCTTTCAATGAAAATAAACAAATTTTGTTTACTTATTGAACTCTGAAGGATTTTCCATATTAGGAAGATGATGACATAGAGCTTGGAGCTATTTTGATAGCTTTGTCATTTTTGAATTGTTGATATTATACTTGGTTCTTGTTTTGCTGTCATATATTGCCCTGTATTCTTGTGCTGCTGATGTGCTATCTTGCTTGCCTAGTTGCCCATGCTGTTTTGGTGTGTTTTTTTTCCAGCTTTGTGTTGCCTTGAACCGTGCTGCTGTTTGCTGCTGTAGTTTCATTTTTTTGCTATTCTTTTCCCTTTTTGTGAACCAAAAGAATTCCACATTTTTTTTGTGATTTTCAAAAGTAGGAGGAGATAAATCATGATTGAAAAAACCCTCTTAATTTCTGATTCCACAAGGAAAATTCTAATGATGAGATAAAAACTCTTAATAATTAGTTCTTGAATTTTCACATGTAGCTAAAATTTTCTTTCTTTTGTTGCATGTACGATCAATTTGGACAATGGAGAAAAATGATGAAGAGCGGCCTGCCATGTTTGATGAAGACTTGAAGATGACAAAAAATCAATCTTTTAGGAATTTTGTATTGTTGTAACTTTTGTAACATTGCGGCTTTCATTTGTAATTTGAATTTTGAGACTTGGAGAATTGTGAAATATATTCAAATAAAAATGATGCTTTGTTGTAATATCTTAAGTTCTTGAATAAACTTGAATAATCTCGAATTCTTGAATAAACTTGAATAGTCTTGAATTAGGTAAACCATGAATCACAACATAGCTTTAATCATGTTTACATTCCAAATTTCGAATGAATTTGAGAAAACTTTAGTGAACTCGTTCTCTGATACCTTGAATTCAAAACCAACCACGCGAATCAATTGTAAAAGATTTGGACGAAAGCTTGTGATATCATGTAATCCTTTGCTAATCAAGACAATATTCAAGTGAATCTTCAAGTAATTTTCAACAAGATCATAAATTAATTTTCAGCATGGCAACTTGTGTTATAAGCAACATCTTCTCCGAACTCCATATGAATCTTCGAATTCAACATCTCGTTCTATGGACAGTCTTTAACATAAGAATCGCAGCCTTTGAGAAATCAATTAGAAATTGAAAATACTCTAAATCAAAAAAATGACTTATGACAAATTGATAATCTCCAAGGTCTTTTAAATATAATTTCCTTCGATTCTTAAAGAGGATTTATTGATGACATCGCTTATGACAATGTACAAAAATAGTCATCTCGAGATCTTGAAAATTGAGGACATTACGACTCTTGAAAGGCAGACCACAATTATCCGAAATTAGATCAGAAACAGAAAGTGACCTCTAAAATATTCGAATTTCCGATGATCTTTCGCACATAATCAGCTCTTGACTCGTGAAGATAAATCAAAGATGACGTCAAGGAGAGTCATATGCAAACAGAATCGCTCAAGAGTATCGATTATTGAAGAAGTTACAATCGTTTGAACTTGATACTGAAAAGGCCGACTTTTGCAATTGATTTTTAGTCACCTGAACCATTGAATGAGCAAACTCGCGATGCGAGGCCTGAAACTTGGCACAAACATCCTTGATAACACATGAAGGACCATAAAGACCATTTGAAACTTTGAAAACTCATTTTATTTTAAAAAATGCAAAACCCTAATTGCTAATTTACTGCCTCGAAAGAGAATATGTCTGATCGATTTCCGAGCCAACTTGAATATCTGAGAAACCCTAGGATTGTATCTTGTATGAAAAATGGGAAGGCAAATTTTGGGGTACAACAGCCTCCAACATTGACAAACAAACTCTACAGAAATTAGCCTTAAAATCCTTTGAGAAATGGTGTACTGCCCAAGAGGAACTACAATATGGTCTAGAACTCATGAAGATTCTGCTACCTCGCCTCGACTCCCGTGGTAAATGGACACCTAACTATGAAGGTCCATACATACTAAAAACAGCATTCCCCGGTGGTAGTCTCATCCTCACAATAAGGGATGGGGAAGAACTACCACATCCGGCAAACTCAGACGCAGTCAAAAAATACTATGTATAAGAAGATCGCTAAGCTCGAACCCTCAACGACCGACTTAGGCAAAAAGGAGCGTCCCAGTGGATCAAAAACCCTAAAGGGAGATCTAGGCAAAAATTAGGGGCATATAACAAAAAAATTATCCTGGTAGATTGAAAACCCGAAAGGGCAATCTAGGCAAAAGTTAGGGATTTCATACAAAGAAATAAAGAACAAAAAGATTGCGATCTAAGAACTACAACTATGAACCACGAAGAGAGAGATAGATCTAAATCATATGACTCTGAAACAAGGGAGATAAGAGCCATTAAAAGGATATTGGGGAACAGCAGCAACAATTATCATTTTTTTATTTCCATTTACAATTTTAAGGATTTCTGTAATTACCTCTTTCTAGGAATTACATCTTGTACATTCGCCTATTCAGAGGCATAATCAATAAAACATTTTCTTTATTTGCATCTTTCAAATTGTGTTTTTTCTTTTCTCAGACTTGTTTACAAAATACTACGATTATTTCTTATGGATATTGTCTTGAAATCATTTCTGGAAATTAATGAATAAAAGCATTTGACAAAACATCGAAAAAGCATTTTTGTTAGAAAAACATCAAAAGAAAATCCACGATCGTGTCCATAACCATGCCTACGCCTATACTTGCACTCACAATACAAAAATATATACATATCTACTCCTACGTCTACGTGTCCGTACACAAAGTCTACGTCCATATACATGTCTGCGCCTATTCTTACACTTGTAACACAAAGTCTACATCCGCACATGCATCCACGCACATGTCTACTCCTGTGTCTACAATACAAATTCTATACACATATTCCAATACCTACGTCTACGTCTACACCTGCACTTACAATACAGAAAATCAATGTTCAAAATTTTGCTAACATTGTTCACTGCGTTCAAATTCAACAAAGCTACGACGACACAACATACAACGCCAGGGGATTGGTAACTCTAAGCCAATGGTTTAAAGGAGAGAATGCCAGAAATAGTCTTCATAACATTTCAAGGCATATGCGCATCTTACGCACATTTCATGCATACATTTTGCATATCTAAAACATACATACACTATACATTTTTGCATACAATACGCATATATTCAGGGGTCCATATCAATGTCAAACATCATACATACACATACATTCAATACATATATGCTTAAGGTTCCATCTCAATATCAGACATCATACGCATGTATCATATAGCAAACAAACCATCTCACCCTTGATTCAGTTATTCAAGGATCATTTAATAAAACACTTCTCCTGCGATTCAACCTGTCACCTAAGTCTCCATGCAGTGATGAGTTCCCAATAGGATAGTTCATTACCTAAGTCTTCATGCAGTAATGAACGAAGCTCGATACATTTCCTCTAAGCCTCAATGTATTCTCCTAACTCGATACACTTCCTCTAAGCCTCAATGTATTTTTCAAACTCAATATATTGCCTCTAAGCCACAATGTATTCATAAAACTCAGTACATTGCCTCTAAGCCTCAATGTACTCTCCAAAATCGATACATTGCCTCTAAGCCTCAATGTACTCTCCAAACTCGATACATTGCCACTAAGCCTCAATGTATTCTCCTATCTCGGTACACTACCTCTAAGCCTCAGTGTATCCTCCTAACTCGATACATTTCCTCTAAGCATCAATGTATTCTCCTATCTCGATACATTTCCCCTAAGCCTCAATGTATTCTCCTATCTCGGTACATTTCCCCTAAGCCTCAATGTATTCTCCTATCTCGGTACACTGCCTCTAAGACTTAGTCTATTCTCCTAACTTGATGCATTGACTCTAAGCCTTAATGTATTCTCCTAAATCAATACATTACCCTTAAGCCTCAATGTAATATCCTATCTCGGTACATTGCCTCTAAGCCTCAGTGTATTCTCCTAACTCGATACATTGCCTCTAAGCCTCAATGTATTCTCCTAACTCGATACATTGCCCTTAAGCCTCAATGTATTCTCCTAACTCGGTACACTGCCTCTAAGCCTCAGCGTATTATCCTAACTCAATACACTGCCTCTAAGCCTCGGTGTATTCTCCTAACTCGATACATTTCATCTAAGCCTCAATGTATTCTCCTAACTCGATACATTGCCCCTAAGCCTCAATGTATCCTCCTGATTCAACCCACTGTCTAAGACATCATGCAGCAGTGCGTTCCCTTTTTCCGCGACATAGACCATCGCCTCAGACTTTATACAGCGATGCTCGAAAACAAAACCTAGCACATCGCCTCAGACTTCATGCAGCGATGTTCGTAAACCAAATTTAGCTTATCACCTCAGACTTCACGCAGCGATTTGCAAACCATACCCATTGCCTAAGACTTCATGCAGCAATGTGTTTCTTTATTCAGCAACATAGACCATTGCCTCAACTTTCATGCAGCAATGCTCGAAAACCAAAACCTAGCTTATCGCCTAAGACATCATACAACGATTCGCGAGCATAACCCATGGCCTCAGTCTTCAAGCAGCCATGCATCATCAATTGATTTATTCATCCCGCCAAATGGATGAATAAGAAAAAGCAAACCAAGGCATACAAAATTGCGCTACATCATTAGCTTTGCCTATTTCCTCAAGACTCGTAAGGGTATGCTATATCAGCATAACTTTATGTTTGTTGGACAAATCTTGGGGTATTCCAAGTATTCAATAAACTCCCAATCAAAATGCGCCAAATTCTATATTCTCACACTATTTGATTGGAAGATAATTGAATAGGGGCAGTTGTCGTACCCCAAATTTGTCCTATCTCAACGACTTTGATTAAAATAGAAGAGATATTTAATTGAAGATGGTACAACAGTATCTGATGGCCCATCTTTATTCAAGACGATCAGGGATGTATTTTAATTCAGGAAATAGGGCTTTCTAAATCAGAAAGACTCATAAATTCATTCACGAAGCATGTTGGCCAATGGCCCATGCGACTCAAAAATGTAAAACTAGTTCAAAAGAATAATAATTATTAAAATAATTAAAGCACACTTAAGTTTAAGTGGTTATTAGTAAAAAAGAGAGGGTGAAATTTAATTATATAGCCAAGCCCATCTAAATATTATTTGTTAAGTAAAAGGGGAGGTGGAAATTCAATTTTTGTTTGGTCCATTTCGTTTACAGCAAAAAGGAGGGGCACAATTACCAACTATTGGCCAATTATGCTTTGAATCCATGAGATATTGTGTTGCTGTTTTGTTTAGAAAAAGAGAGCATTATTTCATTTTTTTTAAAAAACATTGTTTTCTATTTAGAATATTATTATTGTTGTCAAACTTTAAAGGGATATATTATTAAAAAGATATTATAGTAAAAATTATTTTTGTTATTAAAGAGTTTTTGTTTGGGAAGAAAATTTGTTGGATATTTTTTTAAGAAAGTTTAGGCCCAAAATCGTTTATGCAGTTGATGGGCTGAACAAAAGTAATAAGCGAGGGCCCATATTTGAAACAGATAATGTGTAAATTAACCAAAGATTACACATGTTTTTGCATCAATCGACACTGTAGAGATTAAACCAAAATCAAATCCTCTAAAACAAATCCCAGATTCTTTTTAGAGTACAAAACTAAAACAATATCGAATCAAATCCAAAATTAAATCTTTATTACAGTTAAACAACACAAAGTATACAAAGCAAATCTCGAGTCCTTACGAAAATCAATTTCAAACCCCAAATCTCTATTACATTAAAGTACAGAATCAAAACATTGCAAAATCAATTGAAATCAATTACAAAGATTTAATCCTTAAATTTGTTCTCAAAACCCTAATCTATGCTAACTAACTTATAACAGTAAAAACCTAGCCCTATAAATTGAAGGACCAAAAGTACAGAAAGAGAGGGGAGAACATAATCGTGCGGCTTGAACGCAAGGAAGGGGAAGAAGAACCTAATACCAATCGTTGAAGAAGGGAAAATACGGTTAGGGTTTCAAAATCTGAAACCCTAACCGCCGCTGATAGTTAATAACTCTACCGCTTAACCACCATCGGCCGCTACCTTTGAACACCGTCAGAACCTGCAAATCAAAGAAGAGGAGGGATTAGTAACAGAATCTCCGAAATCAGAACAGAAAAACGCAAACAGGGTAAAAATAACTTAGCTCTCTTTTTGTTATAATATTGATTTGGGGTTGTTAGGTTTGATCTTGTGGTAAGGGAAGGGATTTGATATTCGGTTCCGCTGCCGGTAGGTTTCAGGGGGGGTTAGGTCTGAGAAGATGATCGTTTAGGGTTTGAAAAGAAGAAGTCAAGGGTGTGTTGAGTTGAGAGAGAGAACGAGGGTTGATGATGAGTGAAATGAAAAACAAAAATGTAAAAAACAATGTTAAAATTCTATTTGGATATCATATATGCGCCTGCACATAACAATTAATATGTTCCTTCAACTTCTCCCATTTGATCACCAGTGGACGGCCGTAAGGCCAGGTCCACCGTAACACCCATGCACCCTCATCCTTATAATCGCAGGGACCCTTTAGGAAGTACACTTGGGCCTAGGCCAGTTTTTCTTAGCACACCCCCATTCGTTGAAATTTCTGAAACGCTACAAACAATACACCCTCCAAACTTACTGGGCCTGAATTCAATATTTGAATTCAGGTATTGACTTTTTACACCTCACCCTGTTGCTAGCTTAACTAAAACTGCACCCCCTATTTAATTTTCACAATTTTTCTATCTTTTATATATTTTCTATTATTATTATTATTATCTTTTACTATTATTATATTTTATAATAATTATTATTAGTAGTAATATTAATTTTTATATTATTATATGTAAATATTATTATGTTTTTTTATTTATTACATATAAATATTATTTATATTATCATAAACAAATTATTTTTATTCCAAACTCATGAATACATTATTATTATTTTTTATATATTGCATTGAATATATTTCAATCATGCACTAATCAAGAGTTTTTTTGCAATTAACATGATTAACAAACATGCAACAAATCTCAAACTATTTTTTGCAATCAACTAATTTAATCAACTATTTTTTTTGCAAAAGGGTTTCAAATAGATGTTGACTTACCGTGCATTTAGTCAAAATCTCTGCAACCACTACTCCCTGTCAAATGCGAGGCGATTCAAAATACTTTTTTCAACCCCTAAAAAACACTAACCCCTTACGAACTACGAATTTGGACTCTGATTCCTCTTAAGAGGATATGTAGGCATACGATCAAAAATCGTAGCCAGTTCCCTTATTAAAAATTAAAACCCTTTCCTATATAAAAAATTAAACCCTTTCCCTTATTAAAAATTAAAACCTTTTCCCCTAATAAAATTTAAATCCTGTTTTACCCGAACCTAAACCTAAAACCTAATATCCTTGTGAACAAGGTAGATGAAAGGTGCCTAACACCTTCCTTTCGTCTAATGAAGTCCGAAACCTAGAATCTCTGTCTGCGAATTAGGGTTTCCTGTTAGATTCCCTTTCCTGGGATAAAAACTAATAGTGGTGGCTTTGGTTAAAAAACCAGTCGCAATAGCTGGCGACTTTGCTGGGGACTACAACTTTAGGTTTTAGAGTTTTTTGCTTTGGGGTTTTTTATTTATTTATTTATTGCATTATTTATTTATTAAATTATTTATTTAATACATTTATTTAATTATTGTCTATCGTTTATCATCATATATACTGCGTGGCAGGATTTTTTTAAATGTTTTCAATAAACCTTAGAAAGAAGGTCTGTCTATTAGCTTAGGGGGTACATCATCCCTGCGAGTTTACGTGACGACTTCGCCTAGAGTCGGTGAACTTTGAAAAAGGAATACTTATCGAGAGATATCCTCTTGACGAGTAGGACTTTGGAAGGACACCCATGGCTCTTTGTAACAACCTTAACCTAAAATCTCATGACGAGACCTTTCACGACTTTAAGACGAAAGTTTCGGTCCGTAAAAAGGCTCCACCTAAGGGAGGCCCTTGTCTGGAACGTATCTGAACTGTATCGGGAATCTGGTTTTAAATGAGTATTAGAATGGCGTCTGTGTCTGGAGTGCATTTGAACTGTATCTTGATGTTGAGAACTGAATGAGTATCAGGATGGTATCTGTGTCTGGAGCGTATCTGAACTGTATCTGAGAAGTTGAATTTGAATGAATATCAGAATGGAATCCGTGTTTGGAGCGTATCTAAACTGTATCTTGAAGTTGAGAACTGAATGAGTATCAGGATGGCATCCATGTCTGGAGCGTATCTGAATTGTATCAGAAGTTGAATCTGAATGAGTATCAGAATGGCATCCGTGTCTAGAGCGTATCTGAACTGTATCTTGAAGTTGAGAACTGAATGAGTATCAGGATGACATCCGTGTCTAGAGCGTATCTGAACTGTATCTGAGAAGTTGAATCTGAATGAGTATCAGAATGGCATCCGTGTTTGGAGCGTATCTGAACTGTATCTTAAAGTTGAAATCTGAATGAGTGTCAGAATGACATCCGTGTCTGGAGCGTATCTGAACTGTATTTGAAAACTTTGAACATTGTTAATGGTAGATGTTAACCTTATCCTGAAAAGGGTAGAATGTTAGCTAAAATGCAAAGTCACATTGTATGAAATGCATGGTATGTGTTGTACCCCAAAATTTTCCCTCCCATATTCTTCAAGAAATTGCCAAGTCATGCTTCAAAATTTCCCAAGGGTTGCACAGTGTAAGAGCCTCCTGAACAGTCAAAATTAGGGTTTTGGTTCTGGTCAAGAAAATGAAGTTTCCAAGGGTCCAATCAAGTCCCACATGCCTACAAATATGGTCAAGCATCCTCATATCAAGTTTCAAGACTTTCAGCACAAAATTGCACAGTCAAAACCCTAATTGCACTACAGTCAAATGTAGGGGCAAAATGGTCATTTGACAGTCAAAAGTTCAAATTTTTGGTCAACATCTCACTTTGAAGCCACAAACATCATTTGATCAATGCTTGATCATGATTCTCAAAGCTAGGCTCAAAAATCATCAAGATGCAAAAGTTTCCTTATTTGGACAGTTGAAAAAGTCAACTGTAAATTGACCAGGGCATAACTTTCACATGGATTATCAGAAAAATTCCATCCAAAGCTCATTTTGAAGAGAAAGACATTTCCTACAACTCATCTTCATACTTGAAGTCCAAGCAATGCTCTCACAAAAAGTTATCAATTTCAACATTATAAGTCATTTTCAAAAGTCAACAAAAAGGGACTTTAAGTCAAAGGCCATAACTTGAGATTGGTAAATCAAAATGACATGGGACCAAAGGCATTGGTTAGAGGACTCAAAGACCTTTCCAAAATGTCCAAGAACATGAGAAAAGCTTAAAAATTGAGCAGGTTATGCCTTGTGGAAGTTGGGAAAGTTTTGGATATTTTGAAAAGTCAACATTGATTCAAATGACCTAAAATTGCTAATGGGCCTATTTTTCTTCCACAATTCACTATCCAAGGCATGTGCACGACCACTTGGCCCAAAGGGAAGTTTTTCTTCATTTTTTATTTATTTATTTGAATTTTTATTAATAATAATTCATTTAAATCAATTAAATACATGAAAAATACTTAACCTAAGTTTTTCAATCTTTTTGTGCATGATATATACTCAATAATTCGTGCATGATCAGATATGGAAGGAATTGAATTGATTGGATATGATTAGGGTCAAAATAGCATGAAAAAATATTGAAAAAAGATCTTTGAAAATCAAATCTTCCAAACCATGAATGCAAAGGTTTTGGATCAAGTTTTCAACCCTAAATCATTCACACATAAGTACCAAACGCAACCCTAATGCCATTGAACCAAAAAGCTGCGCAAGAACTTGAAGAAAAAACTTGACTTTTTTTGCAAAAAATCTCAAAACTGAAAACAGGGTTAGAGGTCGTTTCAAGCCACAAAACTCATTCCATTGCATTCCTGGGACATCAAGCAACGTACCTGGATCAAGAACACAGTCCCTAACCCTTTGAATCATTGTACAGAAGTCAAGCTTTTCTCATTCTTTTTCATAATCGTATTTCAAGATTTAGACATTTTCATTGCATATTTTTAATGGATTCATACTAATTGACATGTCCTGAAGCTAACCATCTACTTTAATTGTGTTTTTACGTACTATGTGCAATTCTACCATTGATACAGATTAGGGTTCTTAGAGGTTCAATTTGGGCGTTTCGTGATATGGTAAAATTAAGACACCTGAATACCACCATTGAATCAAGCATGTTTGGACGAAGAGAAATAAACCCTCGCGCCTAATTTATGAGGCCTTATGGCCTATTCGCTATTTTCTCTAATGATATGTTATAGAACGGTTCAAAACCGTTGCTTATTGTCTTTGTGTTTCAGAAAAAAAAGAACAACGCGAGGAAGATGATGATGTGTGGAGCGATGATTGGAGCGTTTAAAATTTCGCGCGCAGAAAGCACTAACGAATTATCTTATATTATAATATTTGTTTGTTATGTGATATACAGAAAACGCGTTTGGCTTGGTTGGCAATGCTTGCAAGTGGTAACGTTCAGGACCTGGGTTCGAGCCCCAGGTCCTCACCCCCTTTCATATTATTTTCTATTTAATGTTCCTATGCAGGTTTAATGCTGAAGGTCCACTATGTTCACCACATCTGGCCATCCACGCGCCCATGGAGATTCAATCAATGGCCACAATCTGAAGAACATGATGCACTCAGTCAAGGGAGATCCACGCCAGCGCCAAAGTCAATCAGGCCTGAAGCTAATTGGGCCCAAAAGTACTAATCAGAACCTCCCAATTAGGGGCAGACCCCCTAGGTTTGCTATCTTTAAATATTTTTTTTATTTTATTCTTTCTATTTTGATTATTATTCTTTTCAATTAATTCTTTTAATTTAATTTCTCAATAAAAAACACAAAAACAATAAAAAATCAGAAAAGATGCAAAAAAATAATAAATATTTTATTTTAGTATTTTTGTAAATAAATTCATTAATTCACTTAGTTTTAAATTTAGGTTTTAATCTTAATATTTTTTACTAAAACTCAAAACTTATAGAATTAGGGTTTAATTAATTTTTATCTTTTTTTTTCTTTTATTCCATAGTAATTAATAATTAAATATTAAATATTTATTTTTGTAATTAAATTGCATGTAAAATAATTAGGGTTAATTTTAGGTTAAACTTTAATATGTTTTCATAATAAAATAAAACTTGTAGAATTAGGTTTAATTGCATTAAATTAAAATCATAAAATACCAAAAAATACCAAAAACAATTTCTTTTCTTTTCTTAATTAATTAATTTCATCATTAAATTTAATTTTGCAAAAAGGGTCCAACGCCCTCGTTTTAATTCTCATTTAATTCGCATATTTATTTTATTTCTTTTAATATTTATGTACCTCTCCCAAGGCCATGTAATCTTTATCTTTCGCATCTTTAATTCTTTATTTTTCTGTCAAATCGGGTTCAAGAAATTTTGGCGATGTGGACCCGCGCCTTTTGTAATAGCTTAGAATTCTTATTTCTCGCAATTTTTAACTGTTAACAAATGCATGCAAGAATGAATGGACAAAAATAAAAACAAACGATAGATCACCAATAACATGACAAAAGACAAAAATATCTGAAAACAACACACAAGTCACGCACCACCCCTAGGGTACGCCTCACTGTTGCCTTGCCTCGAAAGGTGATCGTAGAGTAGAGGATGTCTTAGTAAGTCCTCATGATCCGGGAACCTGGCATGAGGGTAGCTTCTAAGGTATCTTCCCATTGCTCTGGTGATCACCATGTCCCGAACCTCGAATTGACCCGAACACCTCCAACGGTGGTGCTACCTACCTCTCAATGGTGGGATGGCACTACTTTAAAGGACATTTACACAGACGAATTCCTTAGGGTAGGTAGACGACTCTAGATACTTTCTCTAATTTCAAAACAAATTCAAAAATACTTTTCACACCGACACCTTTTCAAAAGCTTTCGAAAGCAATTTTTTCAAACACTCTTGAGGACTGATACAAGAGTCGAACTGAAATTTTCAAAGAAACTTTTTAAAAACCCTGAGTTGAAAAGCAAACAAATCTTTTGAAAACACAAATGAGCAAGTATCTAAGAGCCCATGGATAACCATGGATAGAAAGGGTGCTAACACCTTCCCTTTCTATAACCTACCTCCCGAACCGAGAGCAATCTCTTTAAGGAATTTTTCCTTTGCTTTTGTCCTTTCCATTTGGAGAAAATAAAAGACGGTGGCGACTCTTGCTTCCGCGACATTTCGCGAACCAGCGTTAAACAGTCAGTTCCAGATCCACCGATCACAGTATGATGCGTTCGTGCTATCAATGTTTATGATATATAGATGTGATGTATGCGTATGTGAGCTAACTTGCTGCACTGCTTGTTGGATTGGGGAAAATAAATCCATGACCGCTGCTAAGAACACAGAGTGCAAGTCTTCATGTTGTGAAGTTGAAGTGTTGACGAATTTCCTGCTTAGAGAAGTAAACTCTGTTTTAAGGGGAATGCCGTATACTGCTTGTAAAATCCTAATGGGGAATCTTGAAAAAATGAACGACTTCTACTGGGGATTGATAACTGGAAGCTGGGTTCCGCTAGGGATTAAACTGTACACTGCGGGGGGTTTTTATGGAAACATTTAGAGAGATTTCCCTATCTCTTAAAGCCATCAGTGATTGTATTTTATTTTGGTTATTTGTAAACAGTAATTATATTCAAATGTATATGTTAAAAAATTAACTGTTGGAAGTTTTTGTAAACAAAACATAAGCGTAAAGAAAAATAGATAGTTTTTTCACTTTCAAAGGGATATCTTTGTATTGACTTTGAGTAAGTATTTTTTGTACAATGAGACAAACATTCTAGTAAGAGAATGTCGTCGTAAAAAAATGAAAATTTTGATACAAATAAAAGATAGCTATGTGCAATAATCCCACGGGGTTCCCATTCTGCTATCGCTTTTGTATCTCTGAGTATCTTGTCTATTTGTTTCCTCGTCTGAAGATGATTGAATTGATCAGAACCTCTGAGTTTGTCAGTTGAAGCCAAAGGTTGTCTGTAAGGTGATCCAATGGGACATAGTCATACGCTTTAATTCCCTAACTTTTTCCTGGATCGCTGTGATCGGTGGATTTAGAACTGACTGTTTAACGCTGGTTCGCGAAATGTCGCGGAAGCAAGAGTCGCCACCGTCTTTTATTTTCTCTAACATGGACAGGACAAAAGCACAGCAAAATTCCTTATGAGAACGTTTTTCGGTTCGGGATGTGAGTGGGTTTGAAAAAGTTCCGTTTAAAGATTTCAGAATGACTCTTGTATCTGTCCTCAAGAGTGTTTGAAAAATTGTTTCGAAAGCTTTTTGAAAGTGTCTGTGTGAAAAGAGTTTTGATTTGTTTTTGAAGAGAGCAAGTATCCATGAGTCATCTACCTACCCTAAGGAATTAGGCTGTGTAAAAGTCCTTAAGGTAGTGCCATCCCACCATTGAGAGGTAGGTAGCACCACCGTTGGAGGTGTTCGGGTTAATTCGAGTGTAGGGACAATGTGGTCACCGAAGCAACAGTAGGACACCTTAGAAGCTACCCTTATGTCCTTGATCCTTTTTTAATCCGAGGCAACCGTTTCGAGGCAACTATTTCGAGGCAACTGATTCGAGGCAACCGTTTCGAGGCAACTTATTTCGAGGCAACTGGATCATGGACATAAGGACCGCTAAAACGTCCTATACTTGACGACCACGTTTCGAAGGCAACAGGTGAGGCGTACCCTAGAAGTGGTGTGTGTATTTGTGTGTTGTTTTCAGTTTACATTTATCTTTGAACATGCATCATTGTGAGCTACGAGTTGATTTTATTTGTCATACAAATCTTGTCATGCATAATTAACAGTTTAATAATTTGCGGGAAGTAAATTGCGGAAAATTAAATCTAAGCTATTACAAGGCGCGGGTCTATACATCGCCAAAATACAAAGACCCGTTTTTGATAAAAATGCGGAAAGTAAAAAAAAAGACCTAATTACTATTACATCCGGAAAGCAGTTACATAATAATTGATAAAGAAAATAATGCGCGAAAAGAATAAATTGGAACGTCCGAGGGTTTTGACCCTTTGCTTGAAATTAAATTAAATTAAAGTCTAATTATTATTTAATTAAAGAAAGGTGTTTTTTTTTGTTGTGTTTTTTGTATTTAATTAATATTAAACCTAAAACTAATTATTTAAATAAAAGAAAAAAGTATTTTTGGTTTTTTAATGTCTTTAATGAAAAATAAAAAATAAAATAAAATAAAGTCAAAAGTTAGTAAAACCTAATTCTAATTTATTTTATTTATTATGAAAAAGTCAAAATTAAACCTAATTAAACTAAATTAATTTGTTAGAATTTATTTACAAAAAATAATTAATAGTGAAATTACTAAATAATAATAATACTAAAAATGTTAGTTTTCTGAATTTTATTATGAAAAAAATGTTAATTGGTTAGTGATTAATAAAAAGAATAACGATTAATTAATTAAAGGAAAGTAATAAAAATAGAGAGAGTTTAGGAGTATACGAGCCTGATTGGAGGGGTGAAACAGCTATTGGCGTCATGTGTAAACTGTTTTGTTTTGGCCATTTGTGTTTTGGCTTTTGGCCATTTGTGTTCTGGCCTCAACGTTCCTTAACCTTCTCAAGATGTCTGTCTCGCCATGTATTGGTGTCATGTGTAAAATGTTCTGTTTTGGCCATTTGGCTTTTGGCTTTTGGCCATATGTGTTTTGGCCTCAACGTTCCTTAATGAACCTGCATGAGATCCTGTCTAAAATCTGCAGTGTTGAATCTCATGAACACATTAAATAAAATCATAAAATGCAAATAAAGCCAATATATGAAGAAATTTAATGTTTAGGCACAATATGGCATGTCTGAATGATTATACCCTTTTGATCATGGAGATCAAACCAGCCTTACTCTTACTGAAAAAGTAGTGACATGAATGCTTTTATGCCCTTTTGATCATGGAGATCAAGCCAGCCTTACTCTTACTGAAGAAGTAGTAATATGTTGGTTTGTAATTGAGATGACTTGTTTGTAGTGAGATGTTGTTTTTTAATCGGGATGACTTGTTTGTAGTGAGAGAGGAATTTGTAATAAGGATTTCAAGGTTTTAGGGTTCTTGAAAGAATTTGATATTCTGAAAGCATTGTGGCAAGGTTTTTTTCTCTCTTTTTTCTCCTCTCTGGTTTGTGTGAAAAGAAGGTGATTATATAATGAAAATTAGGGTAAAGAAAATGGGCTTTGAATGTGCAATTGGGCCTCCAATGTTCACTTGAGTTCATCACTTTCCAGGCTAAATCGCAGGGAATTAAGTGTAATTTTTGAAGTTGAAATGTGAAAACAAAATGTAGCCGACATCGAGAACTAACTCCTGTCCGAAAATCGGCTCAATTGGATAAATGGTGAATTAGTTATGAATTTTTGAAGTTTCAGCTCAGACAAACTTATTTTGGACTCCAGTGTCGACTCTGACACGTTCTTCAATAAAAACTGGTATTGATCGGAGCATAATCTAGTCTCAACTTTTGAGGCAAAGTTGTAGATCTATGAATCAGTGACTTTTTTAAAAATATGATCCCAATCCGATAAAAATTGACCGAGTTATGAATTTTCGAAGTTTCGGCCCAGATGAAATAATATTCAGCATTCAGGATTTTCAGCGTGTCACACACTCTGAGCAAAAAACGAAGGCCTTTTGAATACCGTTTGAACTCAATACCTTCTGTGAAAATGTAGCCAACTCAATTTGTGAAATTTTGGCGCCAGAACCAGCTCAATACGATGAAAATCGACCAAGTTATGATTTTCTGAACATGACGCAAATAAACTTCTGTCACAAATTTTCTGTATGAAAATACTTGATAAATCCACATTTTTGAAGACCTTCTGATCGAAATTGACTTCTAGCCGTGAGAGATGAAAACATAGATAATGTCAAGACGGAATTTAGGCCACCGGAACAGGTTCAAAACGAGCCACTATCTTCAAGTTATGAATTTTTTAGCGCGTAAAAACTGCACTTTCAACACACTTTTTCACCATATTTCTTCGAGAAAACTCACACATTCGGATACCTTCTTTAAAGAATTGACTCTTGAGCCAAACCTGAATTTGAGAATACGTTATCAGAGATATCTTGGTGAAATAACACCTGAATATGACGCGTCGGGTTGGACTTGTGAATTTTTCTTGAAATGTTTTGAGAAATATGGGAGGGCAAATTTTGGGGTACAACAGGTTCCCCTGTTCAATCTTCTTAAACCTGAGGATGTAGATTGGCTTGCGTGCCTTTCGTTATCCGAAGGTGGAAGATGATTGAACACTAGAGTGCCCAGAAATTTGCACTCGCATAGTAGAGTATCAGCAGTGTGATGGTGGGAATGGGCTTACAGATGCCATTTGGAGACTGATGGATAGGAGGATGGGCTTATAGATGCCATCTGGAAGTGTGACAGAACTTTGTCGAGAATGGGCTTATAGATGCCATTTGGAGACTGTCGGTATATGGATGGGCTTATAGATGCCATCTAGGTGTCGATCGCGTAAGAGATTCCTTAGCGAGAACTTGCGTACCTGAGAAAGAAAGATAATTACCTGGCCTGTTACAGGAGTTGATCTTCAAACTCTTCATGTAGATGTGCCCTGGCTGGATACAGGTATCGAATCTGAAAAATAGTCGTCAATAGATACACCCTGGCAGGATACAGGAATCGGATCTTTGAACTCTTCAGACGTGCCCTGGCAAGATACAGGAACCGAGTCTGGAATTAGTCGTCAACAGATACACCCTGGCGAGATACAGGAATCGGATCTTCGAACTCTTCAGACGTGCCCTGGCCGGATACAGGAATCGAGTCTGGAATTAGTCGTCAACAGATACACCCTGGCAAGATACAGGAATCGGATCTTCGAACTCTTCAAACGTGCCCTGGCAAGATACAGGAATCGAGTCTGGCATTAGTTGTCAACAGATACACCCTGGCAAGATACAGGAATCGGATCTTCAAACTCTTCAGACGTGCCCTGGCAGGATACAGGAATCGAGTCTGGAATTAGTCGTCAACAGATACACCCTGGCAAGATACAGGAATCGGATCTTCAAACTCTTCAGACGTGTCCTGGCAAGATACAGGAATCGAGTCTGGAATTAGTCGTCAACAGATACACCCTGGCAGGATACAGGAATCGGATCTTCAAACTCTTCAGACGTGCCCTGGCGAGATACAGGAATCGAGTCTGGAATTAGTCGTCAACAGATACACCCTGGCAAGATACAGGAATCGGATCTTCAAACTCTTCAGACGTGCCCTGGAAAGATACAGGAATCGAGTCTCGAATTAGTCGTCAACAGATACACCCTGGCAGGATACAGGAATCGGATCTTCAAACTCTTCATACGTGCCCTGGCGAGATACAGGAATCGAGTCTGGAATTAGTCGTCAACAAATACACCCTGGCAAGATACAGGAATCGGATCTTCAAACTCTTCAGACGTGCCCTGGCAAGATACAGGAATCGAGTCTTGAATTAGTCGTCAACAGATACACCCTGGCAAGATACAGGAATCGGATCTGGAATCACGACAGTTGATAGTAATCATCTTTGTACTGACCTTTGTCCTGAAAAGACAAAACATTAGTTGTATGCGATGTCATGATGTATGACATGCGTGATGTTCTCAAAATAAATGAGATTGTATGTTCATGATGCGTATGTGCATGCTATAATGTATGAAGATGCGATGCTCATGAGCGTATTTTTGTCTAGGAAAATAGATCATTGACGACTGCCGGGAGATTGAATCCTGGGCTGATGTGGAAGAGTAGAGCTTTTTGTTTCCGCTGGGAATGATGGTTGCAAGAATACCGGTAGGAGAAGATGACTCCGTTGAGGAATAAACTTGACGAATAGATTACTCTGCGGGGAGTGAACTCTGTGGGAAGAGAGGTACTTTGCTGAGGTTGATGGTAACTCCACTGGGGATACCATTGTTATGTTATGTTGGAAGATTGATGAACTCCGCTGGAGGATAGGAAGAACTTCGCCGAGGACGATCTTTCCGTGGTAATTAGCTGAGGATAACCCAGTTAGAAGCTCTGGTGGGGAATAACTTCTGAACATGATCGGGGAGAGATACGTTGGTACTCTGCAGGGGACAAGCTTCCAGAATCTACTGGGGATAAGCTTCCAGAATCTACTGGGGAGATTGATTCAACTCTCCTGGGGATACTTTTGGAACTGTACTGGGGAATGGACTCCACGGGGTGTCTGGTATTCCGCCGGGGAACAATCTTATATTAGGACTACCGGGGACACTTACTGAGGAATATCTTTATACTCCGCTGGGGAATATTGAGATCTTCTGGGGGTACCCAACTTCCTTAAGGCTGACAGTAGACTAACTCTGCTTGGGGAGAGTATCGCTGACTTGCTAGGGATGTTGTGCCTTTTCGGGGTTGATGGGAGACCAACTCTGCTTGGAGAGATCCTTGCTGACTCTTGTCCTACTCTGCGGCGAGTGAAGGTAACCTGGTCGTTCTTCAGCTGAATCCACCTTGTACTTGGAGGACAGAGCAGCTTGTACCGTTCGGACAATTCTTATTGCCCCAGCTTCTGCGGGAGAAGAAGGCCTATGAGGTGCTTGATACCTGCCGATTGACAAATCTTCTTCTGGTAGGCAAGTGACGAGATGACAGGACATAGTCGTACGCTTTAATCCCTAACTTTTGCCTTGGACCGCCCTTTCGGGTTTTCAGTCCACCGGGATACCCATTTTTGCCCAAGCCGCCTTTTCAGGTTTTCGGCTTGCTGGGTGTACAGATTTTTTCATATTCATCCCTTATTTTTGCCCGAACCCTTTTGGTTCGCCGGGAAGCCCTTATTTTTGCCTAGGTGTGTCAACCTAGCGGGTCTTTGATTTTGCGTAGTATTTTTTCGACTATGTCCACGCTCTCAGGATGTAGGGAGGTGCCCCTGTCAGTAGTGTAGTGTTGCCATACTACCAGAAGATCTTTGTTTGATCGTCCAATGCTCCAAGTGATCCAGATGGAGATTTGCCCCAGGCTGGTTGGCCTTTTGAGAGATTCTCCGAATCTTGACTTAACTGCCCTAGATGATGGACAATGATCATGCCATGCCCCTTGATTGGAAGTGCTTTTGTTCACTAGATATTCTTCGTGCGAATTTCTCTGCTGTTCGAACAAATAGTCATACGCAAACAGTATTATATCAAGAATGCAAAGCTTATGTCTGTCTTGAAGTTTTTTGAAAATGCATTTTTTTCATAAAAACAAGTGAATTTTTTGTAAACTGTGATGTCAACTCAGTATTTTACAGCAAGCCTTAAGGAGTCAGGATACCTTTGTAAAAGTATGCTTTCGAACTAACCCATGCTTCAGCTTGGACTTTTAAGGGTTATAACGTGGCCAGGTTCACGGTTTAAGAAACAAAGGGTAAAGGCTCAAATTTTATTTGTACCCACCCGCTCTTCGTAATGTTCTTCAAACCTAAACTCAGTTGATCGTGCGTTTGACCTTGTTTGGGTCTTTGTCTTGATATTCCAATGATGGTTCGGATGTTGATAATTCATTTGAATAGGCAGTCCTTTCCTTTTATTGAGGATTTGTTGGACCTCTTTCTTTTTGATTTCATTATCCCTGTTTTTTGCCTGAACTGTTTCTTTTGGAATTACAGTCAGCGGGATGCCCCAGTTTTGTAAGTCTCCTTCATAGGTTTTGACTTATTGGGCTTTAGTTTTTTTGTTTTTGTTTTTTTGTTTGGTAATGACTGCCCGTCTTTATGATTATTCAGAACCATCATTGTCTTTTGTTTTGTAAGGACCTCTTTGGTGCCATTCGTTATGCACTTGGATCAACTGAGAGAACTACCCTGCCCCAGGTTATGATTAAGGGTTTTAATTTTCGAAAAGAAAAACTCCAACTTCTTTGGCTCAAAGGGGTTGACGAGGGATTATCTTCCTTATAACTCCAGTGTTTAGGAATTGAAACAATGCATGTACCTCATCAGCGGGGTCTGTTCAAAAGCATACTGTAAAGATCGTGGTATCGTTTTCGTCATCCTCCCTCAAGAGGCTCAGAATTATTAATTGAGAGTTGACATCAAAAAAAAAATGGAAGCAGTTTGAATATAGCGAATGCGAATATATTGATTCAAAATAGACATATGCGATGCATTAATGCAATAACAGCGTTTGACATGATAATCGTTTGAACAATCAAAAGAAAATTACAACTTGAAAATTCTAATGGACAAAAAGTCTTCTCATCTCAGGACTTATTACTTCAAATGGTGAATCCTGTAGGGATGGTAGAAGCACTCAGCCTGACCCACTTGGGTGAAATCCACTGCTCCTTCATTAATCAGGTCCTGGACCTTGTTCTTCAGAGCCCAGCAGTCGGCAGTGTCATGTCCAGGACTATCGGAGTGGTATGCACATTTTTTGTTGGGATGATAGTTAGGAGCAGAGATGTTGGGATTCCAGGGAGGAGCCCTTAGTGTAATCAGATTCAAACTCAACAGGAGTTGTAAAGCTTGAAACAACGACACGTTGAGCTGGGTGAATTGCCTCCTGGACCTGCTAGGCTTACTCTGATCAACCTGTTGCTCTGGGCGGGGTTGTGGTTGGACCTGTGAAGTAGTAGCAGCTTGGAGAGGTCTATTCATTGAACCAAACCTTTGACTTCTTGGAGGCTGATTAATGACTTGGTCCCTGACTTGGACTGGTTGCTTCATGTCTTGATGAAGCTGACTGATCATGGTCCTCAACTCTTCTTGCTCCCGAGCTAAGCCTTGGATGAGAGCCATTTGCCCCGGCATTTGGGTTCTCATTGCATCCACCTCATCTTGTAGATGTTTCAGCCGTTCGTCCTTGTCATCTTCGGGACTTTTCTTGGCCAAATTCCCCACGAGGAGTGCCCTCAGCTCTTCCTGCCCCTTGGATAGGCTTAGGAAGATCTCCCTGAACTGAGTCTCTTGAGCATGAAGACCCTGGTTATCTTGTTAGGAAGCCATTGCTGAAATAAACAGCGAAGAGGGTAAGTGACCTATCAAAAGGGTACCTGTTATGCAATGATATGTATGATATGTATGCAATGTTTTCAAGGACCTCGCGGGATAAACAAGAAACTTTGTTAGAATCTACATTTTGTAGCTTGATGAAAGGCACTGCGTATTGTTGAGAGGCCTTCTTCAAGAGTCAAGGCTCACCATATCGAGTGGGTCATAGCCCCTGACAACCTTGTCTAGAGGAAAATAAATCCCATTTGCCCCTTGCTGGACAGTTGGTTCATCATGACCTGCATCACAAGCCCTTGAGATCCTTGAAATGGGTTAGTCCTTATGTAGGATGCATGCAATGGTATGATGTTATGCTATGCATGGAGTAATGTAGGTAAACCCTGTTATGAGTCCAGATTAAGGACTGTAAACAAAACCTGCAAGAAACTCAAGTGTCAGATAACAAGTATGCAAGTAGTCAAGTTTGAAAGCACACAAGTCACACAAAGAGCCCTTAGAGTTTAGGCCAGCATGAAGTTTGGGATGCTACCCTCTTGAAGTTGGTGGGCTCAAAACCTGTCCTATCAGAAGTAACCGGGTTCTAAGGGTCCCAATATCATTGGATTGCTTTCTGTGTTCATCGTTTCGATTTAGCCACTGAACTGGCGACCGAAATATTCCAAGAAAACAACCCTCAACTGAGTGTAGTATCGAGTATCAACCAACCTCGGACTGCACCAAAGTCAGTTATCTCACTACCCTAAAGAGGCCAAGATGGTTCAATTAAGGTTCCTAAGGTCAGTTGATGCTTCACGACACCACGCGACGGCCCCGTACTCTCCTTGACTTGACTCAAGGGTTACCGGTACTCACCAAAGTGCCACATCAACGTAGCAGACTGCTTCAACCATGTCGGTATACCCCGCACAGTTCCCTCACAGTCTTGTTGCTACTTTCTAAAAAGGTATCCCCCAGATCCGGGTTAGGATCTATAGAACTCCCAAGACAGTACCCACAATAATAAAGCAAACAATTCAGACAATTGAAAACATAAGTGATCTTAGTTCTAAGGTACACCTCACTTTTAAAATCTCCCCAGCAGAGTCGCCAGTTCTGTGATCGGTGGATTTAGAACTGACTGTTTAACGCTGGTTCGCGAAATGTCGCGGAAGCAAGAGTCGCCACCGTCTTTTATTTTCTCCAACATGGACAGGACAAAAGCACAGCAAAATTCCTTATGAGAACGTTTCTCGTTTCGGGAGGTAGATTTATAGAAAGGGAAGGTATTAGCACCCTTTCTATCCATGATTATCCATGGGCTCTTAGATACTTGCTCTTTATGTTTTCAAAATGTTTGCTTTTTAAGATGTGAGTGGGTTTGAAAAAGTTCCATTTAAAGATTTCAGAATGACTCTTGTATCTGTCCTCAAGAGTGTTTGAAAAATTGTTTCGAAAGCTTTTTGAAAGTGTCTGTGTGAAAAGAGTTTTGATTTGTTTTTGAAGAGAGCAAGTATCCATGAGTCATCTACCTACCCTAAGGAATTAGGCTGTGTAAAAGTCCTTAAGGTAGTGCCATTCCATCATTGAGAGGTAGGTAGCACCACCGTTGGAGGTGTTCGGATCAATTCGAGTGTAGGGACAGTGTGGTCACCGAAGCAACAGTAGGACACCTTAGAAGCTACCCTTATGTCCTTGATCCTTTTTTAATCTGAGGCAACCATTTCGAGGCAACTATTTCGAGGCAACTGATTCGAGGCAACCATTTCGAGGCAACTTGTTTCGAGGCAACTGGATCATGGACATAAGGACCGCTAAAACGTCCTATACTTGACGACCACGTTTCGAAGGTAACAGGTGAGGCGTACCCTAGAAGTGGTGTGTGTATTTGTGTGTTGTTTTCAGTTTACATTTATCTTTGAACATGCATCATTGTGAGCTACGGGTTGATTTTATTTGTCATACAAATCTTGTCATGCATAATTAACAGTTTAATAATTTGTGGGAAGTAAATTGCGGAAAATTAAATCTAAGCTATTACAAGGCACGGGTCTATACATCGCCAAAATACAAAGACCCGTTTTTGATAAAAATGCGGAAAGTAAAAAAAAAAAGACCTAATTACTATTACATCCGGAAAGCAGTTACATAATAATTGATAAAGAAAATAATGCGCGAAAAGAACAAATTGGAACGTCCGAGGGTTTTGACCCTTTGCTTGAAATTAAATTAAATTAAAGTCTAATTATTATTTAATTAAAGAAAGGTGTTTTTTTTTGTTGTGTTTTTTGTATTTAATTAATATTAAACCTAAAACTAATTATTTAAATAAAAGAAAAAAGTATTTTTGGTTTTTTAATGTCTTTAATGAAAAATAAAAAATAAAATAAAATAAAGTCAAAAGTTAGTAAAACCTAATTCTAATTTATTTTATTTATTATGAAAAAGCCAAAATTAAACCTAATTAAACTAAATTAATTTGTTAGAATTTATTTACAAAAAATAATTAATAGTGAAATTACTAAATAATAATAATACTAAAAATGTTAGTTTTCTGAATTTTATTATGAAAAAAATGTTAATTGGTTAGTGATTAATAAAAAGAATAACGATTAATTAATTAAAGGAAAATAATAAAAATAGAGAGAGAGTTTAGGAGTATACGAGCCTGATTGGAGGGGTGAAACAGCTATTCGCGTCATGTGTAAACTGTTTTGTTTTGGCCATTTGTGTTTTGTCTTTTGGCCATTTGTGTTCTGGCCTCAACGTTCCTTAACCTTCTCAAGATGTCTGTCTCGCCATGTATTGGTGTCATGTGTAAAATGTTCTGTTTTGGCCATTTGGCTTTTGGCTTTTGGCCATTTGTGTTTTGGCCTCAACGTTCCTTAATGAACCTGCATGAGATCCTGTCTAAAATCTGCAATGTTGAATCTCATGAACACATTAAATAAAATCATAAAATGCAAATAAAGCCAATATATGAAGAAATTTAATGTTTAGGCACAATATGACATGTATGAATGATTATACCCTTTTGATCATGGAGATCAAACCAGCCTTACTCTTACTGAAAAAGTAGTGACATGAATGCTTTTATGCCCTTTTGATCATGGAGATCAAGCCAGCCTTACTCTTACTGAAGAAGTAATAAGATGTTGGTTTGTAACTGACATAGCTTGTTTGTAGTGAGATGTTGTTTTTTAACCGGGATGACTTGTTTGTAGTGAGAGAGGGATTTGTAATAAGGATTTCAAGGTTTTAGGGTTCTTGAAAGAATTTGATATTCTGAAAGCATTGTGGCAAGGTTTTTTTTCCTCTTTTTTCTCCTCTCTGGTTTGTGTGAAAAGAAGGTGATTATATAATGGAAATTAGGATAAAGAAAATGGACTTTGAATGTGCAATTGGGTCTCCAATGTTCACTTGAGTTCGTCACTTTCTAGGCTAAATCGCAGGGACTTAAGTGTAATTTTTGAAGTTGAAATGTGAAAACAAAATGTAGCCGACATCGAGAACTAACTCCTGTCCGAAAATCGGCTCAATCGGATAAACGGTGAATTAGTTATGAATTTTTGAAGTTTCAGCTCAGACAAACTTATTTTGGGCTCCAGTGTCGACTCTGACACGTTCTTCAATAAAAAACTGGTATTGATCGGAGCATAATCCAGTCTCGACTTTTGAAGCAAAGTTGTAGATCTATGAATCAGTGACTTTGTGTAAAAATATGAGCCCAATCCGATAAAAATTGACCGAGTTATGAATTTTTGAAGTTTCGGCCCAGATGAAATAATATTCAGCATTTAGGATTTTCAGCGTGTCACGCACTCTGAGCAAAAAACGAAGGCCTTTTGAATACCGTTTGAACTCAATACCTTCTGTGAAAATGTAGTCAACTCAATTTGTGAAATTTTGGCGCAGGAACCAGCTCGATACGATGAAAATCGACCAAGTTATGATTTTCTGAACATGACGCAAATAAACTTTTGTCACAAATTTTCTGTATGAAAATACTTGATAAATCCACATTTTTGAAGACCTTCTGATTGAAATTGGCTTCTAGCCGTGAGAGATGAAAACGTAGATAATGTCAAGACGGAATTTAGGCCACCGGAACGGGTTCAAAACGAGCCACTATCTTCAAGTTATGAATTTTTTAGCGCGTAAAAACTGCACTTTCAGCACACTTTTTCACCATATTTCTTCGAGAAAACTCACACATTCGGATACCTTCTTTAAAGAATTGACTCTTGAGCCAAACCTGAATTTGAGAATACGTTATCAGAGATATCTTGGCGAAATAACACCTGAATATGACGCGCCAGGTTGGACTTGTGAATTTTTCTTGAAATGTTTTGAGAAATATGGGAGGGCAAATTTTGGGGTACAACAACCGCCCTTTTGGGTTTTCAGTCCACCGGGAAACCCTTTTTTGCCCAAGTCACCCTTTCGGGTTTTCAACTTGCTGGGTGTACAGATTTTTTGTTTTATCCCTAATTTTTGCTTGAACCTTTTGGTTCGCCGATATGCCCTTGTTTTCCCCAGGTGTATCAACCTAGCGGGTCTCTTTATGTGTAGTATCTTTTGACCATGTCTGTGTTCATAGGGTACGGCAGGTCGTCACCATCCATGGTGGTCAAGATCATTGCTCCACTAGAGAAAATGTTTTTGATTATAAATGGTCATTCGTATGTAGGAGTCCATTTGCCCCTATGATCACCTTGCGGTAGTATGATACATTTGATCACCAGATCTCCAACTTGATACACTTGTCGTCTGACCTTTTTGTTGAAAGCCTTGATCATCCGTTTTTGATACATTTGACCGTGACAGACAGCAATAAGCCTTTTCTCATCAATCAAGTTTAGTTAATCAAGTCGAGTCTGAATCCAATCTTCTTCATTCAACCCTGCATCCTTCATAATTCTCAGAGAGGGGATCTGGACCTCAATAGGCAAGACAACCTCCATGTCGTATATCAGAGAATAGGGTGTTGCCCCGGTTGACGTGCGAGTTGTGGTACGATACTCGTGGAGAGCGAAAGGTAGCATCTCATGCCAGTCTTTGTACGTGACTGTCATTTTTTGTATGATCTTTTTAATGTTCTTATTCGCGGCTTCAACAACACCATTCATCTTTGGCCGGTAAGGGGAAGAATTATGATGTTGGATCTTGAATTGCTCGCACAAGGCGGTGATCATATTATTGTTCAAGTTTGTACCATTGTCTGTAATGATCCTCTCCAGGATACCATAAAGATAGATGAGATTCTGCTTGATGAACCGGGCGAAAACATTCTTGGTTACGGAAGCGAAAGAAGCTGCTTTCGCTCACTTGGTGAAATAGTCAATGGCCACTAAGATGAAGCAATGTCCATTGGAAGCTGTTGGCTTGATTTCCCCAATCATATCAATTCCCCACATAGAAAAGGGCCAAGGAGCCGTCAAGACATTTAGAGTAACCGGAGGTACGTGCACCTTGTCAGCATAAATCTGACACTTATGCCACGTTCGAGAGTGTTGATAGCAATATGCTTCCATGGTAGACCAGTAATAGCTTGCCTGTAGGATTTTCTTTGCCATCGTATGCCCACTGGAATGGGTGCCAAAAGTGCCTTTATGTAACTCAGCCATGATCCTTTCAGCTTCAACCTTGTCTAAACATCGAAGTAACACTGAGTCATGGTTGCGTTTGTAAAGGATGCCATTACTAAGGAAGAATTTAGCAGAGAGTCTCCTTAAGAACTTCTTATCATTGGCTGAAGCTCCTTCAGAATATTCTTGAACCTTGAGATGCCTCTTGACTTCGTGAAACCAAGGCTGGTCCACCATCTCTTCAGTATTAATCTCGTGACAGTGTGATGGTTCGTCCCTTCGTTCAATGGTGATCTGGGGAGCCTCGTTATCCCATTTAAGTTTAAACATAGATGAAATTGTGGCTAGTGCGTCTGCTAGCTGATTTTCTTCTCGCGGGAAGTGCTCGAAGGTAATCTCCTCAAAATGTGGGAGCAACGTCAAAACTTGTTCTTTGTAAGGGATAAGGTTAGGGTGTTTGGTTTCCCATTCCCCTTTGATCTGACTGATAACCAAAGTTGAATCTCCAAATACATTCAACGATTTGATCCCCAAGTTTATGGCAGCTTTGAGACCAAAGATGCACGCTTTGTATTCCTCCATGTTATTTGTACAATTGAAGTAGAGTCTTGCAGTAAATGGAGTATGACACCCTTCAGGAGATATGATTACTGCACCAATACCATTGCCGAGTGCGTTAGATGCCCCATTAAAAACCAGGGTCCATCGGGATCCTTGTTCAGGTCCGTCATATGGCCTGAATTCTTCACAGTTGTTTACCATCATGATGTCTTCATCTGGGAATTTGAACTTAATGGACTGGTAGTCTTCCACAGCTTGGTGAGCAAGTTGATCATCTAGTACACTGCCCTTTATAGTTTTCTGGGTAGTATACTGTATGTCATATTCTGTTAGGATCATCTGCCATCTCGCTATTCTCCTAGAGAGAGCATGTTTCTCGAAGATGTATTTTATCGGATCCATTTTAGATATCAACAAGGTAGTATGGGTCAGCATATACTGTCTTAGCCGGCGAGCAGCCCATGCCAGAGCGCATCAAGTTTTCTCGAGCAGTGAATATCTTGTTTCACAGTCGGTAAACTTTTTGCTCAGGTAATAAATAGCATGCTCTTTTCGGCCAGACTCGTCATGCTGCCCCAGCACACACCCTATTGAATTTTCCAAAACAGTCAGATACATGATCAATGGTCTTCCCTCGACTGGTGGCATTAAAACAGGAGACTCTTGCAGGTACTCTTTGATCTTGTCGAAAGTAGTTTGGCATTCATCATTCCATTTGACTACCTGATCTTTCTTCAGTAGTTTGAAGATTGGTTCACAGGTAGCTGTCAGGTGAGAAATGAATCTGGCAATATAGTTCAAACGTCCAAAAAATCCTCTGACTTCCTTCTCAGTACGAGGAGCAGGCATTTCTTGTATCGCTTTTACTTTGGTAGGATCTACTTCAATATCTTGATTGCTGACGAAAAAGCCTAGGAGCTTACCAGACCTTACCCCAAATATGCACTTATTTGGGTTCAACCTTAGCTTGTACTTCTTTAGTCTCTCAAACAGTTTTTGTAAATGATCAAGATGCTCTTCTTCTATTTGAGATCTAGTTATCATGTCGTCCACGTAGACCTCTATTTCATGATGTATCATGTCGTGAAATAGAGCTACCATGGCACGCTAATAGGTTGCCCCAGCATTCTTCAGTTCGAATGGCATAACCTTGTAGCAGAATATCCCCCATTGTGTGACAAAGGTTGTCTTCTCCATGTCCTCAGGCGCCATTTTGATTTGGTTGTAACCTGAGAAACCGTCCATGAAGGAAAACACCTTGTGTTGTGCAGTATTGTCAACTAGGATGTCAATGTGGGGAAGTGGGAAATCATCCTTAGGGCTTTCCCTATTCAAATCTCTGTAGTCCATGCACATTCGTACCTTGCCGTCTTTTTTAGGCACGGGAACGACATTGGCAACCCATTGCGGATAAGAGGTGACGGCCAAGAATCCAGCATTGAATTGTTTCGTGACTTCTTCTTTAATCTTCTCCGGCATATCTGGTCGCATGTGACAGACCTTTTATTTTACTGGTGGGCAATCCTCTTTTGTAGGTAGACGACGTACCACAATATCTACATCAAGTCCTGGCATGTCTTCATACGACCAGGCAAAGACCTCAACATATTCGTGTAGCAAATGAATGAGACGCTCCTTGACATTGGGTTCCAGATTGGCACCCACCTTGACCTCTCTTATGTCTTCTTCGGTGCCTAGGTAGATTGTATCCACTGGCTCTTCGTGGGGCTGAATGGCTCTCTCTCTTCTTGTAGTAGCAATCTAGAAAGTTCCCCTGATACTTCATAATCTTCCTCACCTTCTCCTTCGGCTTGGTATATTAGATTTTCAGAGTCACAGAAGGCCATAGCAGAACCGTTACCCATGGGATCTCGAATGGATGTAGACCTGCATTGTGAGTGTGAGTGTGTGTAAGGGTATAGCTATCTTTGAAAGAAATGAAAAATGTTAAAGAGAAAAACAATGAGCATAAAGTTTGTATGCAAAACATCCATGATTCATTGATGTCATATGGAAATGAGATGATAACCCTTACAAATGGACCATTGTGCCTTGGGTAAGACACAAGGTTTTAAGAGTTTAAATTATTTTAATATTACAGATCCAACAAAATGTAAAGACTAATTATTATGGGATAAAAGTGATCGGGACAAAATCTCTAGCCTCCCAATTGCTGAGCCCTCCACTGACAGTTGGGAAGATCCAATCCTCCAGGTTGCAGCCATCTTCATCATTCTCTACCGCATTGACTTCACGGTTGTTGATCTTCAAGGGCGATCCTCCAGCACGAGCGCGGCGTACAGCCTTCTGAGCACTTGAAGTGAAACCCAGGCCAAACTTGTCAGACTTGTATAGGATATCTGGGATTTGTCCCCAGATAGTGCACCCACCTTCTTCTATTACTTCCTTTGCATCCTTTAAAGATGACATTCTGAGTGGAGGCCTTGTGATCTTGGGAATAGCCCTGTTTACTGCCATATCTTGCGGGACTTCCTCAAAGTGTTGGAATGGAGTTTTAATAAATTCACCATCTAACTCCACATATCTGAAGGAATTGAGATGGCTGATCATATACTCTTCTTCTCCATGAACGGTGATAATCTTCCCTTGAATCGGATACTTCAGCATTTGGTGCAACGTAGAAGTGACAACACCAGCATTGTGAATCCACGGTCTACCTAGCAAGCAGGAATATGAAGGGAGCATATCCATTACATAAAAAGTTGAATCAAATGTTTGGGTTCCAACCTTTATGGGGATATCCACTTCCCCATGCACCATCCTTTTTGAGCCGTCAAAGGAACTCACTACTATGTTGCTTGGCTTTAATGTCAATCCCTCACAGTCAAGCCTATCAAGAGCTTTTTTAGGCAATACATTCAGAGATGAGCCAGTGTCCACCAAAACATGATCCAAGGTTGTGCCCCTACATTCAACCGAGACATGCAATGCCTCATTATAATTTCTTCCTCTTGGCGTTAAATCAGCATCCGAAAAACCTAGACCATTATCTGCAGTCAAGCTGGCTATGCAGTCTTAGAACTAATCGGCAGGTGTTTCTTAGGGTACATGGGCAGTTTTTAGGAATTTTACCAAGGCTTTTGCATGCGAATCGGAACATAGTAGTAAAGCCAACATGGAAATTTTGGATGGAGTTTTCCCCAGTTGTTCAACTACATCATAGTCACTTCTTTTTATGATCTTTAGAATTTCCTCCATCTCTTTATGGGAGGTCTCAGGGATAGCCAATGATTGTGCCTTTGTCCGGACAGGCTCAAACATAATACTTTTACCTCGAGTCTCAGTGAACTCGGTAGCAGGAATGTCAGTAGGAGTGATAGCAGGGATTGTAACAACTTTGTCAGTTGGAGCATTGGTGGAGATGGTTGTAGGACTAGTGTGATACGGTGGGAGAACTAACTAGTGTTTTGCGTTCGTATTCGCACTTGTGCGGTTAGCAAGAGTCGCCACCGACTTTTTATTTTATCCTAAAGGAAAGGTTAAAAAAGCACAGCAAAAACCTTTTGAGATATTTCGTGGGTTCGGGGGGTAGATTATGAAAAGGGAAGGTATTAGCACCCTTTTCATCCATGGTTATCCATGGGCTCTTAGTTACTTGGTTTTTTAGATCACTTGCCTTGTTTTTCGATTGCTTTGAAAATTGTGTGTGTGGGTGCTTTTGAAAATGTTTTGGAAAAAGATGCCTTGTCTTAGGCAACTAATGTATTTGACTCGTGTTTGAGTGTTTTACAAAAGTGTGAATCTTTTCGAAAAGATGTTTTCAAATGTTTTTGAGAGTTTGTTTGAAAGTGTGGTGGATTGTGGTTTTTGAGAAGAAGGCAAGTGTTTTTGGCAAGTTTGATCTCAAGTAACTAAGAGTTTTGTCTACCCTATTGTACTCAAAGGTTTTTGTCATGTTTTAACCTCTTTTAACAATTTTGTTCCACCATTGAAATTGATGGACAATCTTGCGTTTAGGAAGTTTATTCGGGACGGGCGCGGGTCATCGTGTGGACCATGAATGCAATGATGCCAAGTGTCTTTGGCAATTCGCTTTGAAGGGACTATGATCATTCCGTTTAGGCAACATTTTTGAGACTTATGATCATTTGATTTTGTTTTGCCAAAGATACTCGACGTGCAAGCATGGCCCATTTTGGAAGGCAACATGTGGGATTACCCTAGGGGGTGCAAGTGTGATTGTGTATTGATTACATGTATTTGTCTTGTATTAGGTTATCTAGCGTTTGATTTTATGTACATACAAACCCTAGGTCTAACCATGGTATAATTGGAAAACTGTAAATTGCGGAATGTAAAATCTACGCTATTACAAAATAGTGTCCGGGAGTGGGGGTATAAATGTACAAGGGGATGAGACTTATAGTACCCAAATAAATTACAACCAAATCGAAGTCGCAATCAAATGTAAATATCGAATATACAAATATAAGATAAAAATGTGTATAGGGCAATGTATTGTGTAAGTGTAAGTGCGAGATGTATATGTATGTGTAATTATGTACAAGCGCGAATTGTGGAATTGAAGCGTATTAGGGTTTGACCTAGAGAAATGTTTTTAAATGAATCTTTGATTTGTATGTTTAATTATGTGCAAAAGAAAATGAAAGTGTTTTTTAATTAAATGTTCAAGTTTTAATTAAAAAGTATTTTAGTCAAATGTTTTAGAATTTCAATATTAGAAAAATGTATATATTGTTATGTACAAATATGTATATTAATTAAAAAAAGGTTTTCAATTTTAATTATATGATAAAAATGATATGTATTATTTTATATACAAATATTTTTAAAAGAGATATTTTAACTATATGATAAATAATATGTACAAATGCATTTCAATGTGTTAAGTGCAAATGTATTAAATTAAAAAAATATAAGGTGTTTATAAAGGTTAGTTGTTAATATTTTGGTTAAAAAAAGTATATGATTTATAAAAAGAAAAAGAATAGGTTAGTATTAATGAAAATGTTTGTAAAGAAATGTTAATGATTTTTGATGGGCTTTGGGGAAGGCAGAAACGGGTCAAGCCCATGTCAAACCAAAGGCAAAATTAGGGTTTCACGTTTGTTTGTTCAATTGGTAACGCATAGGGTTTGGGACGCGCCGTTTGCTTAGTTTCGTCTTCTCCGAGCATCTTCCTGAGCAACCCACTCCGGCCACCAGCGCTACCCTCAGACCTCTCTTCCCTCCAGTTCAGTGGATTCGTGGTTCAAGGTTTGTTTCAATGCTCTTTTTTTCTTCTGTGAACGATACGCGTTTTAGATTTGTTTTAAGTTGAGTTTTCATTATTATGAGGTGAAGGGGAACAAAAAGGAATAACGCTCACTACCTGACCTTGGAGGAGGAGGAGAGAAGAGTGGAGGTGCTGAGGAGGCCGGAGCGAACGGAGGAGGGTTTTGCGCGATTCTTCGCTTCTTGGGGACCCTGGTATCTGTTATCTTTTGATATTTTAGGGTTTTGATGATGATGTATACTGAGAACCCTTTCCCTTCTTTCTTCTTCTTCTATGTCACTGATGCTTATGTATTGTTGCCTGAGTATTTGTATGCTTGAGTATTGTTGCCTGAGTATTTGTATGCTTCTTGTTTGACTTCTATGAGTTGCCTAGCATTTTTGTTGAATGGTTGCCTTGAGATGAACTTGCCTCTCCTGTACGTTTGCTTGCCTTTAGACCTTTGAATGACTTGAGTTGCTTGCCTTATTGCCCAGTGATGTGTACACTGAGGGCCTGATGGATTTGCCTTGGAAGGTTGCTTTGAATACTTTCTCTTCTTCTCTCGTGTTGCCTTTGCTTCTGTCCCTGAGTTGCTTATGCTTGTCTTGAATGGGATGCCTTTGGAAAGTTTATTGCCTATGATGAGGAAAAAAAAGCTCTGAGGCTTAATGTTGGTTTTGACTGCTTGACAGTAGGTTGAGGGATTTGGATTTGGAAAGCTAGGCCATGTTTGTTTTGCAAGCTATGCTGTGGTTTTGGGTAGCTTTTGAACAGGGTGCTGGTAGTTTTTGTTTATGTGTTTGTAGTAGGCTTGGCATTAGCAGGTTTTGAGGTTAAGACAGGGTGTTGGTCATTCTGGTATGAGGTTAATGCAGGTTGAGCATGGTGGTTCTGTTTGACAGTGTGGTTGAGCTTGCAATGGGTTTGAAATATTTCTGAGTTTTTGTATATCTTTTTTCTCTCTTGCTATGCTGAACTGAGTTGTGTTTTCAGGTTTTTAGGCTTGGGTTTTGTGAGACTGATGCAGGTTTTTGGGCTTGAGATGTGTTATGTTTTTTGAGATGTTCAGTGTTTGAGTTTTTGAAAAAGGTTTGATAACTTGTGAGGTTTCAGTTTTGAAGCTTGAGGTTGTTAACCCTGTTCTGATTCACAGTTTGCAGGTTATATGCTTGCTTGGTTATGAGGCTTTTTTTTTGAACTTGGTAGCCAGTTTTCAGTTTTGTATATTTTCCCTTTTTTACCTCACCTTTCCTGCTGAACTGAGTTCTTTGGATTATATCTCTTTTTTGTGTCTTGCTGCCTATGTCTCAGACCCTGAACTCCGCCTATGCTTCTATTATCTCTTTTTCTCACTCTATAGTACAGCTTTAGAATTTTATATGATTATTGTTGTACCATGTTCTGAAGGGGCCTATGGGAAATGATGTTTAGCTTGCATAACACATTTTCTGCATCTTCTTTATCTCTCTTTTGACAGTTTGGATCTGACTTTGCATTTTGATATCTTTTCCAAAATCTTCTTTGACAGCTTTTGAGTACTTTCTTGATTTTCTTTGAGTGGACTTTGGCATTTTGACAGTAGCTTGCCTTTTGCTTTTGATAGAAAGTTGAAATTGGATTTTTTTTCAGTTTAGTTTGAATTTGAAGTTGAGATTCTATGCAGTCTTGAATTTTGGAACTTATACTTTTGACATTTGCATTTCATGAACGAAAAATCTTCCCTCTTTGTGAACCGGGAGAGATCCCGTGATTTGCAGAGAGGGTCAACTGATCCCAGTCAGTGGCCCCTAATGATGAGCAATATTTTATCTGTCTCTTTTAAATGCCTTCTGACTTTTCTTGTTTTCTTCTCTTTTTGCAGATAAAAAGTGGAGCACCGGAGCGGAGTGAAGAATGAAGAATATTAGAAAATAGGATAGTTTTTTTATTTTATGTAATATTTTAAATCAATGTAGATTATTGTTCATAATTTTAAATTATAAACAACAATTTGTACAAATAATTCAAATATCAATAAAAGTCTAAATTATCCAATTAATTCTAATTTTCTTTATTGTTTATTTATTTATTTAAAATTCTTTGAATTAAAACAATTGAAAAATAAATTTCAATCATTCAATTTTAGAATAATAAATAACTTAAATAAAAACAACATTGATCAATTAAACCTGTCTTATTCAAAATCCAAAGCAAAGCAGCAGTCAACCAAATAGACTGATCAAACGCATTCCTTCTTCACTGATTTGCCATAAACACTGTGAACCCAATACTGCATACTGTATCTGACTGGCCCAATCAAAACGTACTGAATTCAAACCACTGTCTCTTTTTACTGATTAAATTATGAACAATGCAAATTCAACCCGAAACTCGGAATAAACCGCAAAGTACTGTGGAATTTCAATTCTTCTGAGAATATGCCCATAAAACCCTAATTCCTGATTAAATGCCAAATCACGCTCGCCTGATCAAAATTGAATCAAAAACCATCCAAACCCTAAGCCCACTGTATGAAATAATTCAGAGTCCTAAAAATCAGTATAAACCCTAATTTTGCTTGACTGTCAAGAAAAGTCCGTTTGTCCGATTCTTGAGCCAGTTTGAAAAATCAGGAAATGTCTGAAGTTGAGATTTCTTGTGGAAAAACACGAGGGCAAATTTTGGGGTACAACAGTTGCCCCTGTTCAATCTTCTTTGACCTGAAGAGTTAGATTGGCAAGTTTGCCTTTCGCGACTTGAAGGTAAAAGGAGATTGGACACTAATGTGCCCAGAAAATTTGCGCTCGTTGATGTGACAGTGGAGGTGAATGGGCTTAAAGATGCCATTTGGTGATGGGCTTAAAGATGCCATCTGGTGCGAGAGAATTTGTCGGAGGATGGGCTTACAGATGCCATTCGGCGACTGCTGGTAGGAGGATGGGCTTACAGATGCCATCTGGACATGTTGAACTGTATGTCAATGGTGAGTGGACAAGTATCAGAAGGGCCTCCATGTTTTGGGACATCTCTGAATTGGGGTCTGACCAAGCAACAGATTGACGTCCATGTCTGGAGAATCTGTAAGCTATCTGAGATTGAATAAGCAATAGAGCAGCATCCGTTGTTGGGACGTGTCCGTAAACTATTTTCAGAAATTGAGAAGAGTCTGAATCAGTTGGTAGATTGACATCCGTTGTAGGGAAGAATCCGTAAACTGTCTTCAAAAGTTGAGAAGAGTCTGAATCAGTTGGTAGATTGACATCCGTTGTAGGGAAGAATCCGTAAACTGTCTTCAAAAGTTGAGAAGAGTCTGAACAAATCGGTAGATTGACATCCGTTGTAGGGAAGAATCCGTAAACTTGTTTCAGAAGTCTTGAAGTTGAAGAGGAACCGGTGTAAGGTTTCTGCTGATGCGTCTGAATGAATCTGGAATAAGTATCAGAATGTCGCTGTGTCTGGGTCACATCTGAACTATTTCTGGATGAATCTCGGGAGATGATCTTTGTCTGTCGACTGATCTTTCCTGAAAAGGCAAAGGGTTAGTTGTATGTAATGTTATGATGCATGATGCAATGTACGTGACATTGATGTTTATGATATGATTGTGATGAATGCGCATGTAAGCTGATGAGCTAATCTTGCCGAGGATACATGAATCCGAGATGGCTGAAGATAAAGGCATCCTGGCTGCTGCCGGGGAAAATAAATCCTTGGTTGTCGCTGGGGAAGAGAAATCCTGATGACCTCTACTGGGGGGTTCCAAACTAGTAGACTCATGCCGGGGAGACCAGATTGAGAGTCTTCGGCTTGACGGGAAATAACTCTGGAGACTTCACTGGGGAACTCAAGATTTCTCCTTCCAAAACTCTGTGGGGAGAAGGTTTAAAAGTCTGACTCCGCTGGGGATTGATAAACTGAAGTTTTAGCTTTGCTGGGGATTTGCAAAGATAAGTTACTGTTGGGGAATTTTGATGAACTCCGCTGGGGATAGGAAGAATTTTGGCGAGCACGATCTTCCGTGGTGGTTAGCTTGAGAAGAATCTGAACAAGCGATAAGTTAACATCCGTTTACTTGGAGAACCCGTGAACTATCTTCAGAAATTTTGAAGTTGAATCAGCAATAGAGCCGCATCCGTTGTTGGGAAGCGTCCGTAAACTAATTTCAAAGGTTTGCATCTGAACAAGCTGGTAGATTAACATTCGTTACTTGGGAAGAATCCATAAACTGTTTTCAGAAGTCTTGAAGTTGAATCAGCAATAGAGCCGCGTCCGTTGTTGGGAAGCGTCCGTAAACTGTTTTCAATGGTTTGAGAAGAGTCTGAACAAGTCGGTAGATTAACATCCGTTGTTGGGAAGAATCCGTAAACTGTTTCAGAAGTCTTGAAGAGGGACCGGTGTAGGGCTCCCTGAAGATGAGCTTGTGCAAAACTGCCTCGGGTTTGAACACTTTTGACATTCGAATGCCCCAAGTGGTGATGTAGATAAATTCCTGGCTTATTACAGGTGTTGGTCTACAATCGGTCGTTCACAGATGTTTCCTGGGTTGTTGCAGGTGTTGATCTGGAATTCTTCAGACATGCCCTGGCTGGATACAGGAATCGAATCTGGAAAGGTGATAGTTGATAGATATGCCCTGGCTGGATACAGGAATCGAATCTTCAAACTCTTCAGACATGCCCTGGCTAGATACAGGAATCGAGTCCGGAAATGTGGTCAACAGATATGCCCTGGCTGGATACAGGAGTCGAATCTGGAAATACTCGTCAACAGATATGCCCTGGCTGGATACAGGAATCGAATCTTCGAACTCTTCAGACGTGCCCTGGCTAGATACAGGAATCGAGTCTGGAAATGTGATCAACAGATATGCCCTGGCTGGATACAGGAGTCGAATCTGGAAATGTTGTAGTTGATTTGTTGGACACTTTTGACATTCGAATGCCCCAAGTGGTGAAGAAGGAGTCTTGAATCGGATTACTCTGCACATTGAGAGATTTCTTGAAATCTTGACTGGACTGCCCCAGGTTAATTAGATTGTGACATGTCATGCCCCTTTGTTGATAAGGGATTTGATGGAAGTGTTATCCTCTTGAAGTGATTTTGACTTACCGAGAGAGTTTTCGTTCCTCCGAACCTTCGCTGTATGAATTTCTTCGCTGTCAAACAAAAGGGTCAAATGCAGACAGTGATATTCAGATAATGCGAAGTTTATGTTTGTCTTTGAAATTTTGAAAAATGCGTTTTTAGCAGAAAACTTTTCATAAGACAAGTCAACACAAGATTTAGAGCAAAGCCCTACAGGAGTCAGGATACCTTTTGTAACAGTATGCTTTCGAAATAACCCATGCTTCAATTAGGACTTTTGAAGGGTTGTAACGTGGCCTGGTTCACGGTTTAAGAAACAAAGGATAAAGGCTCAAAGTATATTTGTACCCACCCGCTCTTCGTGATGTCCTTCAACCTAAGCTCAGTTAATTGTGCGTCGCACTCTGTTTTGAGTTCGGAACGACTTTTGGGCGATGGTTCACCAGTTGAATTTTGGGGGAGACAGTCATCATCTCCTTTTTTCTTTTTCAACACTTTTCATGTTGTTGAGGGTTTTGTAATGACCTCACTATTTTGATTTTGATTTGTTATCCCTAACTTTTGCCTGACTGTTACCGTTTTCGGGATTACTGTCAGCGGGATGCCCCAGCTTTCCTAAGCCTCCTTTATAGGTTCTGGCTCAGTGGGCTTTTCTCTTTTGAGAGATTGACTGTCTATGTGATAGGGAACCACCCCGGTCTTTTGATTCCAAAGGAACGCTTTCTTTTTTGACGTCGTTCGTTGTATTACGAACTGAGAGTTTGCGACTTCAATGCGCATTTTCTTTTGAATTAACAGAGATACTACCCTGCCCCAGGTTTATATCAAAGGTTTTGATCGTTTAGAACAGGAAACTCCTACTTCTTTGGCTCGAAGGGGTTGACTAGGGATTAACTTCCTTATAACTCCAGTGTTTGGGAATTGAAAGAAATGCCTGTACATCATCAGCAAGGTCTGCTCAAAAGCATACTGTATAAGATCACGGTATTGTTTCGTCATCCTCCCTCTAAAGGCTCACAGCTTTTTATCAAGAGTCAAATATCATAAAGAAAAGCATAAGAGTAGTGAAACGAATGGATGAATTCAAGACAAACATATGCAATGCATTAATGAAAACAGAGTTTAACATCAACAGATAATTGTTTGATAGCAAAAGAAATTACAACTTTGAAAATTCAAAAAGAAGCAAAAGTCTTTCAGCTTGAGCTTCGTCACTTCAAGCGGAGAACCCTTTAACGGAAGATTTTCATCTCGCCGTCTGGCATGAATTCCAGCACCCCAATGTCGATCAGATCTTGAATCTTGTTCTTCAAGGCCCAACAGTCGTTGGTGCTGTGTCCCGGGCTGTAGGAGTGGTAAACGCAGACTGCGTCGGGATTAAAGTGAGGAGAGGAGATATTGAGCTTCTGAGGAGGGTCCTTTACAGTAAGCAAATTGACCTCCAACAGGCGCTTCAGTATGAAGAATGATGGTATTTCAGTCTCCGTAAACTGTCTTCCCGACTTTTCTTGTTTACGCCGATTGCCCCGTTGACGCTGGCGAGGTTGTTGATGGGATTGTGACCCTGAAGCTAGCAAAGGAGCTTTCCCCTTGTCTTCTTGAGTGGATGGAGGCTGAGCGGTGATTTGCTCTTCAACCTCAGATGCTTGCCCCAGTTGGTTGTTTGGAAGCAGTTGGCGGACAAGAACTCTGAGTTCTTCTTGTCTTTGAGATAGGTCTTGGATGAGAGCCATTTGGCCCACCAACTGTCCCATCATTTGAGTCCTCAGTGTTGTCAGATCAAACTGCAGCTCCGCAATCTGATCACTCCTGGCGTTGTTGGAATTCCCCAGGCCTTTGGTGAGGAGAGCTTTCATCTCTTCTTGCCCCGGAGACAAGTTCAGGAACATCTCCTACAGCTGAGCAGTCTGGTCCTGGATGTCTTTGACAGACCTTTCTAGAGCCATCTCTTGCTGAAATAAACAGCAGGAGAGTAAGGAAACCTGAAAAAGGGAAAGACTGTCAAAATGCAATGCATGATATGTGGATGCATGCTTTCAAGGATCTCTTGGGGTAAACACAAGAAAATGTTAGAGGTTGAACTATGCTCTTGGATTGGAGATCTCTGCACCAGTGGACGTCCTTCCGCGAGAATCAAGCTCACCATGTCGAGTGGGTCATAGCCACTGATTCAAGTTGTTGTACTTGATCTTTGACTGGAGAGCTTTGTATCGGTGGATGTCTTTTCCACTAGAATCAAGCTCACCATGTCGAGTGGGTCATAGCCACTGATTCAAGTTGTTGTACTTGATCTTTGACTGGAGAGCTTTGTATCGGTGGATGTCTTTTCCACTAGAATCAAGCTCACCATGTCGAGTGGGTCATAGCCACTGATTCAAGTTGTTGTTCTTGATCTTTGATTGGACTGGTTAGAGGAGAAACCCCCTTGCCCCTTGATAGATGTCTGGCTCAACGTAATCCTGCATCAACAGAACCCTCGAGATCCTTGAAATGGTTATTGAAAATGCTAGAATGCTATGGTATGATGTCATGATGTTATGTACATGTATGCGAAAAGCAGGCAAGTGTATATACAGGCAAACATATTCACACAAAGCACACCAGGCCTTAGGTTTAGGCTTGCATGAGGTTCAGGTACTACCCTCTTTCAGTTTGTTGGTTAAAACCTGTCCTACCAAAAGTAACCGGGTTCTAGAGGTCCCAACGTCACTGGATTGCTTTCATTGTTCATCGTTTCGATTTAGCCACTGAACTGGCGACCGAAATATTCCAGGAAAGCAACCCTCAATCGAGTGTAGTATCGAGTATCAACCAACCTCGGACTGCACCAAAGTCAGTTATCTCACTACCCTAAAAAGGCCAAGGTGGTTCAATTAAGGTTCCTAAGGTCAGTTGATGCTTCACGACACCGCGCGGCGGCCCCGTACTCTCCTTGACTGAACTCAAGGGTTACCGGTACACACCAAAGTGCCACATCAACGTAGCAGACTGCTTCAACCATGTCGGTATACCCCGCACAGTTCCCTCACAGCCTTGTTGCTACCTAAAAGGGTTTCCCCGGATCTGGGTTAGGATCTATAAAACTCCGATACAAAGCCCATAAATGTAAAGCAAACAAAGCAATCAATTGAAAGTAAAGGTGATCTAAAACCCTAAGGTAACCCCACTTAAAAAATACTCCCCAGCAGAGTCGCCAGTTCTGTGATACGGTGGGAGAACTGACTAGTGTTTTGCGTTCGTATTCGCACTTGTGCGGTTAGCAAGAGTCGCCACCGACTTTTTATTTTATCCTAAAGGAAAGGTTAAAAAAGCACAGCAAAAACCTTTTGAGATATTTCGTGGGTTCGGGGGGGTAGATTATGAAAAGGGAAGGTATTAGCACCCTTTTCATCCATGGTTATCCATGGGCTCTTAGTTACTTGGTTTTTTAGATCACTTGCCTTGTTTTTCGATTGCTTTGAAAATTGTGTGTGTGGGTGCTTTTGAAAATGTTTTGGAAAAAGATGCCTTGTCTTAGGCAACTAATGTATTTGACTCGTGTTTGAGTGTTTTACAAAAGTGTGAATCTTTTCGAAAAGATGTTTTCAAATGTTTTTGAGAGTTTGTTTGAAAGTGTGGTGGATTTTGGTTTTTGAGAAGAAGGCAAGTGTTTTTGGCAAGTTTGATCTCAAGTAACTAAGAGTTTTGTCTACCCTATTGTACTCAAAGGTTTTTGTCATGTTTTAACCTCTTTTAACAATTTTGTTCCACCATTGAAATTGATGGACAATCTTGCGTTTAGGAAGTTTATTCGGGACGGGCGCGGGTCATCGTGTGGACCATGAATGCAATGATGCCAAGTGTCTTTGGCAATTCGCTTTGAAGGGACTATGATCATTCCGTTTAGGCAACATTTTTTAGACTTATGATCATTTGATTTTGTTTTGCCAAAGATACTCGACGTGCAAGCATGGCCCATTTTGGAAGGCAACATGTGGGATTACCCTAGGGGGTGCAAGTGTGATTGTGTATTGATTACATGTATTTGTCTTGTATTAGGTTATCTAGCGTTTGATTTTATGTACATACAAACCCTAGGTCTAACCATGGTATAATTGGAAAACTGTAAATTGCGGAATGTAAAATCTACGCTATTACAAAATAGTGTCCGGGAGTGGGGGTATAAATGTACAAGGGGATGAGACTTATAGTACCCAAATAAATTACAACCAAATCGAAGTCGCAATCAAATGTAAATATCGAATATACAAATGTAAGATAAAAATGTGTATAGGGCAATGTATTGTGTAAGTGTAAGTGCGAGATGTATATGTATGTGTAATTATGTACAAGCGCGAATTGTGGAATTGAAGCGTATTAGGGTTTGACCTAGAGAAATGTTTTTAAATGAATCTTTGATTTGTATGTTTAATTATGTGCAAAAGAAAATGAAAGTGTTTTTTAATTAAATGTTCAAGTTTTAATTAAAAAGTATTTTAGTCAAATGTTTGTGAATTTCAATATTAGAAAAATGTATATATTGTTATGTACAAATATGTATATTAATTAAAAAAAGGTTTTCAATTTTAATTATATGATAAAAATGATATGTATTATTTTATATACAAATATTTTTAAAAGAGATATTTTAACTATATGATAAATAATATGTACAAATGCATTTCAATGTGTTAAGTGCAAATGTATTAAATTAAAAAAATATAAGGTGTTTATAAAGGTTAGTTGTTAATATTTTGGTTAAAAAAAGTATATGATTTATAAAAAGAAAAAGAATAGGTTAGTATTAATGAAAATGTTTGTAAAGAAATGTTAATGATTTTTGATGGGCTTTGGGGAAGGCAGAAACGGGTCAAGCCCATGTCAAACCAAAGGCAAAATTAGGGTTTCACGTTTGTTTGTTCAATTGGTAACGCATAGGGTTTGGGACGCGCCGTTTGCTTAGTTTCGTCTTCTCCGAGCATCTTCCTGAGCAACCCACTCCGGCCACCAGCGCTACCCTCAGACCTCTCTTCCCTCCAGTTCAGTGGATTCGTGGTTCAAGGTTTGTTTCAATGCTCTTTTTTTCTTCTGTGAACGATACGCGTTTTAGATTTGTTTTAAGTTGAGTTTTCATTATTATGAGGTGAAGGGGAACAAAAAGGAATAACGCTCACTACCTGACCTTGGAGGAGGAGGAGAGAAGAGTGGAGGCGCTGAGGAGGCCGGAGCGAACGGAGGAGGGTTTTGCGCGATTCTTCGCTTCTTGGGGACCCTGGTATCTGTTATCTTTTGATATTTTAGGGTTTTGATGATGATGTATACTGAGAACCCTTTCCCTTCTTTCTTCTTCTTCTATGTCACTGATGCTTATGTATTGTTGCCTGAGTATTTGTATGCTTGAGTATTGTTGCCTGAGTATTTGTATGCTTCTTGTTTGACTTCTATGAGTTGCCTAGCATTTTTGTTGAATGGTTGCCTTGAGATGAACTTGCCTCTCCTGTACGTTTGCTTGCCTTTAGACCTTTGAATGACTTGAGTTGCTTGCCTTATTGCCCAGTGATGTGTACACTGAGGGCCTGATGGATTTGCCTTGGAAGGTTGCTTTGAATACTTTCTCTTCTTCTCTCGTGTTGCCTTTGCTTCTGTCCCTGAGTTGCTTATGCTTGTCTTGAATGGGATGCCTTTGGAAAGTTTATTGCCTATGATGAGGAAAAAAAAGCTCTGAGGCTTAATGTTGGTTTTGACTGCTTGACAGTAGGTTGAGGGATTTGGATTTGGAAAGCTAGGCCATGTTTGTTTTGCAAGCTATGCTGTGGTTTTGGGTAGCTTTTGAACAGGGTGCTGGTAGTTTTTGTTTATGTGTTTGTAGTAGGCTTGGCATTAGCAGGTTTTGAGGTTAAGACAGGGTGTTGGTCATTCTGGTATGAGGTTAATGCAGGTTGAGCATGGTGGTTCTGTTTGACAGTGTGGTTGAGCTTGCAATGGGTTTGAAATATTTCTGAGTTTTTGTATATCTTTTTTCTCTCTTGCTATGCTGAACTGAGTTGTGTTTTCAGGTTTTTAGGCTTGGGTTTTGTGAGACTGATGCAGGTTTTTGGGCTTGAGATGTGTTATGTTTTTTGAGATGTTCAGTGTTTGAGTTTTTGAAAAAGGTTTGATAACTTGTGAGGTTTCAGTTTTGAAGCTTGAGGTTGTTAACCCTGTTCTGATTCACAGTTTGCAGGTTATATGCTTGCTTGGTTATGAGGCTTTTTTTTTTAACTTGGTAGCCAGTTTTCAGTTTTGTATATTTTCCCCTTTTTACCTCACCTTTCCTGCTGAACTGAGTTCTTTGGATTATATCTCTTTTTTGTGTCTTGCTGCCTATGTCTCAGACCCTGAACTCCGCCTATGCTTCTATTATCTCTTTTTCTCACTCTATAGTACAGCTTTAGAATTTTATATGATTATTGTTGTACCATGTTCTGAAGGGGCCTATGGGAAATGATGTTTAGCTTGCATAACACATTTTCTGCATCTTCTTTATCTCTCTTTTGACAGTTTGGATCTGACTTTGCATTTTGATATCTTTTCCAAAATCTTCTTTGACAGCTTTTGAGTACTTTCTTGATTTTCTTTGAGTGGACTTTGGCATTTTGACAGTAGCTTGCCTTTTGCTTTTGATAGAAAGTTGAAATTGGATTTTTTTTTCAGTTTAGTTTGAATTTGAAGTTGAGATTCTATGCAGTCTTGAATTTTGGAACTTATACTTTTGACATTTGCATTTCATGAACGAAAAATCTTCCCTCTTTGTGAACCGGGAGAGATCCCGTGATTTGCAGAGAGGGTCAACTGATCCCAGTCAGTGGCCCCTAATGATGAGCAATATTTTATCTGTCTCTTTTAAATGCCTTCTGACTTTTCTTGTTTTCTTCTCTTTTTGCAGATAAAAAGTGGAGCACCGGAGCGGAGTGAAGAATGAAGAATATTAGAAAATAGGATAGTTTTTTTATTTTATGTAATATTTTAAATCAATGTAGATTATTGTTCATAATTTTAAATTATAAACAACAATTTGTACAAATAATTCAAATATCAATAAAAGTCTAAATTATCCAATTAATTCTAATTTTCTTTATTGTTTATTTATTTATTTAAAATTCTTTGAATTAAAACAATTGAAAAATAAATTTCAATCATTCAATTTTAGAATAATAAATAACTTAAATAAAAACAACATTGATCAATTAAACCTGTCTTATTCAAAATCCAAAGCAAAGCAGCAGTCAACCAAATAGACTGATCAAACGCATTCCTTCTTCACTGATTTGCCATAAACACTGTGAACCCAATACTGCATACTGTATCTGACTGGCCCAATCAAAACGTACTGAATTCAAACCACTGTCTCTTTTTACTGATTAAATTATGAACAATGCAAATTCAACCCGAAACTCGGAATAAACCGCAAAGTACTGTGGAATTTCAATTCTTCTGAGAATATGCCCATAAAACCCTAATTCCTGATTAAATGCCAAATCACGCTCGCCTGATCAAAATTGAATCAAAAACCATCCAAACCCTAAGCCCACTGTATGAAATAATTCAGAGTCCTAAAAATCAGTATAAACCCTAATTTTGCTTGACTGTCAAGAAAAGTCCGTTTGTCCGATTCTTGAGCCAGTTTGAAAAATCAGGAAATGTCTGAAGTTGAGATTTCTTGTGGAAAAACACGAGGGCAAATTTTGGGGTACAACAACTAGGAATAGCCTTCGGAGGAGCAACAACTACAGGAATGCTTACGGGTCCAGAAACTGCTTTTGGGGGAGCAATTTCTGGAGAGAATATCCTTCTGCTTCGGGTAATCTTGCTAGTCCTAGCAATGTTACTAATATCAGAGTTATCTTTCTCGGAACTTGAATCTTCGGAAGCTGACCAATCTTGCTTGATACCGTGGTAGTAGACATCCCCTCCATAATTCCATGGTACGGTTTTGTCTGACAAATACGGGACTGGTCCAGGCATTGTAATTATCAAAGGAGCTACTTTTGGAACTGATGTAATTCTAACGGGTCTTTTGGTGGAGATCCTGGAAGAATTGTCGGAAATGGTCACAATGGAAACATCATTATAAGAAACAGGTGGAACAAAAGTCTTTTCGAACAAAATTTCCTTGTAATCTATTAGGCACTGAACGCCTGCTTTCAACAAAGGACAACTGGTTGGTGAGAACAAACAGGAATGACAGTTTTCATCACAGCCCAGGAAAACATTGGCATTCAATAAGTTCTTCTTGATAATAAGGAGCGGGGTCATAAGTTCATCAACTGAAGTAACAAACATATCTTCTTCAATGGCGTTGGCATTATGGCCATGTTTGGGCATAGGGGTAGAAATGACATTGGGCTTTTCTGGGGCATTGAATTCAATCTCTTTGGCTTCAAGGAGGTTTTGTACTTTGTTCTTTAGAGCCCAACAGTTGTTAGTGTCATGAACGGGACTCTCATAATGGTATGCGTAACGGGAATTAGGATGATAGTGAGGAGATGTTGTGTTAGGGTTCTTTGGAGCTTCTTTCAAAGTCACTAGGTTGGATCTTAGCAAGTGTGGCAATACTTGAGATAAGGTCATGTTAATTCTGGTGAATTGTCTGACTGGTCTTTCCATCCTTGGTTGGTTGTTTCTTTGTTGATTGGGCGCAGGTTTAGGAATCATAACAACCTCCACCATTGGACGGCGTTCGGCCCTATCTTAATTTCTTTGAGGATAAACAACAACCACTTATTTCTTTCTGATAAATGGCTTCTTTACAGCAGTAGAGGATGCTTCTCTTTGAATCTTTCCAATTTTTATCCCGGCTTCTACCCTTTCTCCAGTCAATATCAGTTCAGTAAAACTTGCTGATGAACTCCCAATTAGGTGATTAAAGAAGGGACCAGACAAGGTGCCCAAAAATATGTCTACCAATTCTCTTTCAGATAGAGGAGGTTGAACTCTTCCGGCCAAATCTCTCCATTTTGTGCAGAGTCCTTGAAGCCTTCATTTGAAACCATGGCCATACTCTGGAGCTTAGTACGGGTAAGCGCAAGATCAGCGTTGTATTGGTATTGTTTGTAAAAGGCTGCAGCAAGATCTTCCCAATTGTGAACATTGGCTCTTTCTAGCTGATAAAACCAGTCAAGTTGAGTTCCAGACAGACTGTCTTGGAAGAAGTGTACCCATAAATCTTTGTCGGCAGTATGAGGTTGGATTTTCCTTACATAGGACCGGAGATGCATTTTAGGGCATAAGACTCCGTCATATTTGGCGAACATAGGTGCTTTGAATTTTGGAGGAATGACAATCCCCGATACTAGACCCAATTCCTCAAAGTCCAAGCCAAGCACTTTTTGGATTTCCATTGCATTCAACTGCTCTTCTAGATGCTTATACTTGTCGTCGGCTGGAGGGTATTGTTCTTCAGAGTAGTCTTCTTCTTCCTCTTCCTCTTCTGAATTAGACTGGACAACTGTTTCTTTGCCCTTCCCATCTTGATTGTCTTTCTCACCATATGTCGTAGTAAAGTCTAAGGCCCTTCTTGTTTGCCCTTGGAATCTTCTTCCCATGTTCAGAATTCAGGTTATCTTCTTCGTCTTTTTTCTCTTCTCCTCGGCCAGCAAAGTCTTCAACTCTTCTTGTCCTTTGGCTAGGGTCAAGAACAACTGTTGAAATTGTGCATTCTGAGCTTGGAGGTCCTTCACCGTTTGCTCGAGATCCATCTTACTGAAATAAACAGTAGAGAGATGAGGAGACTTATTGCAAGAAAACTGCTTATGTTATGATGAATGATAAATGCATATGCAATGTTTTTAAGGATTTTAGGATTCAAATTCGTTTTAGACAAAAAGGAAACACACGTTATATTAATAGATTAAAGCTCGAGTACATCAATGTCTTCTTGGGAAAAACAAATACAAGAAACTCTATGATAGAAAGGTAGTACGCATCCTCTTTGGTGCAATGTAAGCATTCAGAGTCTGCTCCTCATGAAGTAGCCTAGTGAGTTCCAAAACCTTCTTCTCACTTGCGTAGAATTGGGCTTCGAAAGTATCTCGCTCCCCCTTGAGTTGTATCCAATCTCTTTGTAGGTCTTTAAGAGAGGTGGGCATGTCAGGATGTAGGATAGTGTATGGAACATCTCCTTCCATAACAGGCTCAACGATTACCGGGAGAATGGAAGGATAAGGCATCATAAGACTCTGAGCATGATTTTGTACCCATTTGAGGTAAGGCTCAAGAGGGATGGAATTTTTATGCCCCAAAGTCTTGCTATCTACCTTGTTCAACATCCTCCAAGCTTGGATAAATCTCTGGCGAAGACCTTGGTCGTCGTTGTCGTAGTCAAATAACAAACCTTGAATCAGCATCTCGTGTGGGCCATCTCTTCGGGCATAACCAAATTGTCTTAAGGCTAAGCAAGGGTTGTAGGTGATACCTCCCCTAATTCCAAGTAAGGGGGCATTAGGGAATTCTCCACAACGATCGACAATAATAACATTCTCTATGGATCGGGAGCACCAATGAATGTCTGAATGTTTGAGTGTCATCAACCTTTGTGACCACCTTGAACCTTGCTCGTTCTTCAACACAGATTGGGGAAGATGCTAAATAAACCATCTTTCCAAGAGAGGAGTGCAACATATAAGGACACCTATTTTCCTTATTGTACGAGTGTGAAAAGAGTGTAGGATATCCCCTAGCAACGTAGGCACCGGGTTGCGGGATATGAAGATTTTGACGGTGTTCACATCTATGAGTTGGTCAGGATTTAGAAACAAAACCATCCCATAGATGAGGAGAGCCACAATTTCCTCAAAAGCTTGCAGGTCCAAAGAATTCCAACAGTTTTGGGCTTTCTCAAACAAGAACTTTGCTAGGAAACCTTTGACACCACTCCTTGTTTCCCAATGAGTTGTGACATCAGATGAGTGCAAGTGTAGAGCTTGAGCAATCTCTTCTCGCTTTGGGTCTCTTTTTGTACCGTTGAAAGGTAGTTGATTGAGAATGGGAATCCTCAAGAGTCGGGAGAATTCTTCCAAAGTAGGCACAAGTTAATAGTCGGGGAATGTGAAGCAATGGTGTAAAGGATCAAAGAACTAAAAGAGCACATTCATCATGTCCTCATCAGTGTTGGCGGTGACCAAGTTGAATAGGCGACCATGTCTCTCGGTGAATGGAGAATTTTCTGGAATCCTTGAGGCTAGCACCTTAAGTTGTGAAGGGATCCTTACAAGGTTGACTTGAATAGTTTTCCTGCGAAGAGAATCCATGTCCTACAAAACAAGAACAAAGATGAATCCCAAAATCCTTGAAATGGTTAATGAATATGTATGATGTTATGATGTTCTTGATGTTATGTACAAGTGTGTATATACAAACAAAGCAAACAATTCCCTAGGTTTAGGATTGCATGGAGTTTTATAGGTAAGTACCCTCTTGATGTTTAGTTGGCTTAAACCTGTCCTAGTAATAGTAACCGGGTTCTAAGGAGCTCAATATCATTGGCTTGTTTCCTTGGTCATTGTTTCAGCACAAGCCTCTTTAATGGTGACCGAAATATCCCAAGAAACCAAACCTCAATGAGTGTAGTATCGAGTATCTACCAACTTCGAACTGCACCAAAGTCGGTCATCTCACTATATCCTAAAGGCCAAGTTGGTCAAGTAAAGGCTCTAAAAGTTCATTAGTGCTTTGTGACATCACTCAGATGCCCCGTATTCTCTTTGATTAACTCAAAGGCTACCGGTACCCACAAATATGTCGTACTAACGTAACTATTGCTTAGACCATGTTGGTATACCCCGCACAGTTTCCACAATGTATTGCTACTTACCTATATTGTATCCCAAATTCGGGTAGAGGGTTCAAACCCAAACAAAGAACCATAATGTAAAGCAAACAAATCAAACAATGTAAGCAAGTAAATATGATCTAGCTCTAAGGTAACCCCACTTTTAGAATTGTCCCCAGCAAAGTCGCCAGTTCTGTGATACGGTGGGAGAACTGACTTGAGGGTTTTGCGTTTTATTGCAAATTTTGCGGTTAGCAAGAGTCGCCACCGACTTTTCTTTTATCTAAAAGGAAAGGTGAAAAAGCACAGGAAAGACCTTCGAGATTATTTCTTGAGTTCGGGGGGTAGATTATGAAAAGGGAAGGTATTAACATCCTTTTCATCCATGGTTATCCATGGGCTCTTAGTTACTTGCTAGATCACTTGGTTTTGTTTGAAATTGTGCTTTGTGTGGTTTTTGAAAGTATTTTGTAAAGAGGCCATTGTTTAGGCCAACTTTGTAATGATTCTCGTTCATAAGAATGTATACAAAGATGTTGATCTTTTGAAAATATTTTCAAGTTTGTAAGATGTTTTGAAAGTGTAGGTGTTTATTTTGAAAATAGCAAGGATGTTTGTTTTGAAATGGATCAAGTAATTAGAAGTAATCTACCTAATCAAATGTATTTTTTGTTCATTTTCTTTTCCTTTGATATTGTTGTCTTACCATTAATTTGGTAAACAACCCTATCTTTGGATGTAAACGGGACGGGCGAGGGTCATCCTATAACTATGATTAGCAATGTTTCAAGGTATCTTAGCATTTTTTTGGAGGGACTAAGATCATTTGTAAGGCAACTTAGATATCGTCATCGAGGGACTATGATCTTGTATTTGCTTGTTTTTGCTAAGATACGTTACATGTGTAATATGGCCATTTTGTATAAGGAAACCAAGTGGAATAACCCTAGGGGTGCTTGTGTACAAGTGTATCATTTCCATGCTTATTTTTGTCTTGAATTAGGGTTTTCTAAGTATTGGTTTTTGTCTTTCCATACAAACCCTAATTAATAGCATGTTATATAAAAGCGATAAATTGTGAAATTTAAAGTTACTACGCTATTACAATATTTGTGGGGAGGGGGTGTACAATTTGTAAATTGGGATTGCAAGAATTTAAACCTAATTAGTCTATTACAACCATATTGAATTGGTATGAATATACAAGGAATTAAATAAATACAAAGTACAAAAATGAATAAATGTACAAGGATGCAAAATGTAAAGAAAAGGAATTTTGTTTGGTTTTCATGAAAAAAGATTTTTGTGTTAACCTAATTAAATAAAGAAAATAATTAATTAAGTTTGAATTTATTAAGAAAATATTTTAAATGAAAACCTAGTTCTATTAATTAATCAAAAGAAAGTAAATTCAAGAAAAGTATTTTGGTATTTTTTATCTTGAAATATTTATAGTATTATAAAACATTTTTAGTCCTTTTGTATATTAAAATAATGTATTTTTAAATGGTGTGAAAAATAAATAAATAAAATAATATTAATTAATTTTATAAAGTTTACTTAATAAAATAAATTAAGTATAATAAATAAAAATATTTTTTGTAGAAAAATAGAATAAAATTAAGTCAAAATATAAATATACCATTTTTTTGTATTTTATGATTTTTTAGTATTTAGAAAATGTATCTAAAAAATAAAAATGAAAATAAAAAGGAAAATAAATAAATTTGGGCCAGGGGTGTCAATGGGAAACAGGGAGGTAAACTAGCAAAAATATAAAAAAAATAAGTCAGGCCCAGCGCCCTGCAAACAAAAAAAAGGTCAAAATTGTGAAAATATGAAGAAAAAAAAATGAAAAGGGTACCACTGGGGCTCGAACCCAGGTCCCATAGGTTATAGGCGCGCGCTTCTACCACTGGGGTGGCTATACATCCGTTAATACAAATGAAATAATAAATATATAAGGCAAAACGTGTTCTGAAAACTTCATCTTCAACCTCCAGCCAGACCAACTGTAACTTGCTCATTTCTCATCAAAAATGAAAACTGTAAACATGAAACTTGTAGAAAATTTTCTCACGATTCCAGAAATGTAAAGCATTAAAATGATAGATCAAAGATAAGCAAGAATTTTACTGGCCCTAATATGAACCCTAAAAATTTCAGAAATTTCAGTTTCAAAATTCTCTAAGCTCAAGCAAAATTAATGGAAACTAAGGACATGGTTAGCTTCAGGGCAATGATATCTACATGTTTTATTCACAAATAAACTATTGATGATGCCTGTATGAAGAGTTCCAAGTTGAAAAAACTTACCTCAAAACTGGAAATCGTGTTTTGAGTTTGAGCTTGTTTCAAGTGATGGTGATGATCAAGTTAGCTTCCTTGAGATTCTAGGAAGCTAATGCAATGGTTAGTTTGAACAATGAATGGTTGAAATGGCCTGGAGAAGTCAACTTGTAGACTTTGTTTTTTGGTTATGGAATATATGATAAATGGTGTTACAGTTCTGGAATAAGGATGGGGATAAGTTGAATTTGATGTAAGGAAGCTTTAGAAACTAAAAGGCCAAGAAACGCACGAGGGAAATGGGAGTTTGATGTTCAAGGTCAGAAATTATGCAACAATGGAGTTTATGTGTAATTGCTGATTTGAGAGAGTTTTGGTGTATTTCAGGGTTCTCAATCTCGTGTTCTAGCTCACAAATAGTGACTCTATTTATAAGTAACAAGTTTAGAATGCTCTAGTTGATCAGAATTCAAATTTACATGTTTATGCATAACATGTGATTTTTTTGAGAAATTCAAGTTTCCATGCCTTGTGTACTTGCTAAGATGGAGTGGTTATGCTTTAAACAAGCTTACTTCTGAATTTATGGATAGAGTCTGATCAGAGGGAACAAGTTAGAGGCTCAATGTGAACTTTATGCAAAAAGCTTGCTTTACAAGAATGGCATTGTTAACTTTGTGCCATAAATGGAAATGCAACTTGGACAATAGCTCAATTGCTTGGATCAAAGCTCTAACAGCTATGTAAACATTTAATTATGGAGTGACAAACAAGTTTGAGGCCTGAAAAACAAGGATTATGCAGCCTAGCATGGATTTGGTTCAAGTGTTCATCAAAAATGACTTGTAATTCAAGTGACAAAACCCTAATTTCATCTCTTCGATTCTCCCTCCTCAAGAATGATCTCAATGAGTTCTTGGACATTTTGGAAAGCTTGAAATGTGCTCTAAAACCAATATTTGAATTAATTTTGAAGATTCTCCTTGGAACTATATGAAAAAGTTCCATGAAGTTAGGTCAAAATCCTGACTAAATTAGGGCAAAATTTCACCAAGTGTTTAGTTTCATGACCACATGTTCATAAAAATATAACTTGAGATCTAAGCATTTCTGGAAGGAGTTGTGTAAAGAAAAGTTGTAGATTTAATGGAGATATACAACTTTCATGTTGGAAGTTTCTCTTGAATCATCTTGCATCATGGTGAAATTTTTTCTCAAAGTTATGAAAAAACATGAAATTTCCAACACTTAGAAAAATTTCTAAGTTTAGAATTTTGACTTTTCAAAATGAAATCTTGACTTTTTTATTTCTTGATGAATAAGTTTCATATTTTGACATGTTTTGATGAATTATGATCTTTGGCACTTCAATTTGACCAAAAAGTCAAAGTTTGACTTTTCAGTATACAGTTGACTTTTGATTAGTTGATTGAAAATTCATCTGTCAATCCAATGGACTTGCAATGTTTTGAACCATGTCATTAGGTAAAAATGACGCAATTGGACTCTCGAGATCATTCCTTAAACCAATTGATTATTTTCTAGGTCAAAAATCAGAATTTGCCCTTTCCCAATCAAAACCCTAATTTTTACCATTTTGCCCTTTTGAGGATTTGATCAAATTTCTTGAGGAATTGTGATCCAAACTTGATCAAATGATACATATGAGTCTAAAATGTTGATGTGGGTCAAAAATTATGAAGTTTGACTGTAAATTGGCCATAGTTGACTTTTTCCCCAATATAGTTGATTTTTAGGTCAACTACTCAATTGACTGAACAAAAGTTTGATCCAAGGCTTGAAACTTGACATGAGTAATCTTGGGGTCCATAATGATCCATTAAAGTCATATGAAGCATTGAAAATTCAAAAATCCTTGTGCAAACTCAAACCCTAATTTTTGGTCATCAGTGCTTAAGGAGGTGTCTTGAGCTGATCAACCCTAGTGCAGTCTTGAGTCAAGGGAGATCTTGTGAGCAAATTCTTGATAAATGAGAAGGAAAATTTTGGGGTACAACACATTCCGATTAATATCAGTTTTCATGTGCCAAAGTTGGCTGAGATTTATCTCCGTGTAATTTTAAAGCTACATGGTGTTCTGACAAGCGTAATATCTGATAGGGATCCGAGGTTTAGTTCTGATTTTTGGAAGAGTTTGAAATGTGCATTGAGCTCTAAGTTGAGATTGAGTTTCTTGTATCACCTGCAGATAAATGGCCAGACAGAGAAAACTATTCAGTCGTTAGAGGATTTGTTGAGAGCTTGTGTTCTTGAGCAAGGAGGTACATATGATAGTTGTCTTCCGCTGATTGAGTTCACTTATAAAAACAATTTTCATTCTAGTATTGTTATGGAACTTTTCGAGGAATTTTATGGTCGGAGGTGCAGAACGCCTTTGTGTTGGTATAAATCTAGTGAGAGTGTAGTGCTTGGGCCTGAAATTGTGCGAGAAACTACGGAGAAAGTGAAGTTAATTCGAGAAAAGATGAAGACTTCAAAGAGTAGACAAAAGATTACCATGATAAAAGGAGGAAATATCTTGAGTTTCAAGAGGTAGACCATGTATTTTTTAGAGTATCTCTGGTAACTAGTGCAGACCATGCTTTAAAGTCGAAGAAATTGACTCCTCAGTTTATTAGCCCTTATCAAATATCAGAGAAGGTGGGGAGTGTTGCATATAGAGTAGGCTTTCCACATAATCTATCAAATTTGCATGATGTATTCCATGTGTCTCAACTACGAAAGTATATTTCAGATATGTCGCATGTGATTTCGATGGATGATGTACAAGTGTGGGATAACCTTATTGTTGAAATCGTACCTGTGAGGATCGAGAATCGTGAAATAAAGAAACTGAGAGGCAAAGAGATTTCTCTCGTCAAAGTAGTTTTGGGATAATCTACTAGAGATGCAACATGGGAATTAGAAAGCAAAATGCGAGGAGCTTATCCAAAGTTATTTGCCTTAGATAATTTTCGAGGACAAAAATATTCTAAGTGGGGGAGAGTTGTAACGCCCCGATTTAGTTAGAACTATTTCATTTAAAATAATTATATGATATGGTGTATTTTATACTTTGATGAATTTTATGATGTATTTTGATGAAAATTGCAGGAATTAGAAACTATAGAAGTTAAGATGTTAGGGGTGTATGACCAAAAGTGTAGAAATGTAGGGGCGTAGTGAGATAAACATATTATTAGTACTATATATATTAAATAATAGAGTTATTGTTATTTTATAATAATCAAATGTAATTATTAGTAGAGTAATAGAATTCATATTATTTTATTAAATAATCATTTAATTAAGTAAGGGCATAAGGGGAAAGTCCTAATGAGGTCTTTTGATAAAACAAGGGAAGAGAAGAGAATAGGAATCATTCTGTCAATTGAAAATTTTTGGAGAAAACAAAGAAGAGAGAAGAGGAGGAAAGAGCTAGGGCAAGAAGGATTCCACAACTTTTGGCATATTGTTGAAGGCTTATACCTCGTGGTTGCATAATTTATGTTGTTGCATGTCGATGTTGCATGCATTTCATTGGCGATGGCTTATGCTCTGTTGTTGGCCTGTAATGGTGTTATGTTGAGGGCTTATGCCCTGTTGTTACCCAATTGACACTATGTTGAGGCCTTATTCTTTGATGGTACCACACACATTGAGTTGATGTCGATCGTGTTGCATTGTATTACTATTGAATTGATGTTGTATGATATGAATGAGTTTAGGAAAGCTTAAAAGTGCAGAAAAATAAAGAGACACGGGCGATATATCTTGGTTCCCCTCACAGTCCGAGAGTACTCCAGTCCCCTTTCAACATGAAAGAGATTTTCTTATTGTGGCAAACTTAAACAAGAACTACCAAAAAAGCCAAGAACAATCCTCTTGGACCAAGAACAATCCTCTTGGATTTTCACTATGTCAATTATGAGAACAATCCTCTCAAAGTGACTACACTTGTATCCAACAATCCTGGAAAGACAAGATTTAAAAACACTTAAACTTATTTCCAACAATCCTGGAAAAATAAGTAAGTAACTATCAATATTTGAGTTTGAGTGAGTTCAGTAGTATTGATCACTTAGAGTGATTTAACAATGAATGATCTTCTCTTCCAATAATATTATTGTACAATGACTCAAGATATAATTGCTCCAAGTTTTCTGTTTAACAATGTATGAAAATGTGCAGAAAACTTATGCATGAAAGTGAAGGAATGCTTGAGTTTGTATTTTAAAAATTCAGAAAATAATTATGGAAGAGGTGTTGAAATAGATTTTTAAAATGATTATTTATATGTTCATAACACCCTTTTGAAACATCATGAAGTTCTGAAAATGAATCATGAACAAATGCCAAGTTTGAGTGAAAGGTTCCAATGAAAAGGTATTATGAACAGGCATGTGAAAAGCTGCTATTTTTCAAAATTGTGCAGCATGCAATCGATTGCACCCTTTGTGTAAATCGATTGCACAAGGTTTCAACAGATATATTTTCAAAAGTTTTAAGTGTGCAATCGATTGCACTAGCAATGTAAATCGATTGCATGTGAAGTCAGTAGCAAAAAGTAAGTGAGTGCAATCGATTGCACAAGCAATGTAAATCGATTGCATGATAAACAGAAGCAAACGTTTTGAAAATTTTAAGTATGCAATCGATTGCACAAGCAATGTAAATCGATTGCATAGAGAAACAGGATCAAAAGATCTAAAAATTTGAAGCATGCAATCGATTGCACTAATATGTAAATCAATTGCACTCAAGTGAAAAATGAATTTTAACTTTGAAAAACTTGAGTAATGATTTTTAAACATTTCTTTTTCATCGTTGAGCATCTATATCTTAAGATCAAAGTAAATAATATCATTATACCTTGAAAGTTGTTGAGAGCTTTGAACTGAAGATTTTGTCCTTAGATGTTTTGAGCTTGATCATAAATCTTTGCCTTCTTTGTCAATCATGGTTTGTCTTCATAAAAAAAAAGCTCATTTGAGAAGCTTGATTTTACACCTTACTCTATTAGGGAGTTATCTACTATCTGGTCGGTTCCAGGCTTTGCAGTAATTGTAGACATTTAACTATTATCTGGTCATATCCAAGCTTCAGCGGTTTAAAGAAATTAAGCTGTTATCACGTCGGGTCCAGGCTTCAACTTGAATCTGAGGTATACCATTATTTGGTTGAGTCCATGCTTCGGTGTCATAGCTTACACTATTATCTGGTCGGATCCAGGCTTTATAGTAATTAATAAACTGCTATCTGGTCTGTTGTACCCCAAAATTTTCCCTCTCCTTTATCAAGATTTTTCTCACAAGACTTCTTGGACTCAAGACAAGATTAGGGTTTGGTCAGCTCAAGACATCATCTTGCACTGATAACCTAAAATTAGGGTTTGAGTTTGCACAAGGATTTTTGGACCATCAATGCTTCATGTGACTTTCATACACCATCTTGGACCCCTAAGATTGCTCATGTTAAGTTTCAAGCCTTGAATCACATTTTTGCTCAGTCAATTGGACTGTTGGCCTAAAAATCAATTGTATTAGGGAAAAAGTCAACCATGGCCAATTTACAGTAAAACTTCAAAAAAATTTATCCACGACAACATTCTAGACTCATATGTACCATTTGATCAAGTTTGGATCACAACTCCTCAAGAAATTTGATCAAATCATCAAAAGGGCAAAATAGTCAAAATTAGGGTTTTGACTGAGAAAGGGTAATTTCTGATTTTTAACCTAGCCAATGACCAATTGGGTTCAAGCATTATTTCAAGGACTCAATAGAATCATCTTGACCTAATCACATGGTCCAAAATATCTCAAGTTCATAGGATTGACAGATGAATTTTCCAGTCAACTAATCAAAAGTCAATTGTACACTGAAAAGTCAAACTTTGACTTTTTGGTCAAAATCAAGTGTCAAGGGTCATAATTCATCAAGATATGTCAAAATATGAAACTTGTTCACCAAGAAAACCAATTTTGAAAATTAGGGTTTTGAATTTGAAAAATTTTCATAACTTAGAATTTTTCTAAGTATGAAAATTTTCTTATCTTTTTCCCCAACTTTTCACCGCTTTTTCACCATGATGCAATTTGATTAAAAGAAAACTTCCAACATGAAAGTTGTAGTCCTCCATGAAATCTACAACTTTGATTCACAAAGTTTTCCCAAAAGATGCTTGGATCTCAAGTTATGAATTTGTGAATAGGGGTCCATGAACTAAATAACTTAGTGAAAATTTGCCCTAATTTAGGCAGGTTTTTGACCCAACTTCATGGACATTTTTCACCTAGTTCCAAGAGGTATCTCAAAATGCATTTCAAAGATGTATTGTAGAGAACATTGCAAGCTTTCTAAAATTTCCAAGAACTCTCCAAGATCATTTGTGGTTAGGGAGAATCGAAGAAGAGAAATTGGCATTTTGTCACTTTTGTTCAAGCCATTTTCACAATGCATCAAGTTGCAAATCAGATCCATGATGCTTGTACCTTGCATTACAGGTCCTAAACTCATTTTACACTCCATAATTAAATTCAAACTCATAGGATAAGGGCTTTATCTTCACTTTTGGAGTATTATACAAGAGATTATTCCTTAAATGACCAAAAGTTCACAATGCCATTTTCATAAAGCAAGCTTTTGCAACTTTATCATTCTTGAGCCTTGGAGTTGTCCCTTTGGTGCAGGAATTTTCCACATATCACAAGTAATGTACACCAACTCTTTTCAGCCCTAAAACTAGCCAGTACAAGCATGTTGGCTTAAGTCACTTCACTTTTCTTCAAAGGCAAGAAAGTTGGCCAAAAAGTCAGAACTTGTACAACTGATAAGGGGTAGACTTTGTATCATTCTATATAGATTCACAAACTTATCACAAGCCAGAACACGAATGCTAAAGATCCCAAACACTCTAAAACTCAAAAACTTCATTTTTCTGCAAAAACTGCTAGTTTCTGCAAAATCATAGCAAGTTAATTATTTGCTCGTGCGTTTTGCCTTTTAACATTTGAAACACTTTATCCACATCATATCAAAGCAGTCCAAGCATTCATCTTGCATCTGTGAGCCTTGTTTCAGCCATTGCCATTTTCACTTTGGAAGCTTGCAACTTGACTTCTACAAAGAGTTTCAGCCATCCACAAGGCAAGCTAGGCATTGGAATAGCTTCAGTGTAGTTAAAGGAAGCTCACATGATCCTCAGACCTCACTCAAAGTCCCCACATTGCGATATCCAAATCCAACTGAATGAGGTATTTTTCAAAACTTTATCTCTCTATTTAGGTATCCTCAAGCCACGATTTGTGAAGCAAAAATGTAGTCCTTAACTTGGTGAAGTTGTACATATGCATATTTGTCATTTATTTTAACTGAGCTAAGAGAATTTGAAGCTTGAAATTCATGAAAAAATTAGGTCAGAAATTAGGACTGATTAAATTCTCTCTGATCTTTGAGAGTTAGGTTACAAATTTTTATATCATTGGAATCGTGAGATTACAAGCTACATGTTTTATGTTATGGGTTTTTGTTTTTATGTAAGCTATAGCAAGTTACAGATTTGAAGGCAAATACGCGCGCATATGGAAGCTGGAGGACAGGGATGAAGTGCCTGGGCCTTGGGCGCCTTGGGCCTTCTGTTTTTAATTTTCACACCCCCTGACTTGATATTTGCACCCCCCTTGCATATTTGTTTTATTTTTCATTTTTCCTTTTATATTTTTATATTTATTGTTTTTATTTATTTTTCTGAATCACAAAAATCATGAAAAATATTTTCTTTATTTTTTGCATTTTATTTTATTTTTTTATTTTTTGCATAAAAAATAGTTTACTAGAATAAATAGAACTTTATTTTCTTAAATAAATTATAAATACATTTAAAAATACTATACCTTTTTATTTTATTATTTTACACATAAAATATTTATTTTTCATTCCATATTTAATTTTTAATATTTGTACATAATATTATTTATTATTTTCTTGTACAAGTATGGATAAAATAAACAATAAGAAACATATTTTCTTTTAATCAAAAAAATTAGGGTTTCACCCTTTCAAAAATAACAATATTTTTTCTCTTATTTTTAGGGCTTAAATAAATCATTTTTCTCATACAAAAATCAAATACAAAACATTTTGCATAAATACATTTTTCTTGCATATTTAAATATTTGTATATTTATTTATTTCGTACAATATTCAATTGGGTTGTAATAGTATTTTAGGGTTTATTTTTGTGCAATATCCCCATTCAAAAACGTGTATCCCCCCTTCCATAATAATTGTTGTAATAGCTTAGTTTACATTTACGCAATTTATCACTTTACATACTTGTGTAGTAAATTAGGGTTTTGCATGATAAGACCAAAAACAAACAAATAGAAAAGACCTTATCCAAGACAAATCAAATGCATGTAAAATGACACACATTGTACACAAGCACCCCTACGGTTTCACCCACTTGGTTGCCTAAAACAAATGGCCATGTTACGCATGCGAAGTATCTTGGCAAAACAAAACAAAACAAAACAAAAGATCATAGTCCCTCAATGATGCTATCAAAAGGTTGCCTAAAATGAAATGATCTTGGTCCCTCAAACAAGCTAAGATACTTGGCAACATAGCTATCATGGTCATATGATGACCCACGCCCGTCCCGTTTAACATCCAAAGATAGGGTTGTCTACCAAAACAATGGTAGGTCAACAATGTCAAAGGAATAAAAATGCATAAGAAAGACATTTGAGTAGGTAGATAGCTTCTAAGTTACTTGCTCCATTTCAAAACAATCCTTGCTATTTTCAAAACCTTTCCAAACAACTTTCAAAAACATTGAAACATTTTTCAAAAGACAAACATCTTTGTATACATTCTTACAAACGAGAATCATTACAAAGATTGCCCAAACGAATGGTCTCTTTTCAAAATACTTTCAAAACCACACCAAACACAAAGCACCATTTCAAACAATTTCAAAAGCAAAGCAAGTGATCTAAACAAGTAACTAAGAGCCCATGGAAAACCATGGATGAAAAGGGTGCTAGCACCTTCCCTTTTCATAATCTACCCCCCGAACTCAAGAAAACATCTCAAAGGTCTTTCCTGTGCTTTTTTACCTTTCCTTTTGGATAAAATAAAAGTCGGTGGCGACTCTTGCTAAACCGTGACATTTGCGACGAAACATAAAACCCTCAAGTCAGTTCTCCCACCGTATCACATGGTCAGACACCGGGCTTTAAAGTATCTTTAACTGGATAAGAATAAAAAATCTTAGCGTCGATTTAATTGAACCAGAGAAAGTATCTATCGGAAAAAAATCAGTAATAAATCAATGGTCGATTTGAACTGAACCAACAGAGGTCTTAATTTATCTTTGACTGGATAAGAATCAGAAAAATCTTAGTGTCGATTTAACTGAACTAGAAAAAGGTCTTGGCTCATCTTCAACTGGAATAGAAATCAGAGAGATCTTAGTATCGATCTAACTGAACCAGAGAAGGTCTTGAATTAACTTTGACTGGAATGGAAATCAGAAAAATCTTAGTGTCGATTTAACTAAACCAGAGGAAAGTCTTGGATTATCTTCAACTGGAATAGAAATCAGAAAAATCTTAGTATCGATCTAACTGAACCAGAGAAGGTCTTGAATTAACTTTGACTGGAATGGAAATCAGAAAAATCTTAGTGTCGACTTAACTGAACCAGAAAAAGGTCTTGAATTATCTTCAACTGGAATAGAAATCAGGAAGATCTTAGTATCGATCTAACTGAACCAGAGGAAAATCTTGAGAACATTTTTTTTGAGGAAAATGATGAAGTAACCCTTCATCAGACATAGCCTTTGAGAAGACTGTCAGGTTATATAAGTAGTCAACGGTGTTTGTTGATTTGATCTTTCCTGAAAAGGTAAAGAGTTAGTCGTATGCAATGTCATGATGTATGAAATGCATTGTGTAATGATGTTCTCAAAATAAATGAGATTATGTTGCATGCAATGTGTATGTGCATGCCGTGATGTATGAATATGGAATGTTGTCGCGATATCTCCTAGCCTGGGAAAATAAATCCCTGACTGCTTTTGGAGAGTACTGGGAAGATGAATCCCATACTGCTATTAGGTAGATGAGGAAAGCGATTCTTTCATTCCTTCTGGGGATGATGAGTGGAGATTATTTGCTAGGGATTTCCTCTTTCCGTTTGAGGATATTCTATCGGGTATCTCTTGGTTGCTGCATGGGAATGACTCTGTGGGGAGAAAGATTCTTTGTTGGAAGGTTTTTCTTGTGTAGAGAAATAAACTCTGTTGGGGAATAAATTTCCGCAGCTAGAGAAATAAACTCCACGAGGGATAAGGCTTTATAAGCTGCTCGAGATTATAAAAACTCAGTTGGGGATCTTTGAGTTAACCTCTCTGAGGGAACTTTGCTGGAGGAGGTAATTCATGCTTGGGGAAGAAGAGATCACAACTTTGGTTGTTTCCACTCTGTGGGGAACATAGACATCACTGGGTCGTATGCCAAGGATGTAGCGGTGGCTTTGTCTTAAGACGTTTATGCCCGTGTACCTGCTGGAAAGAGTAACTGGCAAGACTATAAATGGACTTTTTAGACTTTACCCCGTTTCTTAAAGTCATTAGTAGCTGTCTTTTGGTTTCTTATGCAAGTATTTGTAAACAATAATCATATTAAAATGCATATGTCAAAAATAACCACTATACTTTTTTACAAAACAAAACAGAAAAGAGAAAACAAATAGTTTTGTACTTTCAAAGAAATGATTTGCATTGATTTTGAAGTTTGCCTATAACAAGCATTTTTGTACAAAGAGACTGACATTCTAGTAGGAGAACGCCGTCGTGAAAATGAAAACTATACAAGATAGTGTACAAGGAGAAAACAGTTATGTGTAATAATCCTATTGAGTTTCAACTATGCCATTGCCCCTATGTATCTGAGCGTCTCATCACTTTGCTACTTCTCTGAAGCTGACTAGATTGATTGGTACCGTTCGAGCTTGATAGTTGATATTGAAATCTGGTCGCAAGGTGATCCAATGGGACATAGTTATACGCTTTAAATCCCTAAATTTTGCATGGAGCACCCTTTCGAGTTTTCAGTCCATCGAGATACCCTTTTTTGCCCAAGCTGCCTTTTCAAGTTTTCAACTTGCCGGGTGTAGAGATTTTTTTGTATTTATCCCTAATTTTTGCCCGAACCCTTTTGGTTCGCCGGGATGCCCTTATTTTTGCCTGGGCCAGTCAACCCAGCGGGTCTTTATTCATGTGTAGTATCTTTTCACTATGTCCGCATTCACAGGGTGAGGAAAGTCGTAACCATCCATGGTGGTTAAATCATGGCTCCACCGGAAAATATGCTCTTGACTACAAATGGCCCTTCATACGTGGGAGTCCATTTGCCTCTGGGATCACCTTGTGGCAGTATGATGCGCTTGATTACTAGATCACCCACTTGATATACCTGACGTCTGGCCTTTTTGTTGAAAGCCTTGATCATTCGCTTTTGGTACATCTGACCATGACAGACAGTAGCAAGCCTTTTCTCATCAATCAGATTCAGTTGATCAAGTCAATTCTGGATACAATCATCTTCGTTCAAACCCGCATGCTTCATGATCCTCAAAGAAGGGATTTGGACCTCGATAAGTAAGACAGCCTCCATACCATACACCAGAGAATAAGGTGTTGCCCCTATTGACGTACGTGCTAAGGTGTGGTAACCATGAAGAGTAAATGGTAACATCTCATGCCAGTCTTTGTATGTCACTGTCATCTTCTGTATGATTTTCTTAATGTTCTTATTAGCAGCTTCAACAGCGCCATTCATCTTCGGTCGGTAAGGAGAAGAGTTATGATGTTGGATCATGAATTGTTTACAGAGTTCGGTGATTATAGTATTGTTGAGATTTTTACCATTATCTATGATGATTCTCTCTGGAATGCCATACCGACAGATAAGGTTATGCTTGATGAACCGCTCCACAACATTCTTGGTAACAGTAGCAAAAGAGGCAGCCTCAACCTACTTCATGAAGTAATCAATGGCCACTAGGATGAAGTGATGCCCATTGGAAGCGGTAGGTCTAATCTCTCCGATCATGTAAATGCCCCACATTGCAAAGGGCCGGGAAGCCGTCAAGAAGTTCAAGGGAGCGGAGGTACATGCACTTTATCAGCATAGATCTTGAATTTGTGAGAAGTTTGGGAATGCTGATAATAGTCTGCTTCTATACTGGACTAATATTATCCTGCCCGCAGGATTTTTTTAGCCATGGTGTGTCCACTAGAGTGGGTGCCAAAGGTACCTTCGTGTAAATCTGCCATAATCCTCTTTGTTTCGCTCTTGTCTACACATCGAAGTAAAGTAGAGTCATGATTGCACTTGTAGAGGATTCCATTACTGAGGAAGAACTTTGCGGAGAACCTTCTCAGAAACTTATTGTCATTGACAGATGCCCCCTCAGGATATTCTTGAGCCTCGAGATACCTTTTCACTTCATGATACCAAGGTTTGTATGCTACTTCTTCAGTGTCCATCTCATAGCAGTATGGTGGTTCATCCAATCTATCTGAGGAGCCCCATTGTCCCATCTAACCTTGAACATAGATGACATAGTAGCTAGCGCGTCCGCTAACTGATTCTCTTCTCGTGGAAAATGTTCAAAGGTGACTTCTTCAAAGTGTGGAAGCAATGTCAGCACATGTTCTTTGTAAGGGATGAGATTAGGGTGCTTCGTGTCCCACTGTCCTTTTATTTTACTTATTACCAAAGCCGAATACCCGAAAACACTCAAGAACTTAATCCTTAGGTCAATAGCAGCTTTGAGACCCATGATGCATGCTTCATACTCAGCCATATTGTTGGTGCAATTGAAACATAGTCTGGTGGTGAAAGGAGTATGACAGCCCTCGGGAGATATGATTACAACACCAATGCCATTTCCGAGTGCGTTGGAAGCTCCATCAAAAACCATAGTCCATCAAGATCCTTCCTCAGGTCCTTCATCCAGTCCAGGTTCTTCACAGTCAGTCACTAACATAATATTCTCATCTGGGAATTCAAAGTTCATGGATTAGTAGTCATCCACAGCCTGATGAGCCAAATGATCAGCTAATACACTTCCCTTGATTGCTTTTTGGGTTGTGTATTGGATGTCATATTCGGTCAAGATCATTTTCCATCTTGCTATTCTTCTGGAGAGAGTGGGCTTCTCGAAGATGTACTTGATAGGATCCATCTTAGATATCAACAAAGTAGTGTGAGTCAACATATACTGTCTTAGTCGGCGAGCAGCCCATGCCAAAGCACAACAAGTTTTCTCGAGCAGTGAGTATCTTGTTTCACAGTCGGTAAACTTTTTGCTAAGGTAGTATATTGCATGCTCTTTTCAAACAGACTCGTCATGCTTCCCCAGCACACACCCCATTGAATTATCTAACACGGTTAAGTACATTATCAAAGGTCTTCCTTTAATCGACAGCATTAGAATCGGAGGCTCTTGAAGGTATTCCTTGATTCTCTCGAAGGAAGTCTGGAATTCGCCATTCCACTTTACCACTTGGTCTTTCTTCAGGAGTTTGAAGATTGGCTCACAAGTAGCAGTTAGATGGGAAATGAACCTGGCAATGTAATTTAGGCGTCCAAAGAAACCTCTAACTTCCTTCTCAGTGCAAGGAGTCGGCATCTCTTGTATGGCCTTAACCTTTGCAGGGTCTACCTGAATACCCTTGTCACTGACAATAAAGCCTGGGAGTTTACCAGACCTTACCCCGAAGGTGCACTTGTTCAGATTTAACCTCAGCTTGTACGTCTTCAACTTATCAAACAGCTTTTGTAGATGATCAAGGTGCTCCTCTTCAGTTTGAGACCTGGATATCATGTCATCAACATAGACCTCTATCTCATGGTGAATCATGTCATGGAATAGAGCTACCATGGCTTGCTGATAGGTTGCCCCGGCATTCTTCAATCCAAATGGCATCACTTTGTAATAGAAAATGCCCCATTGTGTGACGAACATTGTCTTCTTCATGTCTTAGGGTGCCATCTTGATCTGATTGTAGCCAGAGAAACCGTCCATGAAGGAAAAGACTTTATGTTGTACGGTGTTGTCAACCAAAACGTCAATATGGGGAAGCGGGAAGTCATCCTTGGGGCTCGCCCTGTTTAAATCTCTTTAATCCACACACATCTGTACCTTGCCGTCCTTCTTAGGCACTGGAACTACGTTAGCAACCCATTATGGATAAGAGGTGATAGCTAAGAACCCAGCGTTGAACTGTTTCATAACTTCTGCTTTGATCTTCTCATACATTTCACGGCGCATACGACGAACCTTCTGCTTTACTAGAGGGAAATCTTCTTTAGTTGAAAGACGATGAACCACAATATTCGTGTCTAGTCATGGAATGTCTTTATATGACCAGGCAAAGATCTCGACATAATCATGCAACATCTGTATCAACCATTGTTTGACACTAAGCTCTAAATTTGCACCTATCTTGACTTCTTTTTTGTCCTATTATGTGCCCAAATTTATTGTCTCAATTGGCTCTTCATGAGGCTGTATGGTCCTTTCTTCCTGCTGTAACAATCTGGCAAGTTCTCCGGGTACCTCACAATCTTCTTCACCTTCGTCTTTGGCTTGGTTGATCGGATTTTCAAAGTCATAACCGGCAATAGCAGAACCATTATCAATGGGATCCAGAGTGGATATGGATCTGCAGTTTGATATGTGAGAAATCAATGGCAAAGTAAAAAGCAGAAAAGAAAAACAGAGAGCGTAAAATTTGTATGAAAAACGTCTAATGCTTTATTAATGACATATAAGATTAAAACATGATAACCCTCACAAATAAACCATTGTGCCCCAGGTAAGACACATGGCCATAGAGTTTATATTGTTTAATTATTACATATCCGAAAACAAAAGACCATTACTTCTGAATAAAAGTAATCGGTACAAAGTCATTTGTCGTCCAGTTACTGGGTCCACCGTTGGTAGTAGGGAAGACCCAGCTATCCATGCCATAGCTACTGTCAGCATCTTCTATGGCGAAGACAACATCAATAGCATTGATTTCAGGGCCATGCTTGGGCATGGGTGCAGTTATGACGTTGGGAGTTTCCGGAGCATCGAATTCAATCTCCTTTGCCTCGATCAGATCCTGCACCTTGTTCTTCAAAGCCCAGCAGTCGTTCGTGTCATGCCCCGGAGTCTCAAAAAGGTAGGCGCATAGAGCATTTGGATTGTAGCGGGGAGAGGCAGTATTAGGATTCTTGGGAGCTTCCCTTAAGGTAACTAGATTGGATTTCAGTAATTGTGGAAATACTTGAGACAAAGTCATATTTATCCGGGTGAATTGCCTTAGGGGTCTTTCTGCTCTAGGCTGATTATTTCGTTGCTGAGTAGCTGTAGGCTTGGATATCATAACAGCCCCTACCGTTGGAAGGCGCTCGGTTCTGCCCTAATTTTGTTGATTGTAAACAACACTGGCCTCCTTTTTTCCTACGAAAGGTTTCTTTCCCACACTTGAAGAGGCATCCTTCTGAATCTTACCACTTCTGGTCCCAGCTTCCACTCTCTCTCTTGTCAAAATCAACTCAGTAAAGCCAGCTGAGGAGCTTCCAATTAGATGATTGAAAAATGGACCAGATAGGGTACCCAAAAACATATCCACTAACTCCCTATCAGACAGGGGGGTTGAACTCTTCCTGCTAAGTCCCTCCATTTCTGAGAATATTCTTTAAAACCCTCGCTCGAACCCATAGACATACTTTAGAGTTGTGTACGGGTGGGAGCAAGGTATGTATTATACTGATACTGCTTGTAGAAAGCAGTGGCCAGGTCTTCCCAGTTACGAATATTGGTCCCTTCCAGCTGATAGAACCATTCTAGCTGAGTCCCTGATAGACTATCTTGAAAGAAGTGGACCCATAAGTCCTTTTCTGTAGTGTGAGGTTTAATCTTCCTCACATAAGATCGGAAATGCATCTTAGGACATGAGACCCCATCATATTTAGCGAACACCAGAACGTTGAACTTATGCGGGATAACAACCCCAGAAACCAAACCCAACTCTTTAAAATCCAGCCCCGGCACCTTCTGGACTTCCATTGCATTCATACGATCCTCTAGTTGTTTGTATTTTTCATCAGCATGAGGATACTGCTCTTCATCATAGTCAGATTCATCATCGGATTCCTTTGGACTAGAGTCTTTCTTTCTTGTTTCCTCTTCTTAATTATCTCCTTCCATTGATGAATTTACCAGCTCAGAAGCTTGCCGCACTGGTCCTCTGATCCTTCTTCCCAAGTTCACCAAACCAACTGGTTTCTTTGGCTTCTTCTTTTTATCTTTCAGTATGAGGGCTTTCATATCTTTTTTCCCTTTAGCTAGAGCCACAATCATTTGATGGAACTGGGCATTTTGCACCTATAGATTCTTGATGTTTTATTCAAGAGCCATTTCTTTACTTGCTGAAATAAACAGCGAAGAAGATAAGAACCATGCTTTGAGACCTGCTTGTGCAATGAGATGCATGATATGCGTATGTAATGTTTTCAAGGACCTTATTGGATTTAAGCTCTTTTAAACAAAACAAGAAACAAAACCTTTTATTAGCAAGTTTTTTAAAGAAACAAAAGATTACACAAGGATAAACAATGAAAGGAAATTCCTAAGTCTCCCATGGGCGCTTCCTCTTGGTGTTGAGGTAGGTGTTGAGGTTCCTCTCTTCATGAAGTCATTTTGTTAATTTCAGCACCTTCTTTTCACTTGCATAGAATTGAGCCTCAAAAGTATCTCATTCTCCCTTGAGCTGGATCCAAGACTTTTGCAATTCTTTGAAGTTGGTTGGTATATCTGGATAGAGAATAATACGGGACTCGCCCCCTTGAACAACAGGTTCCAAGATCACTGGTAAGATGTAATCGTATCGCATCATAAGACTTTGGGCTCAAGCTCGCACCCATTTGAGGTAAGGTTCCAAAGGGATGGAGTTCTTACGCCCCAAAGTCTTACTATCAGTCTTCTTAATAATGCCCCAAGCGCGGATGAACCTCTGACGATAATTTTGCAAATCATCTGAGTAGTTGAACATAATACCTTGGATGAGCATATTTGGTGGACCATCTCTCCGTGTATAGCCTAACTGATGTAGTGCTAAAGAAGGATTGTAGGTGATGCCTCCTATAATGCCCAGGAGTAGCACATTAGGAAATTCTCCGCAACGATCAATAAAAGAGATGTCTTCTTGAGAGTGAGGACACCAATGGATGTTGGAGTGAGAGAGAGACATTAGTCTTTGACTCCACCTTAAGCCTAAATCATTTTGCATTGTTGATCGAGGAAGGTGAGAAATAAACCACCTATATAGCAGAGGGGTGCAACACTTGAGAGTTCCTTGCTTCTTCAGAGTACGGGTATAGAGAGAATGTAGGATATCCCTGAGCAATGTAGGAATCGGATTGTGAGCAAGAAAGATGTTGATGGCATTCACATCTATAAGTTGATCTGAATTAGGAAACATGACTAACCCATAGATCAAGAGGGCTAATACATCTTAGAAGGCATGATAACTCATAGCATCCGGGAAAATCTGAGCTTTCTTCATCAGGAAATTTGCAAGGAGACCCTTAACTTTACTTCTTTTTTCCCAATTGGACTCAATGTCAGATGGCTTCAAGTGTAAAGCTATGACAACATCTTCAGAAGCTGGGTCTTGTTCTAAACCAGTGAAAGGTACTCACTCCAATATAGGCAAACCAAGTAAAATTTCTTCAGGGTAGGCACCAGTTGATAATCAGGGAATGTGAAGCAATGGTGCTTAGGGTCGAAGAACTGGAATAAGACACTCACCAAACCTTCTTCAAACTGGTGGTAACCAAAATGAGTAAGTCCATGTATTTTGTGGAATGATGAATCCTCGGGAACTTTCAAGACTAATTCCTTGAGTTTGGGAGGAACTTTTGTGAAGTGAATCCGGATGGTTTTTCTGCGGCCTGAATTCATATCCTACAAAACAGCAAAGAGGTAAATCCAACAGGTCCTTGAAATGATTAGTACATATGAATGTCATGATGTTTATGATGTCATGATTAGCCTTAAAATCACAGATAAGCACAAGTAAATCACACAATAGACCTTAGGTTCAAAGGCTTGCATGAGGTTTTAAGGTAAGTACCCTCTTGAATGTTCAGTTGGCTCAACCTGTCCTAATAATAGTAACCGGGTTCTAAGGAGTCTTAATACCACTGACCTTCCCTTCAAAAATTGTTTTAGCTCCGCACCGAATTATTACGGCCAAAAAATCCTGAAAGTCCAACCTCAATGAGTGTAGTGTCGAGTATCAACCAATCTTCGGTTAGAACCAAAGTCGGTTATCTCACTACTTCCTAATGGCTAGGATGAGTCAATTAAAGGTTCTAAAGGTCAGTTAGTGCTTAGTGACACTATGAGGAAGCCTAATGTTATCCTTAACTTACTCAAGGAACATTAGTATAATCCAAAGTATCGCGCTAACATAGCCACCACTTCGTCCGTATCAGTCTACGCCGTACAGCCTCCGTGATTTATTGCTACTTACCTAATAAGGTGCCTTAGATCTGGGTGTAGGATCTTTAACAATAACCCAAGAAACCCTCAAAGATAAAGCAAACAAAACATACAGTGTAAAGCATATTAAAGATGAACTAAGCTCTAAGGTAACCTCACTTTTTATAATACCCCAGCAGAGTCGCCAGTTCTGTGATATGGTGGCAGAACCGACTGTTATATACTGGTTTGCATTATGTATTTGCAAATGTGCGGTAAGTAAGAGTCGCCACCGACTTTTCTTTTATCCAACAAAGGAAAGGGTGAAAAGAACAGAAAAAGACCTTTTCGAAATGTTTTCTGAGTAAGGGGGTAGATTATCAAAAAGGGAAGGTGTTAGCACTCTTTCCATCCGTGGTTTTCCACTGGCTCTTAGAGGTTTGCTCTCTTTTTTAAATACCTTTGTGTTTTGTGTATGTGAAAATGTTTTGAAAATGCCTTAGTACGGAGAACTTTGTAATGTTTCTCAGGATAGTGAAGAAAGTATACAGAGTGTTTTGAAAAAAATTTTGAAAAGTAGTTTTTGTGTAAGTGCAAAATGTTTGAGCAAACTTCTAACAACTATCTACTTTATTACTCGAAAAGGGTCGTTCTTTTCCTCTTTTCCTTTAGACAATGTTATCCTATTATTAGTGAGTAGATAGCCTTATCGTTGGATGTTGAGGGACAATCGTAGGGACGTTTTACAGTCATAAAGGCAACATATGGAGACGCTTTAGCAATTTCGTTTAAGGGATGAGATCATTTACCGAAAGGCAACAATGTAGGGTCATCGAGGGACTATGATCTTTTGATTTTTACGGGTCTTTGCTAAAGTGTCCCCATTCTCGAGGGACATGACTGCTTTATTTTTCGAAAGGCAACCGAAGCGGGGATACCCTAGAGGTGCATACGTACATATGTGTTTAATTCAGTGATTTTTTTGTCTTTTTATTAGGTTAGCTAACGTTTTAATTTGCAATCTTTCCATACACACCTATTTACTAACAGTAATATAGCAAAATAATAAAGCAGTAAATGTGCGGGAAATAAAATGCAGAAAAAGTAAATCTTAAACTATTACACGGCTTTGGGAGAGTTACATAAAAAAGAGTACATGAAAATAAAATGCGAAATTTTAAGTCTAAACTATTACATCTCATAATCAGTTACATTATTATAAAAAATGCGAGAATAGAATAAATGCGCGCGAAATAAATAATACGTCTAAAAACCTAAAAAGTTCTAAGTAAACAAAAAATCTTTTTTTTTTCTTTTTGGTTTTGTTAAGAGAATAATTAACCTTAAATTTAATTTTAATTAAGAAAAAAATGTTGAATGAAATAAATCCTAATTCTAATATTTTTTTATATTTTTTAATAAGAAAATAATTTGAAACGTAAATTAAATCCTACATTAGTTCATTTTTTATTTGAGAAAGTAGTTAAAATTTAATTAATTAATTAATTAAAACAATTAATTATTTAATTAAAAAAAAAGTCTAAGCCTATTTTTTTGTGATTTTTTTTTTATTTAAAGTTGATTTAAAAGATGAAAAAGTCAAGTAAAGAAAAAGATAAAAAAACAAATAAGAATACAACAAGGGATACTTCGATCAGGGAGAAAGGAGGATTTTTCGATCCAGAGGGGAAGCTGTCTTTCGACCCAGGCAATAGACCCCTTCGATTCACACTTCTTTTACCTCCTTTCAATTGAGTTTGGGAGTTGGTGTGAGCAACCTTCGATTGCCCCCTTTTCTGCTTCCTTCGATTGGCCTATGAAGCAGTATAGGGTAGGTCCTTCGTTTACACCCTTTTTGTATTTCATTTGAGCTTGTACAAGTTAGTTGGACAAGAAAAGCAAACAAACCAAAAAAAATACAGAAACAAAGAAAATAAATAAAAGGCCATTTACATATTATGCTAAAACGAAAAATGCATGGTCAAGAAGACCTACCTTGCTTGAAACTGGAATTTGCGCGTGGATTGGAGTTGTTAGATGCTTCGATTTGACACTCCTGGGTATGGAGACACTTGCCTAGAAGCTTGTGTGGACTCCTGGATATCTCAGGAGCAAGAATCTGGTCTTTGTTTGGGCTGAAGGTGCCTGCAAAAAAAAGTGCTTCGGTTTGACACTCTTGGGGTTTCTATGAGCAATATGGCAGCGTGATCTGTTCGTGTGCAAAAGTATCTCCTCCTTTTTTGTCTCCTTGCAATGTATCCTTGGCCTCATATTTATAGGAGTGTGAGGGTTCATGAAAATGGCAAGGGACATCCATTTAACCAGGCCTTTAAAGCCATGAGACAAGAATCAGACATATTAAAAGATTTCCTTTTTGAAATATCCATGCCTCTTTTGAAATTTTGGATGAACCTGGACACCTTTTGACTTTCGAATGCCTTTAGGCCATGCCCTTCGATTGGCCTTAATTTGCCTCCTTCGAATGGACTTCTTAGGTACCCTTCGAATGGGCCTTCTGAATGCTTCTTCGAATGGATCTTTACAGGTTCTTCGAATGGGTCATTTACACGTTCTTCGAATGGACCTCTTGCATGGTGTGCTGGCAAGTTAAGGGGCCTTTGCCTTTGTGAATCGAAACAAACTTGTAGGAGATTCTTGTGAATCGAAGGTAAGCCTGAAGTAGTTAATGCACAGTTGAAGCGTTGTGAAATTGACTTGATCGAAGGGGGTCCAGCGCTCAATTGAAGACTTGTGGACCAAAGCTTGATCGAAGGGTGCCAAGTACCTAATCGAAGCTTACTAATCAAAGCCTGATCAAAGAGTACCAAATGCCCAATCGAAGACTGGTGAGTCAAGCTTATATTGAAAGATTTTGGATACCCAATCGAAGACTTTGCCCATATGCTAATCGAAAGACACTTTGTTCAACTTCAAAAACTTTATTTTCTTTAGGCAAGTGTTTGTGACCAACCATGTAAGGGAAGACCTTGGAAAACATGAGAGGGAAAATTTTGGGGTACAACACTTTCGCTTCTGGTAATTTTACTGGTCCCAACAATGTTGTCGATGTTAGGATCAGTATCTTCAACAACTTCATCTTTGATAGCCAATAGGTCTTGCTTGACGCCATGGTAGTAGACGTCAGCTCCATAGTTCCAAGGAACAACCTTATCGGAGGAATATGGTATTGGCCCAGGAAAAGTGATAATTAAAGGACCAACCTTAGAAGTGGATGTAATCCTGACAGGTCTTTTGGAGGAGACCCTGGGAGGATTGTCGGAAATTCTAATAATTGATATATCTTCACACATACTTCTCGTAGAGGGAGTCTTCTCAAACAGAATTTCCTTGTTATTCATTAGGCGTTGGACATCTATCTTTAACAACAAGCAACCATTGGGTAGAGACGTATGCAGGTGGAAACCTTCACCATAACCCAGAAATAAATCGGCTCACAAGAGATTCTTCTTAACAATCAGAAGAGGGATAGCTAGTTCATCAACGGAAGAAACAAACAGGTCGTCATCAATAGCATTAACACCCTGACCATGCTTGGGCATTGGTGCAGTTATCACGTTAGGGGTCTCAAGAGGGTCAAATTCAATCTCCTTTGCCTCAATAAGATCCTGAACTTTATTCTTCATAGACCAACAATCATTTGTATAATGCCTTGGACTGTTAGAGTGGTAGGCGCACCAAGCATTTGGGTTATAACAGGGAGATGTAGTGTTAGGATTTTGAGGAGGCTCCTTCAGAGTGATCAGATTAGACTTCAACAAGTGTGGCAAAACCTGAGATAAGGACATGTTAAGCCGGGTGAACTGTCTTCTAGGTGCATCCTGCCTGCGCTAATTATTTTGTCGTTGAGTTGATACAAGGTTGGAGATCATTACAGCTCCCACCGTTGGACGGTGTTCGGCTTTGCTTTGATTCTTTTGACCGTAGGAAACACTTACTTATTTCTTCCCAGATAATGGCTTCTTTACTGTACTTGAAGACGCGTCTCTCTGAATCTTACCGCTCTTAATACCAGCTTATACTCATTCACATGTCAATATCAGCGCGGTGAACCCAACTGAAGAGCCACCGATCAGATGTTTGAAGAATGGGCCTGACAAAGTACCCAAGAACATATCTACCAGCTCTCTATCAGAGAGAGGAGGTTGGACTCTTCCTGCAAGATCTCTCCATTTCTGGGCATAATCTTTGAAGCCATTTTAGCATAATATGTAGATAGCCTCCTAGTTGTGTTCTTCATTTCTGCCCTCTTGGTTTGTTTGCTTTTCTTATTTGTACATATTCAAACGAAAGACAAAAAGAGTGTGAACGAAGGATATGCACGCATCCTGCCTCACAGGTCCATATTACTTCATATTCTCAATTGAAATAAATAGAGAAGGTGTAAATCGAATATTTCCCATACCACTCCATGGCTCAATCAAAAGAGGCAGAAAAGATGCAAATCAAAGCTTGTTCGCGTCAACTCTTAAGCCCAATCGAAAGAAGGCCTAAGGAGGGTGAATCGAAGGAGTCCTTCCTCTGGATAAAAAAAAAAGCCTATATATCATTTTTTTGTTTTTACTTATTTCTTTTATTTTCTTGCCTCATGTTTTATTAACATTAAAACCAAAATCACAAAAAAAAAGACATTAAACTAATATTTTTTCTAATTAAGTTAATTTTGTAAACAAATTAATTAATCATTTTAACCTTTTCTTGGACTTAAAATTAAATAGACTTAGACTTTATTTTCTTTCATAAAAAAAACAACCAAAAAAATTTCTTTTTCTTAGGTTTTGGACGTCCCCATTAATTTGTTTGCGCATTTATGTATTTTCGCATTTTTCATCTTATTGTAACTGCTTCTCAGTTTGTAATAGTAACTAGGACTTTACTTTTCTCATTTCTATAATGTACCTTTCACAAAGCCATGTAATAGCGTAGGATTTACATTCTCGCACTTTACCTTTATGCACTTTAAATTCCTGTATATATGTTAACTACTAGTAAATAGGATTGCATGACCAGACTAATAACAAAACGCTAGCAAACCTAACAAAAAAGACAAAAAAACAACTGAAACATAACACACATGCACATATGCACCTCTAAGGTACGCCCACTTTGGTTTCCTTCGAAAAACGGTCATAATTCTCGAAACGTGAGAAGTTTTAGTGATTGTCTTCTAGTTTGAAAAGATCACGAGTCCCTCGATGACCCTCTCGACATTGCCTCGGTTAAAAGTGATCTTAGAACTTTAGGACAGTTACTAAAATTTCTTGCTAAGTTGCCTTCCTGACCATAACGTCCCTTTGAATGTCCCTCATACATCCAACGATGGGGCTTCTTATCAATCAATGGTAAGATAGCAACATCTAAAGGAGGAGGAAAAGAATATTAGACCTTTTGATTAGGTAGGATGCTCATAGTTTCTCACTTTATCACAACAAAAAAATTATTTTCACATATACATGTTCAATTGAAACATTTTCAAAAGTCAAAGCCCTTTGTACGCATTCTTATAGAGACGAGAATCATTACAAAGGCACTTTTCAAAATCACTTTCAAAAAAATCCTCCACAAACACTTCTTCAAACTATTTTCAAAACCAACACTTTGTAGGAATTCTTATAGAAACAAGAATCATTACAAATATGTTTTCAAAATATTTTCAAACCCACACCACAAGCACATTTTCAAACAAAAACAAACTGAACTAGAAAGCAACTAAGAGCCCGTAGATAACTACATATGGAAAGGGTGTTAACACCTTCCCTTTCCATAATCTACCCCCCTTACTCAGAAAATCTTGAAAAGGTCCTTTTCTGTTCTTTTTACCCTTTCCTTAATTTGGATAAAAGAAAAGTCGGTGGCGACTCTTGCTTACCACAACATTTGCGAACACAAACACAAAACTAGTATTAAACAGTCGGTTCTGCCACCGTATCACAGAACCCATAGACATGCTTTGAAGTTGTGTACGGGTTGGAGCAAGGTCAGTATTGTATTGGTTCTTCCTGTAGAAAGCAGCAGCCAGATCCTCCCAGTTGCAGATGTTAGTTCCCTCCAGCTGATAGAACCATTCCAATTGAGTCTCCGATAAACTTTCCTGGAAGAAATGCACCCACAAATTCCTATCAGCGGTGTGAGGTTGGATCTTCCTGACATAAGACCTCAGATGCAGCTTCGTACATGAAACTCCGTCATATTTAGAAAATGCGGGAACCTTGAACTTCGGTGGAATGACCACTCCAGGAACCAACCCTAATTCTTCAAAATCTAGACCAGGTACTCTTTGAATTTCCATGGAGTTGAGACGATCCTCCAGCTGTTTATATTTGTCATCAGTAGGAGGATATTGTTCTTCGACATAGTCAGCCTCTTCTTTATTAGACCCCAGGCTGTGGTCCTCTTCTTTTGTCTTCTCTTTCTGATTGTCCCCCTCATTTGATGGAGTTTCGAATTCTATAGCTCGCTTTGTTGGTTCTCTAAATCTCATTCCCATATTCAGGACACCCACTGGTTTCTTTGTCTTTTTCTTCTTGTCTTTGATCATGAGAGCCTCCAGATCCTCTTGTCCTTTAGCCAAATCCAGGAACAACTGTTGAAATTGAGCATTCTATGCTTGAAGATCCTTCATTGTTTGTTCGATATCCATCTTACTGAAATAAACAGTAGAAAGATAAGGAAACCTGTTGTGGAAAACATGTTTATGTTATGATGCATGAACATGCGTATGCAAATGATTTCAATGACCTAGAAGATTTAAATTTATTTAGACAAAAGGGGACAAACATTAATTGTATTAATAAGTTCAAATTGCTTACAATATGCCTCTTGGGCTTACAATGGTATAAACAAAAATAATACAAAATAAACTTTCTAAAACAAAAAGAAATCAAGCTTCCCACGAGCGCATTCTCTTCGGTGCAATGTAGGCATTTAAACTCTATTGTTCATGGAATTGTCTCGTGAGCTCCAGAACTTTATTTTCACTGGAATATAATTGGGTCTCAAAGGTATCTTGTTCTTCTTTGAGCTAGATCCAAGACTTTTGCAATTATTCAAAGTTTGTCGGCATATCAGGATGAAAAATGATGCGAGACTCGTCCCCTTGAACAATAAGCTTTGAAATCACTGGCAGGATAGTAGCGTATGGCATCATAAGACTTTGAGCACGAGCTCGCACCCATTTGAGGTATGGCTCCAAAGGTATGGAGTTCTTGCGCCCTAAGGTCTTGCCATCAGTCTTCTTAAACATGCCCCAAGCACGGATGAACCTCTGGTGATAACCTTGCAGATCATTTGAATAATCAAACACAATACCCTGGATGAGCATATCATGAGGACCATCCCTCTGGGCGTAACCAAACTGATGTAGGGATAAAGAGGGGTTGTAGGTGATGCCTCCTCTAATGCCAAGGAGTGACACATTATGAAATTCTCTGCAGAAATTAATAAAAGAGATATCTTCTTGAGAGCGAGGGCACCAATAGATATCAGAGTGAGAAAGAGACATTAACCTTTGGTTCCACCTTAATCCTAACTTATTCTTCATTACTGACCGATAAAGGTGCGAAATAAACCACCTATAGAGCAAAGGCGTACAACATATAAGATTTCCTCGTTTCTTCGTCATACGGGTGTGGAGTGAATGCAGAATATCCCCAAGAAATATAGGCACTAGATTGTAAGAAAGGAAGATGTTGATGGAACTGATATCTATAAAATGGTATAAATTGGGGAACAGAACCAACCCATAGATCAAGAGAGCTAAGACATCTTCAAAGGCATGGTAACTCATAGCGTCTAGGAATACCTGAACTTTATTCATTAGAAAATTTGTAAGGAGACCCTTAACTCCACTTCTTCTTTCCTAATTGGACTCGATGTCAGATGGCTTCAAATGCAAAGCTACGACAACATTTTCAGAAGTTGGATCTAGTTCTAAACCAGTGAAAGGTACCTGCTCCAATATAGGCAAACCAAGTATCTTGGAGAATTCTTTTAGCGTAGGCACCAACTAATAGTCTGGAAATGTGAAGCAATGGTGCTTAGGATCGAAGAATTGGAATAGGACACTCATCAGACCTTCGTCAAAACCGGTATTAACCAAACTGAGCAAGTGACCATATCTCTTGTTGAATGATGAGCTCTCAGGAACTTTTAAGACCATTTCCTTGATTTTGGGAGGGATCTCTATGAAATTGATTGGAATGATTTTTCTGCGACCTGAATCCATGACCTACAAAACAGAGAAGAGATAAATCCACATGCCCTTGAAATGGTTAGTGTACATGTCATGTTATGATGTTTATGATGTTATGATTATGCTTTAAAATCACAGATATGTCAAACACAAACAAGTCACACAAAGACCTTAGGTTTAAAGGCTTGCATGAGTTTTAAAGGTAAGTACCCTCTTGAAGTTTCAGTTGTCTCAACCTGTCCTATTAATAGTAACTGGGTTCTAAGGAGTCTCATATCACTGACCTTTCTTTTAGCCATTGTTTTAGCTCAAGCACCAAAGTATTGCAGCCAAAATATCCCGAAAGTTCAATCCCAATGAGTGTAGCATTGATTATCAACCAATCTTCGGTCAGAACCAAAGCTGACCATCTCACTACTTTCTAATGGATTGAGATGAGTCAATTAAAGGTTATAAAGGTCAGTTAGCACTTAATGACACTATAAGGAAGCCTAATATTATCCTTGACTGACTCAAGGAACATTAGTACAAGCCAGAGTATCACGCTAACATAGCTATCACTTCATCCATATCGGTCTACGTCGTACAACCTCTATGATTTATTGCTACTTACCTAAAAAGATGCCCCAGATCTAGGTGTAGGATCTTTTGGTAACAACCCAAACAAGCCCTCAAAAATAAAGCATATAAACCACACAATGTAAAGCAAATTTAAAATGATCTAACTCTAAGGTAACCCCACTTTTTATAAGTATTTCCCCAGCAGAGTCGCCAGTTCTGTAATACGGTAGGAGAACTGACTTGGGTGTTTTACGTTTTATCATAATGTTGCGGATAGCAAGAGTCGCCACCAACTTTTCTTTTATCCAATAAGGAAAGGGTGAAAAGAACAGGAAAGACCTTTGAGATATTTTCTTGAGTTCGGGGGGTAGGTTATGAAAAGGGAAGGTGTTAGCACCCTTTCATCCGTAGTTATCTACGGGCTCTTAGTTGCTTTCTAGATCACTTGAAAATGCTTTGTTTGAAAATGTACTTTGTGGTGTAAGTTTGAAAATATTTTGAAAACGCCTTTGTTGCGACTAACTTTGTAATGATTCTCGTCTCTATAAGAATGTATACAAAGTGTTGGTTTTGAAAATAGTTCAAAGAGATGTTTGTTTTTTTTAAGATTTTTTGAAAGTGTAAGTGTGAAAATGGTTTTGATTTGTGAGCAAACAACTACGAGCGTCCTACCTACTCAAAAGGTCTTTGTTCTTTTCCTCATCCTTTAGATGTTGCTATATTATCATTGATTTAGTAATAAGCCCCATCATTGGATGTGAAGGGACGGGTGTGGGTCAACCGTATAGTCATAGAAGGCAACTTATGAGACGTTTTATCAATTTTCATAAGGAACTAGATCGCTTACCGGAGGCAACATCGAGGGACATCGGGGGACTATGATCTTTTTTATCGAGGGTCTTTGCTAAAATGCCCATATTCGAGGGACATGACTATTTTCCGAGGCAACAAACGAGGTTACCCTAGAGGTGCACATGTGTGAATAGTGTGTTTAATTGCATGCATTTTGTCTTTGAAATTAGGGTTTTCTAACGGTTGATTTTATCTTGCCATACACACCCTAATTACTAACAATTTATATTAAAGCGGTAAGTTGCGGAAATTAAAATCCTAAGCTATTACATAATTAGGGGATGAGGGATACAAATGTACAAATGGGGATTGCAAGAAATTAAACCTAAGTACCTATTACAACCATATTGAATAAATGTACAAGAAATATAAAAAGAAATGGATTTTGTTTTGGATTTTTGTTAGGAAAGTTGTTTTGATCTAATTAACCTAAAGGGATATGATAAAAAAAAGGAAAATTAATCCTAAGTTTAAAGGAAATCAAACTAATCAAGAAATCATTTTTTAGGTTTTTTTATGGAAGGCTTTTGGTTAGTTAAAATAGATATGAAAATATAAATAAAAAAATGCAAAAGAGAGAGAAAATAAATCCTTCAACAGCATGTGTCGAAGAATGTTTCGAAACATGCTTTATATGCATTGAAGCATATCCTGTATTTCCAAATCGAAACATAATGTTATGAGTCAAAGCATGTGTCAAAGCATGCTTATATGCATCGAAGCATATCCTTCTTTCGACCCCTTTTTTTCCTTTTGTTTGGGCCTGTGAAGCAGTATGGATCGAAGCCTAAGGCTTTGTGTTGAAGCATGCTATAATTTCTCACTTTAACATTGTTTTATGGTCTGTACAGGTTAGTTCTTAACATAATTGACAAGAAAGTAAAACAACAAAAGGGTTAGCTTCGAAGGCAATGATTAATGATGCTTGAAATGAAAGGTTTAAAGTCAAGAAGACTTACCTTGAAGCTGGAATGTGTGCTTCAAACTTGAGTTGCTGCCTTGAATGTTCTTGGATTTGAAAGAAAAGAATAGAGGTGTTGTGTTTTTTGGTTCTGGGTTTAAGAGTGTTTCAAGGTTTCAGCCTTTGTGTTCTCTCCTCTCTCTTTTTTTTCTTCTCCTTTTTCTTTGCTCCCCATCCCCCCTTGTCTATTGTGAAAACAACTTATTTATAGAAGAATCTGGTTGGGGTTTTGAGGGGAAAACAAATAAAATTTGAATAGTTTGGGTATGTTCTTTTCATAGCTTTCAAGGTGCAGCTCTTATATGCTGGTTTGGTAAAAATATGGGACTGGTTTAGGAGCAGCATAACAGGACTGTCTTGCAGCAGTTTTGGAGTGTTGTGGCAGCTTGGTGCATGGTTGTTTCATAGCAGTGTAGCAGACTGCTTTTTGACATGGTCTTAGGCTGTTATGTGGACAGTACAACAAACTCAGGCTTGGCAGCATATTGGACCTTGTTCAGCAGCCTTCGACCAAACTCATTGTGATCGGTGGATTTGGAACTGACTGTTTAACGCTGGTTCGCGAAATGTCGCGGAAGCAAGAGTCGCCACCGTCTTTTATTTTCTCCAAATGGAAAGGACAAAAGCACAGAAAAATTCCTTATAGAGATTGCTCTCGGTTCGGGAGGTAGATTATAGAAAGGGAAGGTATTAGCACCCTTTCTATCCAATGTTATCCATGGGCTCTTAGATACTTGCTCACTTGTGTTTTCAAAAATGGTTTGTTTGCTTTTCAACTGTGGGTTTTAAAAAAGTTTCTTTGAAAATTCCAGTTCGACTCTTGTATCGGTCCTCAAGAGTGTTTGAAAAATTGCTTTCGAAAGCTTTTTGAAAAGGTGTCGGTGTGAAAAGTATTTTTTTTATTTGTTTTTGAAGTTAGAGCAAGTATCTACGAGAACCTACCTACCCTAAGGAATTCGTCTGTGTAGATGTCCTTTAAAGTAATGCCATCCCACCATTGAGAGGTAGGTAGCACCACCGTTAGAGGTGTTCGGGTCAATTCGAAGGTTCGGGACATGGTGATCACCAGAGCAATGGGAAGATACCTTAGAAGCTACCCTCATACCAGGTTCCCGGATCATGAGGACTTACTAAAACATCCTCTACTCGACGATCACCTTTCGAGGCAAGGCAACAGTGAGGCATACCCTAGGGGTGGTGTGTGATTTGTGTGTCAGATTCATTTATTTTTGTCTTGTATGTTTAAAGTGATCTAAGCGTTTGTTTTTATTTTAGGCCATTCATTCTTGCATGCATTTATTTAATAATTAAAAAGTGCGAGAAAGGTAAAGTTCTAAACTATTACAAAAGGCGCGGGTCCACATCGCCAAAATTTCCAGGACCCGATTTGACAGGAAAATAAAGAATTAAAGTAAAACTGCGAAAGATTAAAATGTCCGAGTTTACAAGGCTTTGGGAGAGGTACATAAATATTAAAAGAAAAAAGAAATAAATACGCGAATTGAATTAAACTGGAAACGAGGGCGTTGGACCCTTTTTAATGGAATTAAATTAAATTGTTAAATTAATTAAATTAAAAGAAAAGGAAATTGTTTTTGGTTTTTGATATTTATGATTTTAATGAGAAAGATTAATTAAAATTAAAACACTAACCCTAATTCTAATTGTTTTTTATTTTATTAAGAAAGTATTAAAATTAAACCTAAATTAACCTAATTATTTACATGCAATTTGTGATCGGTGGATCTGGAACTGACTGTTTAACGCTGGTTCGCGAAATGTCGCGGAAGCAAGAGTCGCCACCATCTTTTATTTTCTCCAAATGGAAAGGACAAAAGCACAGAAAAATTCCTTAAAGAGATTGCTCTCGGTTCGGGAGGTAGGTTATAGAAAGGGAAGGTGTTAGCACCCTTTCTATCCATGGTTATCCATGGGCTCTTAGATACTTGCTCAATGTGTTTTCAAAATGTTTGCTTGCTTTTCAATGTGGGTTTAAAAAAGTTTCTTTGAAAAATTTCAGTTCGACTCGTACGTCAGAGTGTTTGAAAAATTTGCTTTGAAAGCTTTTGAAAAGTGTTGGTGTGAAAAGTCTTTTGTTTGTTTTTGAAGAGAGCAAGTATCCTTGAGAACCTACCTACCCTAAGGAATTCGTCTGTGTAAAAGTCCTTTAAAGTAGTGCCATCCCACCATTGAGAGGTAGGTAGCACCACCGTTGGAGGTGTTTGGGTCAATTCGAGTTTTAGGGACATGGTGATTACCGGAGCAATGGGAAGACACCTTAGAAGCTACCCTCATGCCAGGTTCCCGGATCATGAGGACTTACTAAGACATCCTCTACTCGACGACCACCTTTCGAAAGGCAACAGTGAGGCGTACCCTAGGGGTGGTGTGTGCGAATTTGTGTGTCAGTTTCATTGATATTTGTCTTGTCATGTTCATTGTGATCTACGCTCGATTTTAATTAAGACATTCATTCTTGCATGCTTTTTAACAGTTATAAAGTTTGCGGGAAAATAAATCTACAACTATTACAAATGGCGCGGGTCCACATCGCCAAAATTAAACTGGACCCGATTTGACGGAGAATAAATAAAGCAAAAGAAATAAAAGTGCGAAAAGTAAAATTGTTACAACGCTTTGGGAGAATTACATAATTATAATAAACGACATAAAATAAATGCGTGAAATTAAATAAATTACGAACACGGGCGTTGGACCCTTTTGCAAACAATTAAAGTTAATGAGGAATTAAAATTAAAGTCAAATGTTTTTGGTATTTTGTGTTTTTTATGATTTAAGGAGAAAAAAGAATTAATTAAAATTAAAATGAAATGTTAAACCTAATTCTAATTATTTTTAAGTTTATTGTGAAAATATTAAGTTTTAACCTAATTTAAATCTAAGTTAATTTACATGCAAAATTTAATTATAGAAAATAAATAAACTAAACATTATTATTGTAAAAAAAAAAACAAATTAAAGGAATAAAAATTAAACCTAATTCTATTTTTGTATTTTTGTTATGAAAAGAATTAAAGATAAACCCTAATTTAAACTAAATTCACTTACATAATTTATTCATGAAAATAACTAAAATAAAATAATTATTAAATTTTTTCCATCTTTTCTGCTTTTTTTATGATGTTTTTATATTTTGTACAAAAAATAATTAATTAAATAAACAGTAATTAAAAATAAAAATTAACATTAAAACAAGAATAAGGAAAAAAATGATGATGGCAAACCAGGGGGGGTAGCCCCAAATTGGAGGTTTTGGTTCAGCAAATCAGGCCCAATAGCTCTGGATCCACTGACTTTTGCCAGTTTGTGTGCTAGTGCGCTGACCAGCGTTTACCATAGGCCTTGGATCTGAGCCCTTGATCTGCATCTCCTGGACGCATGTACGCTTGGATCTTGTGGACACACGGTAGTCACCTATCTAATGACTGCATAAGAACATATTGAAGATGAAAACATAAGGAAAGTGAGGGGACCTGGGATCGAACCCAGGTCCTGAAAGTCATCAACGTGCGTGCCTGCCAACCGGGCTATTTTGTTACTTGGTACATTACACAACTGGAGAACAATAAAATAAGAAACGATAATGAATAATAAATTTAGCGCGCAAATTTAAATGGACCGCTCCTGTCGTGACAACACATCGTCTTCTCCGTTTTCCTGAAATACAAAACACATAGGCCACGGTTTTATAGCGTTGTCTTAGGCTAGTTTCCAGAAAATAGCGACTAGCGCTATAGGGCCAATAAATTTGGCGCGATAGTCTAGTCTTCTTCGTCTAGATGAGCTGAGTGTAATGGTGTGGGTCTGGAACCCTAATTTTGCCTTGGGTAGAAAACCCCAATTTTGAAAACCTGTAACCCTAGAAAGCAGTTATGGCATAATCGCGTATGGCGTGTAAAAATCCAATCAAACACGATGGTTAGTTTCAGAAGCTCAAAACAAACATGATGCCATGAATAGAATGATGTAAAAATGCTTAAAAGATGATATACGATTATAAATTTTTGGCTTTACAGTTTGAGTTACAGGTACCAATTCCTGGAGCTTTTGTGGTTGTTTTTTATTGGAGCACGTTCAGTGAGGTTCCAGGAAACTATTGAGACAAGAATGGTGCTTTGAATCGACTCCTAAAGTTGATTTCAGTTTTTGAGTTTTTCAAGCAATCTTTCAAGTTTGTACTAGCCTCTTATGCGCAGCTTTCAGTCTTTTCTGCATTAGGTTTGTATTCCTATATTTGTATGGAAGGCATTAGGTTAACAAAACTAGCACAAATCTCTTGCAATTATGGATTAAGGATTTGATTTGTTAAGGATCCTTTTCATATCTTTCCATGTGCATTTTGTATCAATTTGCATCCAATTAGTCCAAATCTTTCCCTATTAACCTATGCACGAAATATTGATGGCAAATTATGCATAAAAAGATTGGTTAAGGTAAGTTTTATATTTTCCACATATTTATATAATTTAAATGAATTAATATTAATAGAAATTCAAATAAATAAATAAAAAATGAGAAAATACTTCCCTTTGGGCCAAGTGGTCGTGCATAGGCTTGGAATGATGAATCATGGAGGAAAATAAGGCCCATTAGCAATTTTAGGTCATTTGAAGTAATGTTGACTTTTCAAAATTCCCAAAAATTTCCCAACTTCCACAAGGCATAACTTGCTCAATTTTTAAGCTTTTCACATGTTCTTGGACATTTTGGAAAGGTCTTTGAGTCCTATAACCAATTCCTTTGGTCCCATGTCATTTTGATTTACCAATCTCAAGTTATGGCCTTTGACTTAAAGTCCCTTTTTGTTGACTTTTGAAAATGACCTATAATGTTGAAATTGATAACTTTTTGTGAGAGCATTTCTTGGACTTGAAGTATGAAGATGAGTTGTAGGAAATGTCTTTCTCTTCAAAATGAGCTTTGGATGGAATTTTTCTGATAATCCATGTGAAAGTTATGCCCTGGTCAATTTCAGTTGGCTTTTTCAGCTGTCCAAATATAGTAACTTTTGCATCTCTGATGATTTCTGAGCCAAATTTTGAGAATCATGATCAAGAATTGATCAAATGATGTTTGTGGCTTCAAAATGATATGTTGACCAAAAATTTGAACTTTTGACTGTCAAATGACCATTTTGCCCCTACAGTTGACTGTAGTGCAATCTAGGGTTTTGACTGTGCAATTTTGAGCTGAATGCCTTGAAATTTGATATGAGGATGCTTGACCATCTTTGTAGGCATGTGAGACTTGATTGGGCCTTTAAAAACTTCATTTTCTTGATCAGAACACAAACCCTAGTTTTGGCTGTGTAGGAGACCCTTTGACTGCACAACCCTTGGGGAATTTTGTGACTTGACTTGGCAATTTCTTGGAGAATATGGGAGGGCAAATTTTGGGGTACAACACAATTTAATTACAAAAATAATATTTAATAATTAGTTATTATGAAAGAAAAGAAAAAAGGATGAAAATTATTACAAACCCTAATTCTACAAATTTTAGGTTTTTATTGCAAAAATATTAAGATGAATCCTAGATTAAAAAACTAAAATCATTTAATGAAATTTATTTACAAAAATACTAGTTAAATAAAAATATTTATTTTATTTTTTTTTTATCTTTTCTGATTTTTTGTGTTTTTATATATTATGAAAATAATAATTATAAAGAATTAAAAGAAATTAATTAAAATAAAGAAAAGAAAAATATAAAAAAGGGTAAAAGAAACAAACTAGAGGGGGTGCTGTCCCCAAGTGGAGGTAAGTCTTAGCAATTTGAGCCCAATGAGCCTTAGGCCTCGTTGACCTTTTGATCAGCATGCATGTGCATTGACTGAGGTTCATCATAGTCTCCAGATCTGGTCCCTTGATTGAGTGCAATGGGACGCGTGGACGGCTTGATAACGTGGGTGCATGGTGTGCTTTAGTGTTGAAGCTGCATATAAGTATTAATTGAAAAAAATCATGGAAAGGGTGAGGGACCTGGGGCTCGAACCCAGGTCCTGATGATTACCACCACTACGCGCTGCCATCCGTTCCAATTGGTTTCTTTGTCTATCAAATAAACAACAAACATTATAAAATAAAACAAAAGCTAATGCTTGTTTCCGCGCGAATTTTTAAATGAACCAATCAGCCTTGGCCACCTAATCATCTTCTCCATTGCTTTGTTTTTTTTCTGAAAATAGAAAAGAGTTAGCGGGGGTTCTGAACCCCCCCAAAACAGGTCATGTACAATAATAGCGATTAAGCCATCTTTGAACATAAATTAGGCGCGAGGGTCCTATCTTTTTCGTCCAAGCACGCTGAATCCAGTTATGGTATTGAGAACGTCCAATTTTACAGTATGAAGAAACGCCTAAATTGAAAGCTTGGTAACCCTAGAAAACAACAATGGAAGATTCGCGTATGGGTGATAAAAATGCAATCAAATTATGTGGTTAGCTTCAGAATGATATAATGAATACAAATCCAATATTAGAATTTACAAATAATGCATGAATTATGTTTCAAGAAACTGAAAAAAAGCTTGAACCGGCCATGGTCATGCTACCTCTTTCTTGTGTTAGGGACGTTGATTTTGATTTGTATGTGTTCCTTGAAGCCTCAGGAACACAATGGAATGAATATTATGGCTTGAATCGACCTAGAAAATGGTTTTCAGTATTGGACTTTTCTTGAAAAATTTCAAGTTTGCTTAGGGATTTCTGGCGCAGCCGGGAGTCCATGATCACTAGGGTTGCGTTTTGTATTTATGTGTGGATGATTTAGGTTAAGAAAATTGATCAAAGAATCATTGAATTGATGAATCAATATTTGATTTTTATGGCATTAGTTTTCAAATCTTTTTTCATGCTTTTTGGCTTCAATCACATCCAATCACCTTTGATTTTTTCCTAACCTGATTTGCACGAAATATTGAGTATATATCATGCACAAAAAGATTCAAAACATTAGGTTTGGTATTTTTCATGTATTTTATTTAATTAAATGAATTATTAATAATAAAAAAATCCAAATAAATAAATAAAAATGATAAAAAAACTTCCCTTTGGGCCAAATGGTCGTGCACATGCCTTGGATGATGAATTGTGAAAGAAAAAGAGGCCCATTAGCAATTTTAGGTCATTTGAAGCAATGTTGACTTTTCAAAATATCCAAAAATTTCCCAACTTCTACAAGGCATAACTTGCTCAATTTTTAAGCTTTGCTCATGTTCTTGGACATTTTGGAAAGTTCTTTGAGTCCTATAACCAATGTCTTTGATCCCATGTCATTTGGATTTACCAATCTCAAGTTATGGCCTTTGACTTAAAGTCCCTTTTTGTTGACTTTTGAAAATGACCTATAATGTTGAAATTGATAACTTTTTGTGAGAGCATTTCTTGGACTTGAAGTATGAAGAGGAGTTGTAGGAAATGTCTTTATCTTCAAAATGAGCTTTGGATGGAATTTTTCTAATAATCCATGTGGAAGTTATGCCCTGGTCAATTTACAGTTGACTTTTTCAACTGTCCAAATATGGAAACTTCTGCATCTTGATGATTTTTGAGCCAAGCTTTGAGAATCATGATCAAGCATTGATCAAATGATGTTTGGGGCTTCAAAATGAGATGTTGACCAAAAATTTGGACTTTTGACTGTCAAATGACCATTTTGCCCCTACAGTTGACTGTAGTGCAATTAGGGTTTTGACTGTGCAATTTTGTGCTGAAAGTCTTGAAACTTGGCATGAGGATGCTTGACCATGTTTATAGGCATGTGGGACTTGATTGGACCCTTGGAAACTTCATTTACTTTGCCAGAACCAAAACCCTAATTTTGACTGTTAGGAGGCCCTTGAACTGTGCAATCCTTGGGGAACTTTGAAGCATGCCTTGGCAATTTCTTAAGAATATGGGAGGGCAAATTTTGGGGTACAACAGTTGCCCCTGTTCAATCTTCTTGGACCTAAGGATGCAGATTGGCCGACGTGCCTTTCGTAATTCGAGGGTGGAAGATGATTGAACACTAGAGTGCCCAGAAATTTGCGCTCACATAGTAGCAGTGTGATGGTGGAATGGGCTTATAGATGCCATCTGGAGATTGATGGATAGGGTGATGGGCTTATAGATGCCATCTGGATGTCAATCGCATAAGAGATTCCTTAGCGAGAACTTGCGTACCTGCAAGAGAAAAATGAGTACCTGACATGTTGCAGGATCTGGTCTTCAGATGCTTTGTATAGATGTGTCCTGACTGGTTACAGGAGCTGAATCTGGAGCTTCAAACGATGATGAATGAACCAGGGATGGTTACTACCTCAACAGGAACGGTGAGATAACCTTGGATAACTTTAACCTTAACAGCAATCGTTGAGAAAATCTTGGGATGATTACTACCTCCGCAGGATCAGGGAGAGAACCATAGGCGACTACAACCTCAACAGCAAACATTGAGAGAATCTTGGATAACTTCACTTCAACAGCAATCGTTGAGCGAAATCTGGGATTACCACCTCCGCAGTATCGGGGAGAGAACCATAGGCGATTACCACCTCAACAGCAAACATTGAGAGAACCTTGGATAACTTCAACTTCAACAGCAATCGTTGAGCGAAATCTGGGGTTACCACCTCCGCAGTATCGGGGAGAGAACCATAGGCGATTACCACCTCAACAGCAAACATTGAGAGAATCTTGGATAACTTCACTTCAACAGCAATCATTGAGCGAAATCTGGGATTACCACCTCCGCAGTATCGGGGAGAGAACCATAGGCGATTACCACCTCAACAGCAAACATTGAGAGAACCTTGGATAACTTCAACTTCAACAGCAATCGTTGAGCGAAATCTGGGATTACCAACTCCGCAGGATCGGGGAGAGAACCATAGGCGATTACCACCTCAACAGCAAACATTGAGAGAACCTTGGATAACTTCAACTTCAACAGCAATCGTTGAGCGAAATCTGGGATTACCACCTCCGCAGTATCGGGGAGAGAACCATAGGCGATTACCACCTCAACAGCAAACATTGAGAGAACCTTGGATAACTTCTACTGAGTCTTTATTAGAAAAATATTTTTGGGGTCGATTTAACTAGACTAGAGAAGGCCTTGGACTGGATAAGAAACAGAGAATCTTAGGGTCGATTAACTGAACCGGTCTAGGTCTTGGAATGTCTTCAACTAGGTCTTTATCAGAAAAATCTGTTTGGGGTCGATTTAACTGGACCAGCGAAGGCCTTTGACTGGATAAGAAATCTTTGGAGTCGATTAACTGAACCAGTCTAGGTCTTGGAATGTCTTCAACTGGGTCTTTATCAGAAAAATCTGTTTGGGGTCGATTTAACTGGACCAGCGAAGGCCTTTGACTGGATAAGAAATCTTTGGAGTTGATTAACTGAACCGGTCTAGGTCTTGGAATGTCTTCAACTGGGTCTTTATCAGAAAAATCTGTTTGGGGTCGATTTAACTGGACCAGTGAAGGCCTTTGACTGGATAAGAAATCTTTGGAGTCGATTAACTGAACCGGTCTAGGTCTTGAAATATGATTGAGAATTTAACTGAATCTTTCCTGAAAGGTAAAGGTCAGTCATATGCAATGCACGATATGGATCAAGCAATGATGTTCTCAACATAAATGAGATTTGTAAGATATGATGCGTATATGCATGTTATAATGATGTATGTGATGTTTAGGAATGTATGTTTTCGTCTAGGAAAGTAAATCCTTGACGGGTGTCGGGAAGTCACTCCTGGGCTGATGTTGAAGAATAGATTTTTGCCTCCGCTGGGGATGATAGCTGCAAGAATACCGGTAGGAGAAGATAACTCCGTTGGGGAATAGACTTGGCGAATGATTACTCTGCGAGGAGCCAAGTACTCTAGCGATCTTGCTGGGAAGCAATACTCTGTGGGGAGAGAGGTACTTTGCTGGAATGTTGATAATAACTTGTCGGGGATACCCATTGTTGTGTTGGAAGTGTTGATAGACTTCGCTGGGGATAAGAAGACTTCGTCGAGGACGCTCTTTCCGTGGCTTTTGGCTGAGGATAACCCAGTTATATCCTGGTAAGGAAATAATTCTTTGAATAAAGTCGGGGGACGCGTTCTTGTCCTGCGAGGATAAGCTTCCAAAATCTACTAGGGATAAGCTTACTGCTTGGGGAGATGAATTCCAACTTTCCTGGGGAACTAGATTGGACTCTCCTGGGGAAGTTATGAACTGTACCGGGGAAGTGACTCCTTTGCATGTTGATAGAACGCCGGGGAACAATCTTAAATCAAGACTGTCGGGGATGCTTGTTAAGAATATATGTATATATGCTGCTGGGGAATGTGGAGATCTGCTGGAGGATACCCAACTTCCTTAAGTTTTGATTGTATAGCTTTATTTGGAGAGAGTATTGCTGACTTGCTGGCTCACTCTCTGGGGACTTGAGATATCTGGTTATGTTCTCCAGCTGAACCTACCTTGGTACCTTGGAGGACCGAACAATCAGATTGCTTAGACAACTCTTTATTGCCCCTGTTTTTGATGTGGGAGAGGAAGATACCTGTGGAGGTGCTTGGTAGTCGTTGATGGACAAACCTTCTTCTGGTAGGCAGGTGATAAGATGACAGGACATAGTCGTACGCTTTGATCCCTAACTTTTGCCTGGACCGCCCTTTCGGGTTTTCGGTCCACCGGGATACCCATTTTTTCCCAAGCCGCCTTTTCAGGTTTTCGACTTGCCGGGTGTACAGATTTTTTAATTTCATCCCTTATTTTTGCCCGAACCCTTTTGGTTCGTCGGGAAGCCCTTGTTTTTGCCTAGGTGTGTCAACCTAGCGGGTCTTTGATTTTGCGTAGTATCTTTTCGACTATGTCCATGTTCTCAGAATGTAGGGAGTTGCCCCTGTTAGCAGTGTTTTGTCATGCCACCAGAAGGTATTTGATCAGGCAAGATTCGTTGTTGGAATGCCCCAAGTGACTCAGGCGGAGATCTGCCCCAGGCTGATAGGCTTTTTTGAGAGATTCTCCGAATCTTGACTTAACTGCCCCAGATGATGGACAATAGTCATGCCATGCCCCTTGATTGGAGATACTCTTGTTCATTAGATTTTCATTGTGCGAATTTCCCTGCTGTTCAAACAAAAAGTCATATGCAAACAAAGTTATGTTAAAAATGCAAAGCCTATGTCTGTCTTGAAGATTTTGAAAATGCATTCTTTTCATAAAACAAGTGAATGTTTGTAAAACGTGATGTCAACTCCGTATTTACCATAGGCCTTAAGGAGTCAGGATACCTTTCGTAACAGTATGCTTTCGAACTAACCCATGCTTCAGCTAGGACTTTTAAGGGTTGTAGCGTGGCTTGGTTCACGGTTTAAGAAACAAAGGATAAAGGCTCAAATCATTTGTACCCACCCGCTCTTCGTGATGTTCTCCAAACCTAAACTCAATTGATCATACGTTAGACCTTGTTTGAGTCTTTGCTCTGATTTTCCGGTGATGATTCGGATGTTGATAACTTATTTTGAATAGGCAGTCATTCCTTTTTGTTGAGGGTTTGTAAGACCTCTTTCTTGTCTGATTTTTGTTATCCCTTTCTTTTTTTGCCTGAACTGTTTCCTTTTTTGGAATTACAGTCAGCGGGATGCCCCAGTTTTGTAAGTCTCCTTCATAGGTTTTGACTTATTGGGTTTTTTTATTTCGAGAGATATAATGTCTGCCTTTCTTTATTGATTATTCGGAACCATCACTGTCTTTCTTTGTTTTGTAAGGATCTCCTTCGGTGCCGTTCGTTATGCACTTGGATCAACTGAGAAGACTACCCTGCCCCAGGTTATGATTAAGGGTTTTAAATTTCGAAAAGAAAAACTCCTACTTCTTTGGCTCAGATGGGTTGACGAGGGATTATCATCCTTATAACTCCGGTGTTTAGGGATTGAAACAATGCCTGTACCTCATCAGCGGGGTCTGTTCAAAAGCATATTGTAGATTATGGTGTCGTTTTCGTCATCCTCCCTCAAGAGGCTTAGAATTATTAATTGAGAGTTGACATCAGAAAAAATATGAAGATAATTTGCATATAGTGAATACGAATATATTGTTTCAGAACAGACATATGCGACGCATTAATGAAATAACAATGTTTAACATGAGTAAATGTTTGAACAAAAGAAAATTGCAACTTGAACATTCGAATGAACAAAAATTTCTCAATCCTAGCCATGATTTGGCAAGGGAGCAGTGATTATGTTCGGAGTCTCAGGTACTTCAAACTGAATCTCTCCAGCGTCGATCATGTCTTGAATCTTGTTTTTGAGAGGCCAGCAGTTGTCCGTAGTATGCCCCGGGCTATCAGAATGGTATGCGCACCTATCGTTGGGATGATAGTTAGGAGCAGAAGTGTTTGGATTCCGGAGAGGAGCCCTTAAGGCGATCAGCCCTACCTCTAACATTTGTTGTAGTGCTTGATCCAGCGACATGTTGATCTTGGTGAACTGCCTTTTAGGCTTGTCTGGTTTGCTCTGATCAGCCCATTGTTCTGGGCGAGGTCGTTGTTGTCCCTGAGAAGTAGTAGCAACTCGGAGAGGTCTATTCATTGGACCCGACTTTTGCCTTCTTGGAAGCTATTCCATGACCTGGTCCCTGATTTGGGCTGGTTGCTTCATGCCTTGAGGAAGCTGGCTGATCATGGCCCTCAGCTCTCCTTGCTCCTGAGCTAAACCTTGAATGAGGGCCCTTTGCCCCAGCATCTGGGTTTTCAATGTGTCTACCTCAGCTTGTAGACGTTTCAGCTGTTCGTCCTTGTCATCTTCAGGACTCTTCCTGATCAGATTCCCCATGAGGAGTGTCCTCAACTCTTCCTGCCCCTTGGATAGGCTTAGGAAGATCTCCTTGAACTGAGTCTCTTGAGTGTGAAGGTCCTGGTTATCTTGTTGTGAAGCCATTGCTGAAATAAACAGCGAGAAAGGTAAGTGACCTGCAACAAGGATACCTGTTATGCAGTGATGTGTATGACATGCATGTAATGTTTTCAAGGACCTCGCGGGATAAACAAGAAATTTGTTAAGATTTGAAACCGGTAGCTTGATTGAAGGCAATGTATATTGTTGAGAGTCCTTCTTCAAGGGTCAAAGGCTCACCATATCCAGTGGGTCATAGCCCCTGACAACCTTGGCTAGGGGAACCTTCTTCAAGTGTCAAAGTTTACCATATCAAGTGGGTCATAGCCTCTGATAACCTTGGCTAGAGGAAAATAAATCCTCTTTGCCCCTTTCTAGATGTTTGATTTATTATGACCTGCATCACAAGCCCTTGAGATCCTTGAAATGGGTTAGGATGTATGTAATGGTATGATGTTATGGTATGCATGGGGTAATGTAAGTAACCCAGTTATGAGTCCTAATTAAGGACTGTAAACAAAACCTGCAAGAAACTTGGTAAACTCTGTTATGAGTCCTACTTAAGGACTATAAACAAAACCTGCAGGAAACTCAAGTGTCAGACAATAAGCATGCAAATAGTCAAGTTAGAAGGCACACAAGTCACACAAGAGAAACCCTTAGAGTTTAGGCCAGCATGGGGTCTGGGTATTACCCTCTTGAAGTTTGGTGGGCTCAACCTGTCCTACTAGAAGTAATCGGGTTCTAAGGGTCCCAATATCACCGGATTGCTTTCATTGTTCATCGTTTCGATTTAGCCACTGAACTGGCGACCGAAATATTCCAGGAAAGCAACCCTCCATTGAGTGTAGTATCGAGTATCAACCAACCTCGGACTGCACCAAAGTCAGTTATCTCACTACCCTAAAGAGGCCAAGATGGTTCAATTAAGGTTCCTAAGGTCTGTTGATGCTTCACGACACCGTGCGGAGGCCCCGTACTCTCCTTGACTGAACTCAAGGGTTACCGGTACACACCAAAGTGCCACATCAACGTAGCAGACTGTTTCAACCATGTCGGTATACCCCGCACAGTTCCCTCACAGTCTTGTTGCTACTTTCTAAGAAGGTATCCCCCAGACCCGGGTTAGGATCTATAGAACTCCCAAGACAGTCCCACAATTTAAAGCAAGCAAAGAAAGCAATTGAAAACACAGTTATGAACTATCCCTAAGGTACACCTCACTTTAAAAGATTATCCCCAGCAGAGTCGCCAGTTCTGTGATCGGTGGATCTGGAACTGACTGTTTAACGCTGGTTCGCGAAATGTCGCGGAAGCAAGAGTCGCCACCGTCTTTTATTTTCTCCAAATGGAAAGGACAAAAGCACAGAAAAATTCCTTATAGAGATTGCTCTCGGTTCGGGAGGTAGATTATAGAAAGGGAAGGTATTAGCACCCTTTCTATCCATGGTTATCCATGGGCTCTTAGATACTTGCTCACTTGTGTTTTCAAAAATGGTTCGTTTGCTTTTCAACTGTGGGTTTTAAAAAGTTTCTTTGAAAATTCCAGTTCGACTCTTGTATCGGTCCTCAAGAGTGTTTTAAAAATTGCTTTCGAAAGCTTTTTGAAAAGGTGTCGGTGTGAAAAGTATTTTTTTTATTTGTTTTTGAAGTTAGAGCAAGTATCTACGAGAACCTACCTACCCTAAGGAATTCGTCTGTGTAGATGTCCTTTAAAGTAATGCCATCCCACCATTGAGAGGTAGGTAGCACCACCGTTGGAGGTGTTCGGGTCAATTCGAAGGTTCGGGACATGGTGATCACCAGAGCAATGGGAAGATACCTTAGAAGCTACCCTCATGCCAGGTTCCCGGATCATGAGGACTTACTAAAACATCCTCTACTCGACGATCACCTTTCGAGGCAAGGCAACAGTGAGGCGTACCCTAGGGGTGGTGTGTGATTTGTGTGTCAGATTCATTTATTTTTGTCTTGTATGTTTAAAGTGATCTAAGCGTTTGTTTTTATTTTAGGCCATTCATTCTTGCATGCATTTATTTAATAATTAAAAAGTGCGAGAAAGGTAAAGTTCTAAACTATTACAAAAGGCGCGGGTCCATATCGCCAAAATTTCCAGGACCCGATTTGACAGGAAAATAAAGAATTAAAGTAAAAGTGCGAAAGATTAAAATGTCCGAGTTTACAAGGCTTTGGGAGAGGTACATAAATATTAAAAGAAAAAAGAAATAAATACGCGAATTGAATTAAACTGGAAACGAGGGCGTTGGACCCTTTTTAATGGAATTAAATTAAATTGTTAAATTAATTAAATTAAAAGAAAAGGAAATTGTTTTTGGTTTTTGATATTTATGATTTTAATGAGAAATATTAATTAAAATTAAAACACTAACCCTAATTCTAATTGTTTTTTAGTTTATTAAGAAAGTATTAAAATTAAACCTAAATTAACCTAATTATTTACATGCAATTTAATTACAAAAATAATATTTAATAATTAGTTATTATGAAAGAAAAGAAAAAAGGATGAAAATTATTACAAACCCTAATTCTACAAATTTTAGGTTTTTATTGCAAAAATATTAAGATGAATCCTAGATTAAAAAACTAAAATCATTTAATGAAATTTATTTACAAAAATACTAGTTAAATAAAAATATTTTTTTTTTTTATCTTTTCTGATTTTTTGTGTTTTTATATATTATGAAAATAATAATTATAAAGAATTAAAAGAAATTAATTAAAATAAATAAAAGAAAAATATAAAAAAGGGTAAAAGAAACAAACTATAGGGGGTGTTGTCCCCAAGTGGAGGTAAGTCTTAGCAATTTGAGCCCAATGAGCCTTAGGCCTCGTTGACCTTTTGATCAGCATGCCTGTGCATTGACTGAGGTTCATCATAGTCTCCAGATCTGGTCCCTTGATTGAGTGCAATGGGACGCGTGGACGGCTTGATAACGTGGGTGCATGGTGTGCTTTAGTGTTGAAGCTGCATATAAGTATTAATTGAAAAAAATCATGGAAAGGGTGAGGGACCTGGGGCTCGAACCCAGGTCCTGATGATTACCACCACTACGCGCTGCCATCCGTTCCAATTGGTTTCTTTGTCTATCAAATAAACAACAAACATTATAAAATAAAATAAAAGCTAATGCTTATTTCCGCGCGAATTTTTAAATGAACCAATCAGCCTTGGCCACCTAATCATCTTCTCCATTGCTTTGTTTTTTTTCTGAAAATAGAAAAGAGTTAGCGGGGGTTCTGAACCCCCCCAAAACAGGTCATGTACAATAATAGCGATTAAGCCATCTTTGAACATAAATTAGGCGCGAGGGTCCTATCTTTTTCGTCCAAGCACGCTGAATCCAGTTATGGTATTGAGAACGTCCAATTTTACAGTATGAAGAAACGCCTAAATTGAAAGCTTGGTAACCCTAGAAAACAACAATGGCAGATTCGCGTATGGGTGATAAAAATGCAATCAAATTATGTGGTTAGCTTCAGAATGATATAATGAATACAAATCCAATATTAGAATTTACAAATAATGCATGAATTATGTTTCAAGAAACTGAAAAAAAGCTTGAACCGGCCATGGTCGTGCTACCTCTTTCTTGTGTTAGGGACGTTGATTTTGATTTGTATGTGTTCCTTGAAGCCTCAGGAACACAATGGAATGAATATTATGGCTTGAATCGACCTAGAAATTGGTTTTCAGTATTGGACTTTTCTTGAAAATTTTCAAGTTTGCTTAGGGATTTCTGGCGCAGCCGGGAGTCCATGATCACTAGGGTTGCGTTTTGTATTTATGTGTGGATGATTTAGGTTAAGAAAATTGATCAAAGAATCATTGAATTGATGAATCAATATTTGATTTTTATGGCATTAGTTTTCAAATCTTTTTTCATGCTTTTTGGCTTCAATCACATCCAATCACCTTTGATTTTTTCCTAACCTGATTTGCACGAAATATTGAGTATATATCATGCACAAAAAGATTCAAAACATTAGGTTTGGTATTTTTCATGTATTTTATTTAATTAAATGAATTATTAATAATAGAAAATCCAAATAAATAAATAAAAATGATAAAAAAACTTCCCTTTGGGCCAAATGGTCGTGCACATGCCTTGGATGATGAATTGTGAAAGAAAAAGAGGCCCATTAGCAATTTTAGGTCATTTGAAGCAATGTTGACTTTTCAAAATATCCAAAAATTTCCCAACTTCTACAAGGCATAACTTGCTCAATTTTTAAGCTTTGCTCATGTTCTTGGACATTTTGGAAAGGTCTTTGAGTCCTATAACCAATGTCTTTGATCCCATGTCATTTGGATTTACCAATCTCAAGTTATGGCCTTTGACTTAAAGTCCCTTTTTGTTGACTTTTGAAAATGACCTATAATGTTGAAATTGATAACTTTTTGTGAGAGCATTTCTTGGACTTGAAGTATGAAGAGGAGTTGTAGGAAATGTCTTTATCTTCAAAATGAGCTTTGGATGGAATTTTTCTGATAATCCATGTGGAAGTTATGCCCTGGTCAATTTACAGTTGACTTTTTCAACTGTCCAAATATGGAAACTTCTGCATCTTGATGATTTTTGAGCCAAGCTTTGAGAATCATGATCAAGCATTGATAAAATGATGTTTGGGGCTTCAAAATGAGATGTTGACCAAAAATTTGGACTTTTGACTGTCAAATGACCATTTTGCCCCTACAGTTGACTGTAGTGCAATTAGGGTTTTGACTGTGCAATTTTGTGCTGAAATTCTTGAAACTTGGCATGAGGATGCTTGACCATGTTTATAGGCATGTGGGACTTGATTGGACCCTTGGAAACTTCATTTACTTTGCCAGAACCAAAACCCTAATTTTGACTGTTAGGAGGCCCTTGAACTGTGCAATCCTTGGGGAACTTTGAAGCATGCCTTGGCAATTTCTTAAGAATATGGGAGGGCAAATTTTGGGGTACAACACTCATCAAAAGACAAGAAAATATTTGTTTCCACCAATTGTGTGTTTTTCGAATAGACCAACAATTATATGTTCTTCGAATCCATCAATTGTATGTTATTCGAATGGACCACCAATTGTATGTTCTTCGAATCCACCAATTATATGTTCTTTGAATCCACCAAATGTATGTTCTTCGAATGGACCACCAAATGTATGTTCTTCGAATGGACCACCAAATGTACGTTCTTCAAATGGACCACCAATTGTATGTTCTTAGAATGGACCACCAATTGTATATTCTTCGAATGGACCACCAATTGTATGTTCTTCAAATGGACCACCAAATGTCCAAACTTCAAATGCCACAACTAACTATCCTTGTGGATCCAAGAAAGCATAAAGGAATCCATTGCCTTGTGGATCGAAGCAAGAATGAAGGAAGCCATTGCCTTGTGGATTGAAGCAAGCATGAAGAAAGCCATTGCCTTGTGGATCGAAGCAAGCATGAAGGAAGCCATTGCTTTGTGGATTGAAGCAAGCATGAAGGAAGCCATTGCCTTGTGGATAACTTGGGAAATCTAAGCAAGCTTGCTCTTCTTCGATTTTTCAAAATTCTTCCAACCAACCCTTTCGATCAGTCATGTAGTTCGACCAGCCTGAACCAGATTTTGAATTTGACATAGTTATCTGCACACCTTTTTTTATTTGTTTTTCCCTTTCGACAGTTTCCTCTTTGACTTGATGCTTGAAAGTCAAATTGTACTTGTGCAAACTTGAGCTTTTGAAAATATTTGTGAGAAATGTCTTGAGAAAGGAGAGATCAAATTTTGGGGTACAACAATAGGTTTCCACCTTTTCTCTGAATAATACTTTTCTATTAAGCTTCTATACAAAGATCTGTTAAGTAAAGAAAGATAATTGTAAATCCAGTTGTTTGTTCCCAACGCTCACAATGAGAGTGGTTGACAATATAGTATAAATGATTATCCTTACGCCACCTTAGAGGGTGGAGGTCACAGACACATTATATACCTTTTGTACAACATCACATGTTAACAATTTGAAATTTCTTCTTAACATCAGAGGCTTAAGATATTTAAATGTTGAACGTTGAAGCTTGTTGTAGAAGATTTACTTCTAAGTATTATAACCTAAGTCTTGGAGTCTTAAGAACTTGTCATACATAACCTTGTCTTTAGAGTCTTCAGCACTTGGTTGTAAGAACTTTATTTTCTTCAGATCATCAGAACTTGTTCAACAGAACCTCGTCTTCATAATCTTCAGAACTTGTAACACATTGAAGTAAAGCTTTAGAAGGCCTCCAAAGCTTAACTATAAAGTCACGATCAGAACCTCTTGTACTAACGTTCCTTAGACACATTTAAAAATATAGATTAAGAACATTGACTTCAACTGTAACACGTAACCACATGTTTTCTTTTAGGGTGTATGTTCAGAACCTGATTACGTCACACGCCTTGTACCAGAGTCAGAACATTATAGCAGCAGCTACACAATAGAACCAAACCATTAGTGTATACAATTGTTCTCTAAGATAACATGTAAAGTTATCATTATAATCTCAAGGCCAGATGTAGAAACACTTCTTGTTCTTACAGTTTGGAGGGTGTTAACCCAATGAAAGGAAATTTACTCTTAATAGTCATAAGTAGAAATTGGTCTAATTTGAACTCTCCTAGTTCAATGCTTCTTTTCCTAATACTACGCGTGAATTTTTCTTAAAGACTCCCCCTGAATATGAGACCCCTCTCACTTTCACGTAAACACTATCCCTAGTGTTTGAACAATTATAAGTCTCTATGAATGGTGAAACAAAATTACAACTCAAACACTATATTCCCTTGACATAGGAATAAGACTCAAGAATAAAGTGTTACAAAAAACAAAACAAAAGACTCCAAGCAAATAAATACGTCTACCTTTATTGTACAAGGTATGAGTCTTCATAATCGAGAATACATACTTAAATAGCAACAAGGTCCATGTTAAAAAGCCTATTAGGGTTTTGGTCTTTGAACGTGACTGGACTTCTAAAATCGCAAGCAACCAATCTTCTATTATGTCGATTGAAAGTATTTAATTGATTAGATCTTGATCATATCATAATTCTTCAAATTTAATCTTGCTAAAAATGATATTAGTTACAAAAATTGTATTCTAAAAAGCGCATAAAAGATCAAAACCCGATTAGATAAATAAGGAAACAAATCTTTAATCAGCACAAGGATTACTCAATTAGTCTTGCACGCGAAGCTAATCTGGGTGAGAATGAATGTCTCATATAGTGTGATACATTATGTTTAACATGTAGATTCCTTACTTGATCATATAGAAATAAGATGTCTCATATCTTGTCATAACATATTTATTCGCATGTTGCCTATAAAATGACACCAATCATATGTAAGAATTTATTCGTCCAAGATTATTTGAGACATGGCTTTAGTGGATAGCCATGGTGCAACTTCTCAGAGAGAGAAAGCTTAACTTTTTGCTCTTTTTTTACCTGTAGTGTTAGCATGGCCATGTTCCTTTGCAAATATAATAATATTTGTATATTTACCTTTTCACTTGGTGTCTTTATTTATGTTTTTAAGCATGATATGCTTTATTTAACTTTTTTGTTTTGTTTAGACTCGTCATAACTAATTGATGGCTTCTGCCTTTGTCGTGCTCGAACTTGATTATCATACCTGGACTTTTGAGATCATTTATCTCCTATTTTCCGGAAGATCCGCGACCTTTAGGGTAGTTACTAACTTTGTGGTTTCTAATGGGGTGATGTAGATCGGTTCTATTCTTCAACTTCACTAGGAACTGTCCCCAACCAAAGGTAAGGTTTATGTCTCTACTGCCAAGTTTGTCTTGGTTTGGAGTGGATGTCTTCGAACTCCACCACATATGTTCTTAGAATACCTAGTTCCTAAGATGGGTGTGCCAACTATGCTTAAAGTGTGTGAACCAAGTAAGTAATCTTCCTCAAGATAGCGAGTTATGCCATCTTGTGGAGGGTTGTTAAAGCCTTTGTATTCATAATGTTTCTCATAGTTAGCAAATTATTTATTGAAATTGCATATAACTTTACAAAATACTTATCTTGCTGAGAGAACTTTAAATGGAGATTATTATGATCATCTTTGATCCTCTAATTGATTGGTTGTATAATTGAGGATCATTGAAATGGAAGTGTCTATCGATCTGCTTTCTTTTTCAAGGACATGTGTTTTGTATACGGTGAGCATGATGCTCATATTCGGATGCCTCACGACTATGGAATTCTCTTAAGATGTCTCTTTCGCGTCCCTTTTATTTAGGAGTGTTGTTGGGTGCATAATGTCTTTATAGCTAGTTTACTTGCCCATGACTATTAAGGCCAGGTTGCCCCTTAGTGAGTGCTCTTGACCAGCTCTTATAAATGGTTAGTCGATTTACTTATCCCTTTCACGTGTTTACCTTGGAGCCCAACTTTAGTTTATAATTATTCCCCACAGGGGAATCAATGGTATGCTAAAAAAGGGAGGGGTTCAAAATCTACCTTCACGAACCTGGCTGGACTAGCCTCAATATTGATTTTTTTTTGAAGTCATTCTTGAAGGAGTGATTAATATTTTTTAAAGGAGGCCTATTCACTACACTTTTTCCTTTTCTATGATCCTAGGTTGAGCTTAGTTTCTCTTTTCTAAAATTATCAGAAAGCTAACGCCACCTTCTCTCGTCAACGGAGTTAGATTTGTCACTTTGCAAGGGCAACTTTCCATAACTTTGAAGGCTATTGGACTTCTGTCATAATATGAATTTAGAATTGATTAATGGAAGTTTAATTTCCCAATCACATCAAGGTGAAAGTGGTTATGCAAATTCCTTCATTTACGAAGAATCTTAAGGGTATTCCCCCACTAAGGTGACAATGATAACTAAAAGAAACCATGCAATCGAGGTTCCAATTATCTTTATAACCACATTTATATTCGCGTGACTAAGAAATTCTAAAGCCAATTGATCCTCGTTCCATAGTTCAGAATCAATCTTTATTTGGAAGAGACGCTCTAATGACGAATCAACACTGGATATCGTTGCATTGTGAATGTCACTGATAGTGATTAGTTAAGGTGAAATAGGATTAAAATATGTAACGAAGTTCTTCAGTTTGATGTATACAGTGACTATCTTCATCTCTCGATTTTGGTAGAGATCTAAATTTGGATCGAGGATGATGTATTTGAAGAATTTTGTGAGATTTAGGAGTTAATTCCCATAGACGGTGCTAATATTTAGTTTTGGAACTAAAATTGGTGTTGATCGATGACATAAGACTCTGAATTAGTGAGATTGATCTTAAATGTAGTGGCGCAGATGGACCTATAAGGTTAACACTCCAAGATCCAAGTCAGTTTAAAGTTCAAGATGGGTATAGTTAAAAGTAGAGAAAAGAAAAATGTACCTTGAATTTTTACGTGTGATATGTTGGACTATTCTGATTTGGATTGCATTTGTTTGGGCTTTCACTTTGGATCTTCAGCTGACCCGAAATAAAACTTCTTGAAAACTTCAAATGGTTCACTTTTGAACTTAATTGTATAAATCCATAACATTATTTTATGTTCATCAACAAAAGTGATTAAGTATCTCCTACTTCCTAATGATTCTACTTTAAAGGGGCCACATATATTATAATGCACAACTTCAAGAGAATATCTGGATTTCTTAGGAATTTTATAAAGCAAATGATACTCTACTTTGCTCTCTCCTCGTGCAAACTTCACATGTCATACTTATTTGACTCATCTTAGGTAGACCGTGCACTAAGTTCTTAGAACTTAAGTCACTTAAGCTTATAAAATTCAGATGTTTATGCCCTGTGAGCTAAAACCATTATGGTGTATCAATGTTTTCTTGACATACTTCTTATATAGTTTTGATACTTCACTTAAAGGTTTTGTTCTTTTACAATTGAGACTTTAAGATCAACTTCTTCTTTGTATCAAAAAGTTGGAGTGCATAACCACTCATCGTGACTGAGAAACCTTTCTCGACCTATTTCACTATGCTTAGTAGGTTATATTTCATTGCAGTCACATATGGTACCTGTAATACGGTGGGAGGTTGTCGAAATTGCATGATGGACTGCACGTTGAGGGCACTGGATCAGGATTGGCCAGCATCTGACAGTAATGGAATGATGGTGTACGGTGCACTCCTTCAATCTGGGAACATTGGATTTGCAGGAAACTTGTTGTACCCCAAAATTCTCCCTCTCATTTTACTCAACACATGCCCATTGAGGTCCTCAAGTTGCTCAAGGATGCCCAAGAGTTGACCAGACAAACTCTCTCCTAAGGCAATGTGCCTCAAATTAGGGTTTCCATTTTCATCAGGGTGTGGGAACTCCAATGGTCACAAATGCTTTCGATGGTCCTAATATGTTCTCAAGATCATCCATGTCAAGTTTCATGCCTTGCACAAGAAGTTTGCTCAGTCAACTGCTTAGATTCTTGAAAGTCAATTGTACTAGGTCAAAAGTCAATTGTGGCCCATATACAGTCAAACTTCAAGATTTTTGGTCAACATCAACATTTTGAAGTGATATTCATCATTTGATCAAGGGTTGATCATGATACCTCAAGGAATGCTCCTAATTCATCAAAACTCAAAAGTTGTTAAATTAGGGTTTCTCAGGAAAAGTCAACCAAAATTTGACCAAGCATAACTTCCTCAGACTTTAACAGAAATTTTCCATCCAGGGCTCATTTTGAAGAGGATGCAATTCCCTACAATTCATCTTCAGCCCTCAATTTCAAAATATGCACTCATCAAAAGATATGAATTTCTACATTATAGGTCCTTTTGAAAAGTCAACAAAAACACCTTTTGGGTCAAAGCTTCTTACATGATCATGGAAGACCCAATTGAGATGAGACCAAAAGGGTTGTTTAGGGGACATACTAAGATTTCTAAAAAGTCCAAGAACACCTCTCTAGGGTTAACATTGGAAGAGATATGCCTAGTCAAAGTTGACCATTTTTGCAAAATTGTCAAAAGTCAAATGTGCTCAAAAATGCATTTTTTGCCAAATGGACCTAACCTTTTATGCTTGCACCTCACTCATAACATGGTCCACGACCCAATTACTTACCCACATGTTAGTTGCTTCATTATTTATTTTATTTTGATTTTTTATTATTAAAAATTCAAGTTAAATTAAATAAATGATAAATAATAGCAAAGATTTGTTTTGATCTGATTTTTGGACAGAATCACAAGCTAATTATCCTGGCATTTCAGGATCAAATTGAATCAAGGTTGATTGGCACAAGAATGGCATGACTAGGCCTAATTTGGAAACAAATTATACAAAGGAAAAATCATATCCAGACTTCAAAAACTTCAAAGATACCAGTTGTTTTTATAACCCTAATTCACTTAGGGATATATAATGAACAAGACCAAGCAGAAAAACAAGGGCTAGCAGTCGTGGAAAGCACAAAGAAGAACTCAAGTTTTTGGAAAAAATTGGTGAATCGGATTTCAACATAGGGACCAATTCAGAACATTCCAAAGCTCATAAACTATTCCTAGACCTTCCCAGAAGCTAACACAATCAGTAGCCAGCACTCTCGTGCCCAGAATCACTCCCTAGACCTCATACGTTTTGCTTGCTTTTTCAAAATCGATTACAGTCATTCTTGCATCATTAGCATAATTTAATGACATATTTATGATCATTGATATATTTCTAACGTGTTTGGATCGTTTAATTAAATTTTTGAGGCTTATATATGCATTTGTCATGGCTAGGGTTTTTGTGTTCGTTTTAGGGTTTTTATCCACAGGTAAAATTAGACCAAGAACAACCCACCATGAGGATCGTGGCATCAAGACCAGTTGAATTCTGGTCTTCAATTTCATTTATCATTTGTTTTGTGAATTTTGGAAATTTGCAGGGTTTTAGTTACAGGCGTTGTCCGTAGGTATACGCCACATACCTAAAATGACGGACATAAGGAAGAAGACGGTGATTTGTCATCACCCCATTGGCTTGTTTGAATATAACATGCACGTTTTTTATTTTGAGTTATCCACTTTATTTTTTTATATTATGCATTATTGTCAGTATATTAACAACTAATCCACATAGCGCAGATGGCAAGACCACACGCTGGATAGTGGGAGGACCTGGGTTTGATCCCAGGTCCCAGCTTTTCTTTATTTTCTTACTCTTTACATGTAGATTCTCTACACTACTTGCCCAAGCGCCTATCTTGTGCTACCAACATCCAGCCCTTGGATGCATCTCCTATCAGATCTAGTGCTCCAAACAAGGAGGGACCATGGTACACCACCAGAAAATGGCAATACAGGATCATTCGCTGGGAGTGGGCTGAACAGCCAATGGGCCCAGCCAATTCAGCAACACCCCCCCCCCCTTTTTGGATTGCTATACAGGCCCATTCATCTCCCTTTTATTTTAATTCTTTTTCATTATTTCCTTAATTATTTTCTTTTTAATTAACATCAAAAATCATTTTTTTATTTAATCAAAATCACAAAAAAAAACATCAAAAATCATTTTTTTATAAAGTATTTTATTTCTTGAATTAATTAGTTTAATTAATTTAGAGCAATTTAACTTTTTTTTCATAATTAAAATAATTAGAATTAGGGTTTAATTTTGTACATAACCTAATTAATTTTCTTTCTCAAAAATAAATTGAATATTTTTCTCAATAAGATTTTTAAGTTTTATAATTGTCCTCGCATTTAATTTGCCGCGCGCATTTTAATTACCTTTTATTATTATTGTAATTGCTCCGAGGTTGTAATAGACTTAATTAAGTTTTAATTCCGCATTTTATTTACAGTCAAAAATAATTATGTATCTGCGAGAGCCCTGTAATAGTTAGGATTTCTATTTCCGCACTTTAAATTCCTGCAAATTTTAACTGCTTAGATGTATGCTAATAGGATTGTATGGAAAGAATACTTGAAAATTAAAACGCTAGAAAACCCTAAATGTGCAAAGACAAATTAACTGAAAAAATTCACTCGCACATGCTCACTCCTAGGGTTTATTCCACTCCGGTTGCCTTCGGTTAAACGGTCATGAAGTATAGGGTTTGTTAGTGGTCGTCCTCTAGCCCCGGAAGATCTCAAATGACCCATTCGGATGTTGCCTCGGAAAAAGATCTTTAAGGCTTTAGGATGATTACTAACACCTCCTAACATTGCTTTCGTGATCGTATCTGTCCCTTCGAAACGTCCCTTAAAACTCCAACAACGGTGCTACCTATTTCTTAATAATGGGATAGCATTGTCTAAAGGAAAACGAACAGACTTTTTTCGAGTAGGTAGATAACTGTTAGGTACTTGCTCAAAACAACAAATCTTTTTCACACAAACACTTTCCAAACAAAGTTTTCAAAAACAACTTCGTAACACTCTTGAGGATAGAAGCAAGGGTTAAAACAAAGTAAAATGAAACTTTTCAAAGCAAGCACACACAAGTAATTTCAAAATGAGCAAGTACCTAAGAGCCCATGGAAAACCACAGATAGAAAAGGTGCTAACACCTTCCCTTTCTATAATCCACCCCCCGTACTCAAAAACATCTCGAAAAAGGTTTTTTCTATTCTTTTTCCTTTTCTTGATTGGATAAAATAAAATTCGATGGCGACTCTTGCTTATTGTGACATTTTACAAACAAAAAACGCAAACCAGTAATAACAGTCGGTTCTGCCACCGTATCACAGAACTGGCGACTCTGCTGGGGACATAAAGTGGGGTTTACCTTAGGATCTAGGTCATTTTAAAATTAATTCCTTGTTTTGTCTTGCCTGCTTTAAATTCAAGGGTTTTGTTTGGGTATTATTAAAGATCCTACACCCGGATCTGGGGACACTTTTTAGGTAAACAACAATAGATCGTGGAGACTGTACGGCATAGACCGATATGGTTTAAGCGATGGTTGTGTTGGTGTGACACTTTGGTTGGTACCGGTATCCTTCGTGTGGAAACGAGGAGAATCTGGGGATGCCGCGCGGTGTCGTGAAGCACTAACGGACCTTAGAACCTTAGTTGAACAAACTTAGCCATTATAAAGTAGTGAGATAGCCGGCCTCGGTATAAAGCTGAGGATTGGTTGATACTCGATGCTACACTCATTGAGATCAGACTTTCGGGATATTTTGGCCGCAAAAAAAGATTGCTTGAGCTAAAACAATGCCCGATAAAGGATGATCAGTGATATTGAGATCTCTTTAGAATCTGGTTATATATTTATAGGACGGGTTGAACCAACTAAGCTTTAAGAGGGTATGACCTTAAAACTCAAGCAGGCCTTAAACCTAAGGACTTGGTGTGATTTGTTTGTGCTTGCTATACCTGTGGTTTATCATGACATCATGCATCATAACATAGCATCCATTCTTATTGCACTAACCATTTCAAGGACCAAGGGAACTTATCTTTGTTCTGTTTTGCAGATCATGGCTTCCGTTCGTAGAAACACTATCTGAATCAGCTTTGTGAAGATACCTTCCAAACTCAAAGAGCTAGTATCAAGGGTTTCTGAAACTTCTGCGTTCACTAAGAGACATGGTCGACTTCTCAACCCGGTTACTTCAAACTTTGATGAAAAGATGATGAGTGTACTCTTTCAGTTCTTTGATCCCAAGCACCACTGCTTCACCTTTCAGACTATCAGTTGGTGCCTACCATGGAAGAATTCTCTCAGCTGTTGGATATACCCATTCTTGAACAGTTGCCTTTCACGGGTCTAGAAGAAGTTCCTAAGCCAGAAGTCATTTCCTCAGCCTTGCATCTGAAACGGGTCGACGTGGTATCCAATTGGGAAACAAGAAGCGGAGTCAAGGGTTTTCTAGCCAAGTTCCTAATAGACAAGGCCCATGTGTTTTGGGATGATATGGATTTTCAGGCTTTTCAGGAGGTTTTGGCTCTTCTAATCTATGGGTTAGTACTATTCCCTAATCCAGACTCATTCATATATGTGAATGCTAACAAGATTTTCCTCTCTCACAACCCCGTGCCTACCTTGCTCGGAGATATTTTGCACACTCTCCATACTCGTACCATGAAGAGAAGAGGGGTTCTTATGTGCTGCATGCCATTACTGTCGAGGTGGTTTATCTCTCACCTCCCTAAGTCCGTACTGAAGAATGAAGAAGGTGTGGTTTGGTCACAAAGGATAATGTCACTCGCTCACATGGATATTCTCTGGTGTTCCCGAGCTATGGAAAACACTGCTATTATTGACCGCTGCGGGGAGTATCCTAATGTCCCGTTACTTGGCATCAAAGGGGGTATAACCTACAATCCTTGTTTAGCTCTGCGACAATTTGGTTACGCTCGAAGGGATGGTCCACATGAGTTACTTATCGAGGGCATTGTATTCAACTATGAGGATGATGTTCAAGAGTATCGCCGTAGGTTCATACGAGCTTGGGGCATGGTAAACAGATTTGGCGCCAAGGCTTTGGGGCCAAAGGCTTCCATTCCTATGGAACCTTATCTCCAATGGGTACGAGCTCGCGCCCAGAAACTTATGATGCCCTACATGTCCGTTCTACCAGTGATTGTGGAACCCACTACTGAAGAGGGTATTCCTTACACGATTCTCTATCCTGATATGCCTACTGATCTTGCAGAATTGCAGAGGTCGTGGATTCAGTTGAAGAAAGAGCGGGATACTTACAGGGACCAGTTCTGTGCCCAGAAAAGAAAGGTCTTAGAGCTCACAAAATAGCTCCAGGAGGAAAGAAGCCTCAATGTCTATCTCGGCGCGAAGAGGAAGCATCCATGGGATTTTTTATTTTGTTTTCTAGTTTTTTAGATTTGTTTTTAATTGTAACGCCTAAAAGGCATGTGAAATTTGAATATAACTAATAAAAGATTTGTTTCGTTTTGGTTCATAAAGTTAAATTTCCCAAAGTCTTTGAAAACATTGCATACATATATCATACATATCATAACATAACAGGATTCATAACAGGTTTCTCATCATCTCCGCTGTTTATTTCAGCAATGGCTCTTGAACAAACTGTGAAGGATCTTCAGACTCAGAACACACAGTTCCAGCAAATGATTGTGGCTCTGGACAAAGGACAGGAAGAGCTGAAGGCTCTGATTATTGAGAAGAACAAGAAGACCAAGAAGACATCCGGTATGGTAAATATGGGTAGAAGGTTCAGAGGGCCGCCAAGACGGGTTGTTGAGCTAGCTTCTTCATCCAAAGAGGGAGAGAATCAAGAGGGTGAAGACAGAGAAGAGGACCCTAGTCCTAAAGAGTCTGATAATGAAATTGATTACAATGAGGAGCAGTACCCTTCGGCTGATGAAAGGTATAAACAGTTAGAAGAGCGTATGAGTGCTATGGAAATCCAGAAGGTTCCTGGGCTGGATTTTGAAGAGTTAGGTCTGGTCTCCGGGGTTGTCATCCCCCCAAAGTTCAAGGCACCGGTATTTGCTAAGTATGATGGGGTCTCTTGTCCCAAAATGCATCTTCATTCTTATGTGAGGAAGATACAGCCTCATATTATTGACAAAGACTTATGGGTTCACTTCTTCCAAGACAGTCTGTCTGGAACACAACTGGATTGGTTCTATCAGCTGGAAAGGACCAATGTTCGTAACTGGGAAGACCTTGCTGCTGCATTTTACAAGCAATACCAGTATAATGCAGACCTCACTCCCACCTGTACGCAACTCAAAAATCTGTTTATGGGTTCGAACGAGGGTTTCAAGGATTATGCTCAGAAGTGGAGAGATTTGGCTGGAAGAGTTCAACCTCCCTTGGCTGACCGGGAGCTTGTGGATATGTTTCTGGGAACTTTGACTGGGCTGTTCTTTAACCATCTAATTAGAAGTTCATCGGAGGGTTTTACTGAACTGATTTTAACGGGAGAAAAGAGTGGAAGCTGGAATCCGAAGTGGAAAAATTCAGAAAGATGCCTCTTCTAGCGCTGCAAGGAAGCCATTTGCAGGTAAAAAGGAAGTCAATATTGTATACAACCAAAAGAATCAGAATCGAACTGAGCTCCGTCCGGCGGTAGGGGCTGTTATGATTCCCAACCCTGCACCTGCTCAGCAAAGAAATAATCAGCCAAGAGCAGAGAGGCCAACTAGACAGTTCACTCGAATCAACATGACGCTGTCTCAGATTTTACCTCAGTTGCTGAAGACCAATCTGGTTACTCAAAGGGAAGCTCCGAAAATTCCAAACACCACTTCTCCCTACTATAAACCGAATGCTCGTTGTGCTTACCATTCGGAGAGTCCAGGCCATGAAACCAATGACTGTTGGACCTTGAAGAACAAAGTACAGGATTTGATTGATGCTAAGGAGATTGAATTTGATCCCCCGGAGACTCCTAATGTTATCACTGCTCATATGCCGAAACATGGTCGGGGTGTTAATGTTGTTGAAGAAGATGTGTTTGTGACCTCTGTGGAAGAATTGGTAACCCCGCTCATGACTATCAAGGAGAGTTTGTTGAAAGCCGCTTTATTTCGGGCTGTGGTGAAGGTTGCCACTTTTGTTCGTTTCTACCGACTAGTTGCCCTTTGTTGAAGGCAGGTGTTCAGCGCCTGATGGATGACAAATAGATTCTATTTAAGAAGACTCCCGTTTCGACTATTTCCTGTGAAGACATTGCCATCATAACCATTTCCGCCAATCCTCCCAGGGCCTCCGCTAAGAGACCCTTCAGGATTACATCAGTTCCGAAAGTAACTTCGTTGATCATAACCATGCCTGGGCCAATCCCATATTCCTCGAATAAAGTTGTTCCTTGGAACTATAGGGCCGACATCTATTACTACAGCGTCAAGCAAGATATGCTAGCCATTGAAGACAAGATTTTTGAAAATGTTGATTCTGATATCGTCAATATTGTCGGGACCAGTAAGATAACAAGAAGTGGAAGAGTGTTCTCCCCTGAGATTTCTCCTCCAAAGACCGCTATCGGACCTGTGATCATTCCCGCTGTGGTTCCACCCGGGACTACTACTGCAATTCAAGTAATTACTCCTGTTGACCCTCCCATCACCGAGTCGGCCGAGACTCGAGGAAAAGACACACTGGTTGAGCCTGTCCTGACAAGGGCTAATTCAGTAACCATACTAGAAACTTCCAAGAAAGAAATGGAAGAGATTTTAAAGATAATAAAGAAGAGCGACTACAATATGGTCGAGCAGCTGGGGAAGACCCCATCCAAAATTTCTATGTTGGCTTTGTTGTCGTGTTCCGAGGCCCATGCGAAGGCTTTGGTTAAATTTCTGAAAACGGCTCACGTACCACAAGAGGCATCTGCTAATCAGTTTGAAGAATGTATGGCTAGTCTTACTGCTGATAATGGTTTGGGTTTCTCGAACGCGGATCTGACACCGAAAGGAAGAAAGCATAATGATGCTCTTCATGTTTCAGTTGAATGCAGGGGCACGACTCTGGCCCGTGTTTTGGTAGATATTGGCTCCTCGTTGAATGTGCTACCTAAAAAAGCTCTAAACAGATTGGACTGCGAAGGCTTGACCTTGAAGCCTAGCAACATAGTAGTGAGAGATTTCGATGGTTCAAAGAGGATGGTACACGGGGAAGTGGATGTCCCTATCGAAGTTGGTTCCCAGACCTTCGACTGCAATTTCTACGTAATGAATATCAAACCATCATATTCTTGCTTGTTGGGACGCCCTTGGATACATGGGGATGGGGTTGTTACTTATACCCTCCACCAAATGTTGAAGTACCCAGTAAGACGAAAGATTGCCACTGTGTGCGGTGAAGAAGAGTACATGATCAATCACTTAAACTCCTTTAGGTATGTAGAGATGGATGGAGAGTTCATCGAGAGTCCTTGCCAGAACTTTGAAGAGGTACCTCAGATTTCGGCTACAGCAGAAACTATTGACAGTCCTTCGAAGGTCACCAAATCTCCCTTGAAGATGGCTTCTCTCAAGGATGCAAGAGCAGTGGTTGAAGAAGGTGGGTCTACCATTTGGGGTCAGCTCCCGGTTATTCATTACAAGTCTGACAAATCTGGTTTGGGCTTTACTACAGGTGCTCAAAGGGATGTTCGTCGTGCTCAGGCTGGAGGACCTCCCTTACGCATTAGCAATCATGGGGTCAATGCAATTGAACACAGTGATGGTGATTCCGACATTGACAGTTGGATCTTCCCGACTACCAACGGTGGACTCAGTAACTGGACCACCAAGGACTTTGTGCCGATTACTTTTGTTCAGGAGTAATTGTCTTTTTGATTTTTTCAGATATGTAATTTAAAAACAATATAAACTCTATAGCCATGTGTCTTACCCGGGGCACAACGGTTCTATTTGTGAGGGTTATCATGTTTCATTTTCATATGACATTAATAAAGCATTGGACGTTTGCATACAAATTTTGCGCTCTTTGTCTTTCTTTTATTTTATTCTATCTATACAGCTATGCTCTTACACACACTCATGTATCCAAATGCATATCCATATCCACTCTGGATCTCATTGATAACAGTTCTGCTACTGCTCGTTATGACTTTGAAAATCCGATCAACCAAGCCGAGGACGAAGGTGAGGAAGATTGTGAGGTACCCGGAGAACTTGCTAGACTATTACAGCGAGAAGAAAGGGTCATACAGTCTCATGAAGAACCGGTTGAGACAGTGAACTTGGGTACAGAGGAAGACAGAAAAGAGGTTAAGATAGGTGCAAATCTAGAGCTTAATGTCAAACAGAGATTGGTACAGATGTTGCATGAGTATGTTGAAATCTTCGCCTGGTCATATGAAGACATGCCGGGACTAGACACGGATATAGTGGTTCATCATCTGCCGACTAAGGAAGACTGCCCTCCGGTAAAGCAAAAGGTTTGTCATATGCGCCCGAGATGTCATAGAAGATTAAAGTCGGGGTTATGAAGCAGTTCAACGCAAGGTTCTTAGCTGTCACCTCCTATCCGCAGTGGGTTGCTAATGTGGTTCTAGTACCTAAGAAAGATGGTAAAGTACGAATGTATGTGGATTACAAAGACCTGAACAGGGCAAGCCCCAAGGATGACTTCCCGCTTCCCCATATCGATGTTCTGGTTGACAACACCGCACAACACAAAGTATTTTCCTTCATGGACGGTTTCTCTGGCTACAATCAGATCAAGATGGCACCATAAGACAGGGAGAAGACAACCTTTGTTACACATTGGGGCACTTTCTACTACAAGGTGATGTCGTTTGGGTTGAAGAATGTTGGAGCAACTTATCAGCGAGCTATGGTAGCTCTGTTCCATGACATGATTCACAATGAGATAGAGGTTTACATCGATGATATGATAGCCAGGTCTCAAACTGAAGAAGAACATCTTGATCATCTACAAAAGTTGTTTGATAGGTTGAAGACGTACAAGCTGAGGTTAAATCCGAACAAGTGCACCTTCGAGGTAAGGTCTGGTAAGCTTCTGGGATTCATCGTCAGTGACAAAGGTATTCAGGTAGACCCTGTAAAGGTGAAGTCCATACAAGAGATATTGGCTCCGCGTATAGAGAAGGAGGTTATATGTTTATTGGGACGCCTAAATTACATTGCCCGCTTCATTTCACATCTGACTGCTACTTGTGACCCGATCTTCAAGCTTCTGAAGAAAGATCAAGTGGTAAAGTCGAATGACGAATGCCAGGTAGCCTTTGACAAAATCAAACAATATCTCCATGAGCCTCCTATTCTGATGCCTCCAACCGAAGGAAGGCCTCTGATAATGTACTTAACAGTGCTAGATAATTCAATGGGGTGTGTGTTGGGGCAGCATGACGAGTCTGGTCGAAAAGAGCATGCAATATACTACCTTAGCAAAAAAATTATCGACTGTGAAACACGATACTCACTACTCGAGAAAACTTGTTGTGCTTTGGCATGGGCTTCTTGCCGAATGAGACAGTATATGTTAACCCACACTACTTTGTTGATATCTAAGATGGACCCGATCAAGTACATTTTCGAGAAGCCCGCTCTCTCTGGAAGGATAGCAAGACGGAAAATGATCTTAACCGAATACGGCATCCAATACACAACCCAAAAAGCTATCAAGGGAAGTGTGTTAGCGGATCATTTGGCACATCAGGCTATGGACGACTACCAGTCCATGAATTTTGAGTTCCCGGATGAGAATATCATGTTGGTAACCGATTGTGAAGAACCTGGACTAGATGAAGAACCTGAGGAAGGATCCCGATGGTCTATGTATTTTGATGGAGCCTCAAACGCACTGGGTAATGGTATTGGCGCCGTAATCATATCTCCCGAGGACTGTCATACTCCGTTCACTACCTGATTATGTTTCAACTGTACCAACAACATGGCGGAGTATGAAGCATGTATTATGGGTCTTAGAGCTGCTATTGACCTAAGGATCAAGTTCTTGAGTGTATTCGGGGATTCTGCTTTGGTGATAAATAAGATCAAAGGTGAGTGGGATACGAAGCACCCGTACCTTATTCCTTACAAAGATTATGTATTGACACTGCTGCCGCATTTTGAAGAGATCACCTTTAAACATTTCCCACGAGAAGAGAATCAGTTAGCGGATGCGCTAGCTACTATGTCGTCAATGTTCAAGGTTATATGGGACAATGAAGCTCCCCTAATCACTATAGAGAGGTTGGATGAACCGGCATACTGCTGTGAGATCAATACTAAGGAGGTAGCTGACAAACCTTGGTTTCATGAGGTGAAAAGGTATCTCGAGGCTCAAGAATGCCCCGAGGGGGCATCTGTCAATGACAAGAAATTCCTGAGAAGGTTTACTGCAAAGTTCTTCCTCAGCAATGGAATCCTCTATAAGCGCAACCATGACTCTACCTTACTGCGGTGTGTAGACAAGAGCGAGGCAGAGAGGATCATGGCAGACCTACACAAAGGTACCTTTGGCACTCATTCCAGTGGACATACCATGGCAAAGAAAATCCTGCGGGTAGGATATTATTGGTCCACTATGGAAGCCGACTGTTATCAGCATTCTCAAACCTGTCAAAAGTTCCAAATCTATGCTGATAAGGTGCATGTACCTCCAGTTCCTTTGAATGTTTTGATGGCTCCCTGGCCTTTTGCAATGTGGGGCATTGACATGATCGGCGAGATCAGACCTACCACGTCCAATGGGCATCGCTTCATCCTAGTGGCCATTGATTACTTTACAAAGTGGGTTGAGTCTGCCTCCTTTTCTACAGTTACTAAGAACTTAGTGGCACGGTTCATCAAGCATAACCTAATGTGTCGTTATGGTATCCCTGAGAGAATCATCATAGACAATGGTACCAACCTCAACAACTCAATGATCACTGAACTCTGTAAGCAGTTCAAGATTCAACATCACAACTCTTCTCCTTACAGGCCGAAGATGAATGGGGTTGTTGAAGCTGCTAACAATAATATCAAAAAGAACATACAGAAGATGACAGTGACATACAAAGACTAGCACGAGATGTTACCGTTTTCTCTCCACGGGTACCGTACTTCAGCACGTACGTCGACAAGGGCAACACCTTATTTTCTGGTATATGGCATGGAGGTTGTCCTACCCATAGAGGTCCAGATCCCTTCTCTACGGATTATGAAAGATGCGGGTTTGAGCGAAGATGATTGGATCCAGACTCGACTTGATCAATTAAACTTAATCGACGAGAAAAGACTTGTTGTTGTCTGCCATGGTCAAATGTATCAGAAACGGATCATCAAGGCCTTCAACAAGAAAGTCAGACAACAAGTGTATCAAGTAGGGGATCTGGTAATCAAGCGCATCATACTGCCGCAAGGTGATCCCAGGGGCAAATGGACTCCCACCTATGAGGGACCGTTTGTAGTCAAGAACATATTTTCTGGTGGAGCCATGATTCTGACCACCTTGGGTGGTGACGACCTTCCACACCCTGTTAATGCGAACATAGTGAAAAAATACTATACATAATGAAGACCCGCTAGGTTGACATACCTAGGCAAAAATAAGGGCATCCCGGGGAACCAAAAGGGTTCGGGCAAAAATTAGGGATAAAAATGAAAAATCTGTACACCCGGCAAGTCGAAAACCCAAAAGGGCGGCTTGGGCAAAAAAGGGTATCCCGGTGGACTGAAAACCCGAAAGGGCGGTCCAGGCAAAAGTTAGGGATTAAAGCGTATCACTATGCCCCATTGGATCACCTTGCGATCAGACTTCAGTAATCAGATACCAAGCTCAAACGGTACCGATCCATCCAGTCAGCTTCAGACAAGCAGCAAAGTGATGAGATGCTCGAAGACATAGGGGTAATAGCATAATTGAAACCCAATGGGATCACTACACATAGTTGTTTTCTTTTTGTACAGAATTTCTGTAATAATTTCCATTTTAAGGCGGCGTTCTCTTACTAGAGCGTCAGCCTCCTTGTAAAAAGCGCCTGTTATAGGCAAATTTCAAATTAATACAAAGCGTCTTTCAAGTACAAAACTCTGTGTTTGTTTTTCCTTTTTCCGTTTTGTTTTGAAAAAACGTCCAATGTTTTATTCTTGACATATGCATTTGAATATGATTACTGTTCACAAATATCTACATATGAAATGGAAAGACAGTTACTAAGAACTCAAAGAAATTGGTGCAAAACCTAAATACCGACAGTTACCCCGTCCATCATAGTACAAGGGGTAGAGACAGTTGGAAGCAAAGTCATTATCACGTATAAGCCAGTGATATCTATATTCCCCACAGAGCCGAGACAACCAAGGTCCAACTTCCGTGTCCCTAAGAAGAAATTCCTTCCCCAGCGGGCTCTTTCAGAAAGCCAATATCTATATTCCCCAGCCGAGCGGTATAATCATAAACAGTTTATAAAGTTTTTCTCCTGAGCAGAGTTTATTTCTCTGACGGCAGAAGCTCGATCTCCAACAGAGCTTTTCTCTTCGGAAATGGAAGCTCATCCCCAACTGAGTTTATTTCTCCAAATTAGCAGATCTTCCAACAGAGTATCTCCCTTCCCCACATAGTCATTACCCTGCAGGATTGTTCTCAGACAACGTCTCTCCCAGCAGAATGTTCTCAAGCATAATGGATGTAAATCTCCAGCTAATCATCTTTGTTCACTATCCCCAGCAGAAACAAAGAACTCGACTCATTACACTCTCCATTAGCAGTCCAGGATTTATTTTCCCCAGTTAGAGAATATCACAATAGCATTGCATATCCATACATCATGGCATATGCATACATATTATACAACACAATATCATTTATTTTGAGAACATCATCACTCAATACATTGCATACATCATGACATTACATACGACTAACTCTTTACTTTCATGGAAAGATACAATCAAGTCCTCACGAGTTCTCTCTGGTTCAGTCAAACCGACACCAAGACTTCTATTCCAGTTAAGGATATTCCAAGTCTTCTCTAGTTCAGTCAAACTGACACTAAGGTTTTTGTTCTAGTTTAAGATGTTTTAAGACTTTCGTCTGGGTCAGTCAAATCGCCATTAAGATTCCCCTAATTTCTATGCCAGTCAAAGTTAATCCGAGACCTCTCCCGGGATTAGTCAAATCGATACTAAGATTTCTCTCTTAGTTGAAGTTCTCACAAGTTTTCTGTGGTTCAGTCAAACCGACACTAAGGTTTCTATTCTAGTTGAAGACGTTTTAAGACTTTCGTCTGGGTCAGCCGAATCGCCGCTAAGATTCCCCTGATTTCTATGCCAGTCAAAGTTAATCTGAGACCTCTCCCGGGATCAGTCAAATAGATACTAAGATTTCTCTCCTAGTTGAAGTTCTCACAAGTTTTCTCTGGTTCAGTCAAACCGACACTAAGGTTTCTATTCTAGTTGAAGACATTTTAAGACTTTTGTCTGGGTCAGCCGAATCGCCGCTAATATTCCCCTGATTTCTATGCCAGTCAAAGTTTAATCTGAGACCTCTCCAGGGATCAGTCAAATCGATACTAAGATTAATCTCCTAGTTGAAGTTCTCACAAGTTTTCTCGGGTTCAGTCAAACCGACACTAAGGTTTCTATTCTAGTTGAAGACGTTTTAAGACTTTCGTCTGGGTCAGCCGAATCGACGCTAAGATTCCCCTAATTTCTATGTCGATCAAAGTTAATCCGAGAACTCTCCCGGGATCAGTCAAATCGATACTAAGATTTCTCTCCTAGTTGAAGTTCTCACAAGTTTTCCCTGGTTCAGTCAAATTGATACTAAGATTTCTATTCCAGTTCAAGCTATGAAGCCCGAAAATCGACCGGATAATATCTTGATTTCTCCAAGATACTACGAATCCTAGAATCGACCAGATAGTGGTATATCTTAAATTCAAGCTATGAAGCCCGGAAATCGACCGGAAAATAGCTTAATCCCCAGCAAGTTACTGTGAATCCTGGAAATCGACCGGATAACAGTATAAGATACTATGAAGCCTGGAATTGACTAGATAATGGTATAAGACATTGTGAAGCCTGGAAATCGACCAGATAACGGTATGAGACACTGTGAAGTCTGGAGCACGACCAGATAGCAGCAAAAGACACTGTGAAAATTGGGACACGGCCAGATAACAGTATATGGTACTGCGAAGCTTGGAGTTTGACCAAATAGCAGTTTACTCGGCCAATTACTATGAAGCCCAGAAATTGACCGGATATTAGTATGCCTTAAATTCAAGTTACAACCCAGATACGACCGGATAACCACTTGATTCCTTCTAAAGCCTAGAGCATGACCAAATAACAGTTTTTAAGATTGCAAAGCCTGGAGCACGGCCAAATAGAAAATTTAATCTCATTTCCCCAGTAAGTCACTATGAAACCTGGAGCATGACCAGATAGCAGTCAGTATTATTATCCTTAGCAAATAACTATAAGGCCTGGAGCACGACCAGATAGCAGTTTACTTTCACCTCCTCGACTAAGAGAGGATTCCCTAGTAGAGTAACGGACAACTGAAGCTCCCAAAATTCTACTTCTCCCAAGACAGAGACCGACATTCCTCAGCAGATCCCTCCTCAACGACAGGAACGGGAATCCTCATCGAAGGAATATCTCACAAAATCAACATTATTCTGGATGGCGTCTTTAAGCCCATCTCTGACGATTCTCCGTCATATCCTCTAGATGGCATCTTTAAGCCCATCTTCGGCGATTCTCCGTCATATCTTCCGTATGGAATCTTTAAGCCCATCTCAGATGATCTTCCATCATCTATTCCAAATGGCATCTGTAAGCCCATTCCCGATATTACCTACACAACCAAGTATCATTTCAGCCGAGTGCAAATTTCTGGGCTCTTAGTGTTCAATCATCTTCCACCTTCAGATTACGAAAGGAAGACAAGCCAATTTACATCCTCGGGTTTAAGAAGATTGAACAGGGGCAGTTGTTGTACCCTAAAATTTTCTCTCTCATTTTACTCAGCACATGCCCATTGAGATCCTCAAGTTGCTCAAGGATGCCCAAGAGTTGACCAGACAAACTCTCTCCTAAGGCAATGTACCTCAAATTAGGGTTTCCATTTTCATCAGGGTGTGGGAAATCAAAAGGTCCCAAATTATTTCCATGGTCCTAATATCTTCTCAAGATCATCCATGTCAATTTTCATGCCTTGCACAAGAAGTTTGCTCAGTCAACTGCTCAGATGCCTGAAAGTCAACTATATTAGGTCAAAAGTCAATTCTGGCCCACATACAGTCAAACTTCAAGATTTTTGGTCAACATCAACATTTTTAAGTGATATTCATCATTTGATCAAGGGTTGATCATGATACCTCAAGGTATTCTCCTAATTCATCAAAACTCAAAAGTTGCTAAATTAGGGATTCTTAGGAAAAGTCAACTAAACTTTGACCAAGCATAACTTCCTCATACTTTATCAAAAAATTTCCATCCAAGGCTCATTTTGAATAGAATGCAATTACCTACAATTCATCTTCATCCCTCAAGTTCAAAATATGCACTCATAAAAAGATATGAATTTCTACATTATAGGTCCTTTTGAAAAGTCAACAAAAACACCTTTTAGGTCAAAGCTTCTTACATGAGCATGGAAGACCCAATTGAGATGAGACCAAAAGTTTTGTTTAGAGGACATCCTAAGATTTCTAAAAAGTCCAAGAACACCTCTCTATGGTTAACATTGGAATAGATATGCCTTGTCAAAGTTGACCATTTTTGCAAAATTGTCAAAAGTCAAATGTGCTCAAAAATGCATTTTTTGCCAAATGGGCCTAACCTTTTATGCTTGCACCTGACTGATAACATGGTCCACGACCCAATTACTTACCCACATGTTATTTGCTTCATTATTTATTTTATTTTAATTTTTTATTATTAAAAATTCAAGTTAAATCAAATAAATGATAAATAATAGCAAAGATTTGTTTTGATCTGATTTTTGGACAGAATCACAGGCTAATTATGTTGGCATATCAGGATCAAATTGAATCAAGATTGATTGGCACAAGAATGGCATGATTGGGCCTAATTTGGAAACAAATTATACAAAGGAAAAATCATATCCAATCGTCAAAAACTTCAAAGATACCAGATGTTTTTATAACCCTAATTCACTTAGGGATATATAATGAACAACACCAAGCACAAAAACAAGGGCTAACAGTCGTGGAAAGTACAAAGAAGAACTCAAGTTTTTGGCAAAAATTGGTGAATCGGATTTCAACATAGGGACCAATTCAGACCATCCCAAAGCTCATAAACGATTCCTAGACCTTCCCAGAAGCTAACACAATCAGTAGCAAGCATTCTCGTGCCCATAATCACTCTCTAGACCTCATACGGTGTGCTTTCTTTTTCAAAATCTATTGCAACCATTCTTGCATCATTAGCATAATTTAATGACATATTTGTGATCATTGATATATTTCTAACGTGTCTGGATCGTTTAATTGAATTTTTGAGGCTTATATATGCATTTGTCATGGCTAGGGTTTTTGTGTTTGTTTTAGGGTTTTGGTCCACAGGTAAAATTAGACCAAGAACAACCCACCATGAGGATCGTGGCATCAAGACCAGTTGAATTCTGGTCTTCAATTTCATTTATCATTTGATTTGTGAATTTTGGAAATTTGCAGGGTTTTAGTTACAGGCGTTGTCCGTAGGTATAAGCCACATACCTAAAACGACGGACAAAAGGAAGAAGACGGTGATTTGTCATCACCCCATTGGCTTGTTTGAATACAACGTGCACATTTTTTTGTTTTGAGTTATCCACTTTATTTTTTTTATATTATGCATTATTATTGGTATATTGACAACTAATCCAAATAGCGCAGATGGCAAGAGCACATGCTGGATAGTGGGAGGACCTGGGTTCGATCCCAGGTCCCAGCATTTGTTTATTTTCTTACTTTGTACATGTAGATTCTCTACACTACTTGCCCAAGCGCCTATCTTGTGCTACCACCATCCAGCCCTTGGATGAGCCTCCTATCAGATCTAGCGCTCCAAACAAGGAGGGACCATGGTACACCACCAGAAAATGGCAATACAGGATCAAGCGCTGGGAGTGAGCTGAACAGCCAATGGGCCCAGCCAATTCAGCAACCCCCCCCCCCCTTTTGGATTGCTATACAGGCCCATTCATCTCCCTTTTATTTTAATTCTTTTTCATTATTTCCTTAATTATTTTCTTTTTAATTAACATCAAAAATCATTTTTTTTATTTAAACAAAATCACAAAAAAACATCAAAAATCATTTTTTTTATAAAGTATTTTATTTCTTGAATTAATTAGTTTAATTAATTTAGGGAAATTTAACTTTTTTTTCATAATTAAAATAATTAGAATTAGGGTTTAATTTTGTACATAACCTAATTAATTTTCTTTCTCAAAAATAACTTGAATATTTTTCTCAATAAGATTTTTAAGTTTTATAATCGTCCTCGCATTTAATTCGCCGCGCGCATTTTAATTACCTTTTATTATTATTGTAATTGCTCCGAGGTTGTAATAGACTTAATTAGGTTTTAATTCCGCATTTTATTTACAGTCAAAAATAATTCTGTATCTGCGAGAGCCTTGTAATAGTTAGGATTTCAATTTCCGCACTTTAAATTCCTGCAAATTTTAACTGCTTAGATGTATGCTAATAGGATTGTATGGAAAGAATACTTGAAAATTAAAACGGTAGAAAACCCTAAATGTGCAAAGACAAATTAACTGAAAAATTCACTCGTACATGCTCACTCTTAGGGTTTAATCCACTTTGGTTGCCTTCGGTTAAACGGTCATGAAGTATAGGGTTTGTTAGTCGTCGTCCTCTAGCCCTGAAAGATCTCAAATGACCCATTCGGATGTTGCCTCGGAAAAAGATCTTTAAGGCTTTAGGATGATTACTAACACCTCCTAACATTGCTTTCGTGATCGTATCTGTCCCTTCGAAACGTCCCTTAAAACTCCAACGACGGTGCTACCTATTTTTTAATAATGGGATAGCATTGTCTAAAGGAAAACGAATGGTCTTTTTTTGAGTAGGTAGATAACTGTTAGGTACTTGCTCAAAACAACAAATCTTTTTCACACAAACACTTTCCAAACAAAGTTTTCAAAAACAACTTCGTAACACTCTTGAGGACAGAAGCAAGGGTTAAAACGAAGTAAAACAAAACTTTTCAAAGCAAGCACACACAAGCAATTTCAAAATGAGCAAGTACCTAAGAGCCAGTGGAAAACCACGAGTAGAAAGGGGGCTAACACCTTCCATTTTTATAATCTACCCCCCCGTACTCAGAAACATCTCGAAAAAGGTTTTTTCCGTTCTTTTTCCTTTTCCTGATTGGATAAAATAAAAGTCGGTGGCGACTCTTGCTTAGCGCGATATTTTGCGAACAAAAAACGCAAACCAATAATAACAGTCGGTTCTGCCACCGTATCACAAAACTTATTAGAAAAACAAAATTCCAGACCTGGGTTCGAATCTGGTCTTGGATTCGACAGATCATGGCTATATCATCCAGTTCGAGCCACTATCCAGATTGTGCCCTAAAACTGGTAAATCCCTAATTCTGCATCTAATCTCTCATGTATTATGTTAGAACAAATCAAAATAATGATATAGACAAGAATATACATGCTGAATTTTGTTTAAGTTGTATGTATTAAGAGATTCGGTAGGGAGAGTTTTACCAAAGTGAAGCGATTTAATTGGCTAGCTTCTGGGCACTTCAGGTGTGGATATGGACTGAAATAAACTCATGGGAGTCTCAAGAATATGAATACAACACTAGTTTGGATGGAGGAAGGATTTTGGGAGTTTCACAACTTTGATGATTTTTTTTGGAGCTTTGATAGGAAATGTGTGTGTGTCCTCTACTTCTGGTTTGGTCTTGTATTTATTTAGGGGAGTAGTGGTGAACAAATATGGAATGAATCAGCCATTAACCGTGGCTTTGAAGCAAAATCAAAAGATTTGAAAAGTTTCCATTTTGATAATTTTCTTGCCATTCTTGAAACATAATGAACCTAGACATGTTATGGTTGGTGCCTTGCTCGAATTTGGGCCTCAAGCTAATCAGTCCAAGCCCAACAAGCTTCATCCCATTAGGTTTTTATTTCGACTTATAGCTCTATTTCACATCAATTGGTTTTTTTGTTGGTTCTTTCGACAAGCTCCCAAGTTTTGTTCTTCTCGATGGCTCTAAGTTCTTCTTTCATGACTTCACACCAATTCGAATTGCTCAAGGCTTCACCATCATGGCTTCTTCGATTAAGCCACCACCTGCATCGATTGCTTGATCTGGAAACCTCTCATATCCAATCATCCTAGTCAAACTCAATTCTTGTTCTTATGGATCTTCTTTCCTTCTGCACAGGTGGTTCTTTGATTCGACCAGTCGAAGTATCACCTTGTTCGTTTTGACTTGTCGAAGCTTCATTTTGTTCATCTTCTTCGAACAAAGTTGTAACTGTGTCTGATTCTTGTCGAACTGAACTTCGACTCCAATCCCACCTTTTTCTTTCGTCTTTAAGCACATCTCTACTGATCACTAGTTTATCTTCAGTCGGTGAATACAACTTATATGTATCAGTCGAAGGATAACCTATGAGCACCATGACTTCACTTTAATCATCCGGCTTCTTTCTCAATTATTCAGGTACATGCCTGAAACACATTGATCCAAAAACTCTAAGATGACTTACACTTGGCTTCGACCCTGCCCAAGCCTCATGCGGTGTCTTTTTGACCATCTTCTTCTTTGGGCAAGTATCCTACTTACCGAAGCTGCTTCAGCCTAAAATATCTTAGGCATATTCTTAGCTCTCAACATACATCTCGTCATGTTCAGTATAATTCTTTTCTTTCTTTTAGATATGCCATTATGCTGAGGCGTATAGGGTTCCATGGAAATCACTTGAAGCCTTTGCAAACCAAAATTCTTTGTGAGAAATGTAAACCCTAGTTGGAAATCCATTGCTTATAAGGAGAATTTGTCTGGTCAATTATTGGTCAACCTTGAGCAATTGAGGACCCTAATGAGCATATCTTGCGTAGAATGGGAGGGAAAATTTTAGGGTACAACAGCTGCCCCTGTTCAATCTTCTTAAACCCGAGGATTTATATTGGCTTGTCTGCCTTTTATGATCTGAAGGTGGAAGATGATTGAACACTAGAGTGCCCAGAAATATGCACTCGCATATACATGAAGTAACACTGTTGGTTGATGGTATCGGGAATGGGCTTACAGATGCCATTTGGAGAAGATGACAAAGAGTCTTCGGAGATGGGCTTATAGATGCCATCCAAAATAAATGTTGACTTTGAATTGGAAGTAGTATCAGAATAAATCATTATTCGATCTATTCTGAGCCATAAGAAGTCTCTTTGTGGGGAATACTGTTCTTCTTGTTGGTTGAGGACTCCACTCGGGAATGTTGATTTCTGTTTGGGGAATAGAGTCTAGGAGATTTAGTTGTTAATTACTCTATTAGGGAGTTTCTCTTGACTGAGGATATGAAAGTTAGCTGTTTTCTGGACGAAATCCAGGCTTCACCATAACTTGCTGGGAATAATAAAGTTGATTGTCATTTGGTCGTATTCCAGGCTTCACAATGACTTATTGGGGAAAATAAAATTAACTGTTATTTGGTCGGTCTCAAGGCTTTGCAATAACTTTCTTGAAAGGATAGAAGTTAATTATTGTCTGGTTGGATCCCAGGCTTTACAACAACTTAGATAAAGTGAACTACTATCTGGTCGGATTTTAGGCTGCATTGTAAGTTGAAATTAAACGGTCCTCTGGTCGGATCCAGGCTTTGCAGTAATTCAAGAGGTTGAACTGTTTATCTGGTCGTGTCCAGGCTTCAGTGATTTGAAGAAATTAAGTTGTTATCTGGTCGGGTCCAGGCTTCAACTTAAACTTGAGGTATACTGTCATCTGATCAGGTCCAGGTTTCATAGTAATTGACAAAATTGAACTGTTATCTGGTTGAATTCCGGGCTTCAGCAATGATGTTAACTATTATCTGGTCGGGTCCAGGTTTCACAATGTTGTAGATTAATATGTCATCCAGTCGGGTCCAGGCTTCATAGTAATTGACAGAATAAACTGTTATCTGGTCGGACTCCAGGCTTCGCAGCAATTTATACTATTATCTGGTTGGGTACAGGCTTCACAGTGTCTTGAATTGTTATCTCAGATAGTTTCCCCGTCTTGTTTCGGGAATTAATCTGGAACTTTATTTTGTTGGTTGTTGAGATAGTTGTCCTGTCTGGTTTCAAGAATTAATCTCTAACCTGGTCTTGTAGATAGTCTCCCTGTCTTGTTTTGATAATTGATCTACAATCAGTCATTCACAACTAGTTGCCCTGTATGGTTTCAGGAATTAATCTGGAACCTTCTCTTTCTAGTTGTTGAGATAGTTGCCCTGTCTGGTTTTAGGAATTAATCTCTAACCTGGTCTTGTAGGTAGTTGCCCCGTCTTATTTTTGGAATTAATCCACAATCAATCGTTCACAGATAGTTACCCTATCTGGTTTCAGGAATTAATCTGGAATCTTCTCTTTCTAGTTGTTGAGATAGTTGCCCTACCTGGTTTCAGGAATTAATCAATAACCTAGTCTTGTAGATAGTTGCCCCGTCTTGTTTTGGGAATTGATCTACAATCAGTCGTTCATAGATAGTTGACTTGTCTGGTTTCAAGAATTTAATCTGGAACTTTTGAAAATTGTTGATAATATTCGTCCGTTAATCTTTCCTGAAAAGGTAAATAATTAGCTATATGCAATAGCATGATGCATGAAGTGTATTGGGTAATGAAGTTATCAAAATAAATGAGATTGTGATATTTCATTTGTGTTGCATATGCTATGACGTTTGTAAAATTTTATAGGAATGCAATGTATGAACGTATCAGATGTTCTATTGCAGTGTTGTTAAACTGGGGAAAATAAATCTTTGATTGTTGCTGGGGATGAAGAGTGTAAGTTTTCATTATTTGTTGAAGTTGAAATGTTGGGAGATGGATTTACGTTGCTAGAGAAATAAACTCTATTGGGGAAAGGAAACTCCACAAACCGCTTGGGGATTTTATGAAGTTCTGTTGGGGAAAGGAAACTCCATAAACTGCCTGGCGATTTTTGTGGAGCCCTATTGGGAAACCCAAGAAATTTATGAACCATGCTGAGGAATTATTTCAGACGCTGTGGAGATTGTGATACAGTGGCAGAACTGACTATTTTATTGGTTTTGCGTTTGTATTTGCAAATGTTGCGGTAAGCAAGAGTCGCCACCAAATTTTCTTTTATCCAACAAAGGAAAGGGTGAAAAGAACAGAAAAAGACCTTTCGAGAGTTTTCTGAGTAAGGGGGTAGATTATGAAAAGAGAAGGTGTTAGCACCCTTTCCATCCGTAGTTATCTACGGGCTCTTAGATGCTTAGCTCATTTTTTAAATACCTTGTGTTTTCTGTGTTTTTTTAAAAGTATTTTAAAATTCCTTAGTGTGGCGATTCACTTTATGATAACTCTTGTATCAGTCCTCAAGAGTGTTGATAAAGCGTTTTGAAAAGGTTTTGAAAGAATTTTGTGTATGTGTAAAAGTTTGTTTTTGAGCATAGCATCTAGGAACTATATACTTAACTCGAAAAGGTCGTTCTTTTACTCTTTTCCTTTAGACAATGTTATCCTACTATTAGTGAGTAGGTAGCCCTATCGTTGGATGTTTGAGGGGCATTCGAAGGGACATTTTATAGTCACAAAGGCAACTGGGCAAGAAACCTTAGTAACTACCCTAGGGTTTTATGATCATTGTTTACTGAGACAACGTCGAGAGTGTCATCGAGGGACTTATGATATTTTTAAACCAGAGGGTATCCACTAAAATCTCTCACGTTTCGAGAGTTGTGACTATTTTTCCAAAGGCGACCAAAGTGAGAGTACCCTAGAGGTGTATATGTGCAATTGTGTTGTATTCAGTTATTTTTGTCTTTTGCATTAGGTTTGCTAGTGTTTTATTTTATGTTCTTGCCATATAATCTTATTAGTCATACATCTAAACAGTTCAAATATGTACAAGAAATAAAATGCGGGAATTTAAATCTACGCTATTACAAAGTTTCAGGGAGGGGGATTAATTACATAGTACAAAACTTGGGGGAGAAACAAAAAAGTAGAAAATAAAGTCCTAATTTTAACTATTACAATCCATAGTCAGATACAATAATGATAAGAATAACAAATGCTAAAGTAATAAACGCGGATGAATTGAAAGGACTTCTAAATCCTAAAAATGAAATATTTTTGTTGTTTTGTTTTGTTTTTATTTTGGGAAAAATGATTTAATTAAAATCCTAAGTCTATTTAGTTTTAATTTTAAGAAAAATATTAAAGTAATTAATTAATTAGTTAAAAAATTAATTTTAATTATAAAAGACTAGACCTAATTTTTGTTATTTTTTTATAATTATTTTGCTGAGTAAATAAAACAAAACAAATAAAAGGAAATAAGTTAATAAAACAAAACAAAATTTAAAGGGCCACGATAGTGAAGGAAACTCTGCAAATTGTAGAATGCAGGCCTGGATCGAAAAGGAGCCCAGAGCTACCTTTTGATCCAATGAGGAAACTGGTCGAAGGTGCATGATATACTCCTTCGATCTGGGAACACTGGATGTGTAGGAAATTCATTAGAGAAACAAAATAAAAATCCAGACTTGGGTCAAATCTGGTCTTGGATTCGACAGCCTGTGGCTGCATTATCCTAGTTCGAATCCCCTGGTGAAACAACCGGTCGAACCGTCATATGATAATAAAAATTAATAAAGTCGCCACCGAACGTATTTTATCCTGCTGAAATGGAAAGGTAAACATCGAGAAAACCTGAAGAGGGTGAAGTCACAGTCTTGCGACCGAGAGATCGGGTAAGGGAGTCTGTTACGCGAGGGGAAGGTATAATTACCCCACATGCCCATAGTACTCTACGGTATCCTCTCTTGTTCGTTCTAATCTAAGGGTGTGAAAAAATCTATGTCTAAGGCTTAAAGCTGAAAAGGGAATGCATGCAAAGAAAAAGGAAAAGAAAGTGTAGGGAAAAGAAAGGAATATTTACAAAGATATACTCGATTAGGCCCCACAAAAGCCTATGCCTACGTATCCCTTTTAAGGAATCAGAGCATCCATAGTTTGGCTCATATATTTTGGTTGGTTTATATTTTTTAGTTAAAAAGACAAGCAACAGTCAAGATGGCAAAACATCAAATAAAACGATAAAACATCAATGATGATGATAAAGCAACAAAAAAGGATAACAAGACGTCACATGGTAACACAAACTCAGATAAGATGATAAAACGTCAGCATGATAACAAAATATCAGACAAGACGATGAAACATTACACCTAACAATGATATCGGAAATCAAAGTAGGATAACAAACATACGTGATGGCGAAACATCGACAACAAACATATACGATGGTGAAACATCGGCAAAGAGATAGCAAGATAGAATGGCAAAGATGACGAAACATCAACAATCCAAATGATAAAACATCACACCTAACAATGATATTGAGAATCAAGGTAGGATAACAAACATACGTGATGGAGAAGCATCGACAACAAACATATGCAATGGAGAAACATCAGCTAAAAGATAATAAAATGTCATGGCAAAGATGGTGAAACATCAACAATTCAGATGATAAAACATCACACCTAACAATGATATTAAGAATCAAAGTGGGATAACAAACATGCGTGATGGCGAAACATCGACAATAATCATATGTAATGACGAAACATCGGCTAAAAGATGGAAAGATAACATTGCAAACATGGCAAGACATCACAATTCAGATGATAAAACATCACACCTAACAATGATATTGAGAATCAAAGTAGGATAACAAACATGCGCGATGGCGAAACATCAGCAACAATCATATGCGATGGCGAAACATTGACTAAAAGATGGAAAGATAACATGGCAAAGATGGCGAGACATCACAATTCAGATGATAAAAAATCACACCTAACAATGATATTGAGAATCAAAGTAGGATAACAAACATGTGCGATGGTGAAACATCGGCAACAATCATATGCGATGGCGAAACATCGGCTAAAAGATGGAAAGATAACATGGCAAAGATGGTGAAACATCAATTTGACAAGGTTTAAAACAAAGCCAAAAGGCGCACAAATATATAAGATTGGTTTGTATTTTTTACCTTGAAGAACGATTTAAGTTCATTAGAGATGTTTTTATGCATTTGCTAAGTGAAAGAAAGTTTTAAGATGCAATATGCAAAGAAAGGAAAAATAACTAAGGGAGACTAGACTAACACTACCCCTAATGTTATCATACAACAATTCACCCTAAGGTTGAGGATGAAAAGGGAATTTTCTACCCTATGTTAGAATGCATGGATATCTATCATAATGTCTAGCTCGAAAACTACTCTAACCAAGCAATCCTAAGGGTGCATGGTAAAAAATGTCACAGATCCTGTGACAAAAACAAGCAAACAGATGGCAAAACATTTGGACAAACAAAAGCTCGAGCATCACTCAAATATCAAACACCTACAAGGCGCATGCCTAGTAGTAGAAAGGGAGGTCCCGCCATATAAAAGCAACAAAGCTACAGACCAAGGCTCAATCCATAGCCAAGGGGAGCGTATCACCCGAGTCAATCAAGCTATAGAATTATAGGAATACAAAAGGGTCCTTAATCATGGTATTAATTACCAAGGAAAGAAATATCTGGAGGAAAAGACATAGTGCATGCATACACTAAGCATCAGTGTTGGTCAACACGAGCTAAAGAAAACGTGGGGATCCGATTGTGGGAACCCTTTTCACTCGCCTTTAAAGGACTTAAATTCATTCGGATCTTGGGAACATGTTCAAAGCATCTACTTGTAGAAAGTGAGCATAAGAACGACATGGACTGGAATATGCGGGGTTCGATTACGAACCCTTTCTGCTCGCCTCCTTTTAAGGATTTATCATCTGTAATATAATGCGGGCACAAATATAAACACACGTGCATAATACCTACTCTGAAGGTAGGATTTTAAACAATCACAATTAGCACATTGACAGAATTTCCTTAAACAGGTCTTTAAATAAACCAGAGGGACTCCTGACATATATCAGCAATGGAAGTCCCATCATGAAATAGAAAGCAATAAATAGCAGAAATAGTAAAAAGGAATTAGTGCAATACCAAACGGATAAATATCCGTAGCAACTGAGCAAGAAAAAAGAAACCCAGAGAACTTCAAGCAAGCTAGCATCAGCAAACAAATCAAGTCAGAAATCACGCCATCAAATATAAGCATGGAGGCTTCAATTATGAGCATGACCCGCAGGTGATGTATAGCAGTCACAACCACATATATATCCTACAATAAGATAATAAATATACAAAGCACACGAGTGGTGCAAGTATAACCATTTGTGTTCCACAAATAAAGTGGAACACTACAGTGTTAAGTCAAAATGGAAAACTTTTCTCAGAGTACCTCGCACATTCATCAGACAAATTAGTGAGCACAAGGAGAAATGATGAATCAATAAGGGATGGATGATGATATAACATGACAAATGAAAAACATGATGGCAATCACCAAATTAGTGAATGCAAGAGCCTTTAAGCAAACTCAAACAACAACTAGGTCAATACTAAAGAACTGTTGCTCCTTTCTTGTCATCATGTTGAATTGACAAGTAAATATCAATCAAGGATCAAAGGAGCAAGAGAAGAATACAAAAAAAACCTTAGAAGTCAGTAGCAAACACTACATATCCATACTCATTCATTCCATTATGGTTCACAAGCATAACAAAAGAGGGGTACCACAAAATGTATCACAAAGCTTGGATCACAAGTTAGCAAGGAAAGAATTTCAAACAAAGACAAAGTTAGAAGACTTAAACCATTAAAATACTTGAAATCAAGCTTATAACATGCTATGAGGATGTGATCAAGAGTATAGAATGTTGATTCTAAAGCATGTTGCACAAGTGCATTCAATGTACCTCAAAGATTCAAAAGAAAAGAAAGGATTGAACATCAAATTCACAATAGGATGAAATGGTTCAAACATGAGAGGTCAAGTGATCTCAAGTCTTTATGATACTATCCTTGATGTATCATTCCCAAACATATCATCAGTGGTCATTTGATGACCTCAAACTCAAGGCAAAAATTCAAAACTCAAAGCAAATTTCACACAAGAACATCACTTGGGAGGTATGGCTCAAAAAGTGATCATCAACCAATTATGAGAAGTCAAGAGGATTTACTTGAATTGATGTGATAAAACAGAAGCAATATGATCATGAAGTTCCAATTTATAGGCCTCACACAAGTTCATTGGCCATCAAACAAATTGCAACAAAGCATGTAACCTCAATTAATCACTTTCACTTCAAAAATACATCAAAAATAGAAATGGATTTCAATAATTCAAACAAAAATTTCCATAACATTTTAGGATATGTAGAGGTCAGAAAACAAGTTTGAAATTCATGGATAGTAGACAAGAAGATCAAATGAGGCTCAAAGACCAAAACTAGTTGGCAAAACTACCAAACTAGACAGGCTTTCAAAGTAAATCAATGAAAAATACCAAATCTTATTAAATAATTCAAGAAAAATATTTTTAAGATCCTCAATCTATCTATGTATTTCAAACAAGAACTAAATTCAATTGAAGCACAGGGCAAGTTGGTTTTTGGAATTAAAACAAACAAGGGAGTTATCAAAACCCTAATTATTTGGAAATTAATCTTAACAATTGATTAATTAAGATTAAAGCCCAAACAATTCAAAATAAAAATGCACCAAGCCTGAGAAAGCTCAAAAAATAAAAAGGATCATTTTCCATATTTTTAAACCAAGAGGAAATTCAAAATTAAAAACAACTTTTTATTAATTAAATAATTAAGTAATTATTTAATCAACAAAATGGAATTATGATCAAAACACAAAATAAATGCCAACCAAAATTATTTTATGATTCTTCTGATCCAAACAAACTTCCATGAATTTTCTCATAATTTTTGCATCAAAGAAACAATTGTTCAAAAATTAAATCAAATTAAATAATTAATTAAACTCCAAGAATTTTTTCAGAATTTTTCAACCATTTTTTAGCAAGAAATAAAATCAGGAAAATCAAGTTATAAAACAAAATTCAAATAAATGCAAAATTCAAATGGACCAATCAGGAGGTGACACGCCTCGTCTTCAACCTCTAGCCCTAACCAGAAACGCGTGCAAAATAGATCCAACACCTCATGTTTAGATCCTTCGTTCAATCTCAATTCTCAACCAAGATTCATGAAATTAAGCTCAAATTAAAGCTAACATATCATACTACATCATGCAATTCAAATCAAACTCAGAGATCAAGCATGGATCAAGAAATCAAATCTCAAAAACTGGAAAAACACACTGCAAACATCAAAACTAGAAACACGATTTCACCAAATATGCTTGAATCAGAGCTCAAATATACATCAATCCTAATGATTGGCCAGCTAGCAACTTAATGAACACAAAATCAAACATTAAAACAAGTTAGATTCGTGGATTCAAGTTCAAAGAAGCTTACCTCTCGAGCTGGAAAATAAATCCAACTGGTGCCTCTAAACAACAAAGAAGCCCCTCTGATCTTCTTCCTTGAGCTTCAATGAAGATGAAATGAGGAAGGAATAGCAACTGGAGCAAGATAATTGAGAGACTAGATCCAACTTACAGAAAATGAAGAAGAGAGAATTTGCGCTTCCAAGCTTGTGTTTCGAGAGTTTCTCTGCAAATGAGAGTGAGGCATTGCTTAAATAGGTCAAGGAGAGTGAGGGAAAATATGTATTTGCACTGAAGAAATCTGTTGGAGGGTGTACTTGGTATTTTGCACAAAATCAGAAAAATGGAGGAGTGAGTGTGAGCTAGCTGCATTTTGCCTTGTGTTGTGGTCATGTTGGCTGCATTTTGATGAGAAAAAAGTGAATGGAAATGAGAGGAAATAAGTGTGAGTGCTGAGTTGTCAAACTTATGCACATGGGGTGTGTGATATTTTTTGAGAGAAAGTTGCCAAAAGTGGCAAGGCACGAGGGAAGTGAGGTAAGGCATGGTGTGTGCATTGCCTGGCTCAATTTGGTAAGAAAAAGATAGCACCACTCGTGCCACACATGCACAACATCAACCCGAGATCAAACAAAACACAATACACAATAACATTGATCCCAAATAAAACCTCCAAATAGATGACTTGTGACACAAGTTTCTCAAGAATGGCTCATGTAATTTTGAAGTTCTTGGGGCCTTTGGAAAGCTTGCAACATGTAGATGACAACGGTATTTTACATTTCTTCATTTGGAGCTTGGATGATGAGATATGAAGGTGTAAAGTTAGAAAAAATAAAAGAATTTGCAGGCCGGGGCGCGCGCGTGCATGGGCATGCATGATGTGCATGCAGTCAGCCTTGAGGTACCAACTTTGAGGTGTTATAACTCACTCAAACTTTGGCCAAATTGGATGATTCAAAGTTCAATAATAAGCTCTTATGGAAGACAAAAAAATGTTCTTTTTTATTTTTCAAATTGAGTCTTGAGTCACAATAAATTGATTCCACAAAATGGCATGCCAAGTGTTTCATGAAATTACGCGTGTGACTTGCCCAAGAGAAGTCATTTTTTCACTTAGAAAAAAAATTCAATTTTCAAGTAGCTTCTTGAACAAGTTAAACTCAAATTCAACCTTTCTCATGATTCTAAGGTGAATTTGGGAATGGAATATGAAAAGAGGATATTCAAATTGAGAGTTTACCAAAAGTCCACTTGGTTAACTCCTGATTTTGTTGACTTTAGTCAAAATGACCATTTTGCCCATTCTGATCAATTGAGCCACTTTCAATCCAAATTGAAACTCAAACTTTTAATCAAAGATGCTTAATAACATATGGTGAAGCATGGAAACAAACTTGGGTGAGAAAGTCAGATAAATCCTGATTAAATCCAAAACCCTAGTTTTGCACTCTACATTAGAAGATAGTTGATCAAGCTTCAAAACCCTAATTCCACTGGGCATCAAGAGAGGCTTCTCGAACAAATTTTATTCCAATTATGATAAAAGAATAATGCTTCCATACTTGGATCATCCAGACCCCAATAACTCCAATTTAGACAAAACCCTAAGTTTGACTGGTGAAACAAAAGGATGTGATTCTCCCTAGAATCAACACAATTTTCAATCTTCTGATGATCCAATGAGGTGGATAGGATATATTGAGATATGTGAAACCTTTGGGATTGAAAGATCCATAGGTTAAGATAATAAGGCTCTCTTTGAGTAACCTGTCAATATAATCAATCTTCCAAAGCATGAGGAAGAACTTGATAACCAAAATACTTTGATCCCATCACAATGTATGAATGCAATGCAATATGATGTTTATGATGAAACATAAGCCTAAATCAAGAGGGTAAATTTTGGGGTGCAACACCTGGGTATGAATTGTAAGCTATTTCGTCTTACAACATCATGAATCCTGAGATTCGAAAGAAAATACAGATCTTGCCCTAGCAATGGCACGATCTCATCCCTGTGATTAACCTTATATGTAACACATGAAAGCAATCACAAATATTAGCAATAACATGAATGTATGATTAACATGAATTTAAAACTACATACTTAGCTAGTTTGAGATCGAAAGCAAATTACCAATAGAGAGATTGTGTGAGTGATACTCTGGCGTATGTTGGACCTGCCTAGTGCTTGGGAATACCTCCTACAACCTTCAAGGAGTGAGTGGAGCGCTTGTCGAAGAGGCCTGCGAAGGTTGCTTCGATTTTGGATCACTTTGTGAAGATTTTGAGATTTTTTGGTGTGGCTTTCTGAGGCAGTGTGTGCGCAGCTTCAATAAGCAATATGTGATCTCTCTGCAAGAATGTTTCTGTGGCAATGTTTTTCTTGTCTCCTTTCTTTCCATCCCTGGAAATGTATATTTAGGCTTGTACTTATAGGGGTGTGAGGTGAATGGAAATGGCAAGGGATATCCTTTAACCAGGCTTTGAAGGCAAAATCGGGAAAATTAAAGGATTGCCTTTTTTGATGAATTCCTACCCTTTGGGTTTTGGGATGAACCTGGACATGTTTCACTCCCTGACTCCTTCGAATGCCCTCAAGCCTTGTTCTTCAATTGGCCCTAAGTTACTTCCTTCGAATTAATTATGCAGGAGGCTTGGGCTTGGCAGCATGTAGGATTTTGGCCAGCAAGCATCTTGGACCAAGACTCGTCATAAAATAAACTTGTTTTTAATAATAATGTGTCCTTCGAATGGACCAATTGTATGTCCTTCGAAGGCACCATTTGTGTGTCCTTCAAATGGACCAAATGTATGTCCTTCGAAGGCACCATTGTTTCTTTGAATGGACCTTTGGAATGTTTCTTCGAATGGACCATAGTATGTATCAAAGTGTAGAAAACTTGTGAATCAAAGGAAAGCACGAAGAGGGAGCCTTTGCCTTGTGCGTCGAAAGCAAGCAAAAAGAAGGAACTTGTCTTGTGGATCAAAGAAGACACGTAAGAGGCTAATTCTCAATCAAAGCTTGCACGCAGGAGGCCACTGCCTTATGAATCAAAGCAAGCATGTAGGAAGTTACTGCTGGTGAATTGAAGTAAACTTGTAGGAAGTATTTGTCTAGTGAATTAAAGGCAAGTCTGAGGAAGCCTTTTGCCTTGTGAATCAAAGTCAAGCATGAAGAAGCCTTTTGCCTTGTGGATCAAAGGCAAGTTGAAGGAGCCTTTTGCTCAGTCAAAGCTTTGTGAATTAAACTTGATCGAAGGAGGCCAAGTGCTCAATCGAAGCTTGTGAACCAAGCTTGCATCGAAGGAGGCCAAATGCCCAATCAAAGACTTTGAAACAAAAGCTCACTCGAAGGATTTTAGATGCCCAATCGATGCTTATGTATCGAGGCAAATTTTCTCTTCTTCAATTTGATGCCTGAAAGCAAAAGATCCAATTGTACTTGTGTAAACTTGCACTTTTTGAAAATTCTTGTGAAAAAATGTCTTGAGGAAAAGGAGAGAAATTTTTGGGGTACAACAACTGCCCTTGTTCAATCTTCTTAAACCTGAAGATTTAGATTGGCTTGTTTTCCTTTCGTGATCTGAAGGTTGAAGATGATTGAACACTAGATTGCCCAGAAATTTGCACTCGCATGATGTGATGGTTGATTGTGTAGGGAATGAGCTTAACAGATGCCATTTGGAGAAGATGGTTGAGAGTTGTCGGAGGTGGGCTTGAAGATGCCATCTAAAGTAGATGCTGACTTCATAAGAGGTCTCTTTATGGGGAATTCTTGTTCCTGTTGTCTGAGGAGGACTCCATTGGGGAAAATTGGTTTTTGTTGTTCTCTTGCTTGAGGAAAAATCTGTGGGGAATAGAGTCTAGGAGCTTCAGTTGTCCAAGGCTCTAATGAGGAGTTATCTCTGGACTGGAGAGATAAAAGTTTGTTATTTTCTGGTTGAAATCCAGGCTTCACAGTAACTTATTGGGGAGAAGGAAATTAACTATTGTCTGGAGATGTATTAGAAAGAGCCTGTGTAGAGCTATTTTAGGATGAGTCTGTGTTTATCTGGAGATTATGAGAAGGAGCCTATGTAGGGCTGCTTTAGGATGAGTCCGTGTTAGACTGCATCTAGAAATTGAGAAGGAATCCGTGTAAGATTACTTCGTATGGTCGTGTAAATAGTCATCCCGTCTTGTTTCAGGAATTGATCTACAATCAGCTATTCACAGATAGTTATCATGTCTTGTTTCAGGTATTAATCTAGAACTTGCCTTTTTTGGTCGTTGAGATAGTTGCCATGTTTGGTTTCAGGTATTAATCTCTGACCTTAGAAAGAAAGATAGTTTTCTTGTCTTGTTTCGGGTATTAATCTTTAATCTGCTCATGTAGATAATTTTCCTGTCTGGTTTCAGGTATTAATCTATAATCAGTCGTCCACGGATAGTTGTCCTGTATTGTTTCAGGTATTAATCTGGAACTTGTTTTTGTTTTTCGTTTAAGATAGTTGTCCTGTCTGGTTTCAGGTATTAATCTCTGACCTAATAGAGAGAAAGATAGTTTTCTTGTCTTGTTTCAGGTATTAATCTTTAATCTGCTCATGTAGATAGTTTTCCTGTCTGGTTTCAGGTATTAATCTATAATCAGTCAACCACAAATATTTATCCTGTCTTATTTCAGGTATTAATCTGGAACTTGTTTTTGTTGGTCGTTTGAGATAGTTGTCTTGTCTGGTTTCAGGCATTAATCTCTGACCTAATAGAGAGAAAGATAGTTTTCCCGTATTGTTTCAGGTATTAATCTTTAATCTGCTCATGTAGATAGTTTTCCTGTCTGGTTTCAGGTATTAATCTATAATCAGTCATCCACAGATAGTTGTCCTGTCTTATTTCAGGTATTAATCTGGAACTTGTTTTTGTTGGTAAACCCGTCTTGCTCCGGGAGTTCATACCACTTGGTCGTGTAAATAGTTTCTTCGTCTGGTTTCGGGCATTAATCTTTGACTTGCTGTATAAGTTGATAGTGTTTGTCTGTCTGCTAATTTAACCTGAAAAGGTAAAACCAACTTCATGCAATGTCATGATGTATGAATTACATGATGCTCTCAAAATAAATAAGATTGTGATATATGCATTTGTGTTGCATATGCTATGATGTTTGTAGAATGATGCATGAATGCAATGTATGAACGTATTAGTTGTTCTATTGCAGTAATGTTGAATTAGGGAAAATAAATCCCTGATTGTTGCTGGGGTGAAGAATGTAGGTCTTCAAATTTTGTTGAAGTTGAAATGCTGGGAAACAGATTTCCGTTGTTAGAGAAATAAGCTCTGTTGGGGAAGGGAAACTCTATGAACTGCTTGGGGATTTTGTTGAAATCCTGCTGAGGGATCCTGAAAAGCTTGTGACCCATGTTAGGAAATTATTTAAGATGTCGAGGCAGTAATTTGGAGATCCTTGTTCCATCGGGGATATAAGAACACCTGACATCATTAGGTTGTATGCTGAGGATATGGCAGTGACTTTATAATAGGATGCCCCTGCCTTTGTACCTGCTGGAGAAAGTATCCGCGAGGATTTTGTGGATGGCCTTTAGACATTGTCCCGTTTCTTAAAGCCATTAGTAATTGTATTTCTGTTTTTTATGTGTGTATTTGTAAGCACTAATCACATTCAAATGCATATGTTCAAAAATAATCACTGGACGTTTTCGCAAAAAAAAACAGAAAAATAAAAATAAATAGTTTTGCACTTTCAAAGAGACGGTTTTGTATAAATTTGAATAAGCGTTTTTTTTGTACAAGGAGACGAACATCCTAGTAAGATAATATCGTCGTAAGAATGAAAACTATACAAACATAGTATACAAATAAAAACAGCTATGTGAAATGATCCCAATGGGCTCCCATTCTTTTATTTCCTTTATGTCTTTGAGCGTCTCATCTCTTTCGCTGCTTGTCCGAAGCTGACTGGATTGATTAGTGCCACTTGAGCTTGATAGTTATTACTGAAGATTGGCTATAAGGTGATCCAACGGGAAATAGTTATACGCTTTAAATCCCTAACTTTTTCCTAGACCACCCTTTCGGGTTTTCAGCCCACCGGGATACGCTTTTTTCCCAAGCCGCCTTTTCAGGTTTTCGACTTGCCGGGTGTACAGATTTTCCCATGTGTATATCCTTAATTTTTGCCGGAACCTTTTTGGTTCATTGGGATGCCCTTATTTTTGCCTAGGCCAGTCAACCTAGTGGGTATTTGTTCATGCGTAGCATCTTTTAACTATGTCCACGTTTACAGGGTGTGGAAGGTTATCACCGTCCATAGTGGTTAAGATCATGGCTCCACCAGAAAATATGTTGATTACAAATGGTCCTTTGTATGTAGGAGTCCATTTTCCCCTAAGTTCACCTTGCGACAGTATGATGCGCTTGATTACTAGGTCACCAGCCTGATATACCTGACGTCTGACCTTCTTGTTAAAAGCTTTAATCATACGTTTTTGGTACATGTGACCATGGCCGACAGCCGCGAGCCTTTTCTCGTCAATTAAGTTTAATTGGTCAAGTCGAGTCTGAACCCATTCGTCTTCATTCAAACCCGCGTCCTTCAAGATTCTCAAGGAAGGGATCTGGACTTCAATGGGTAGGACAACTTCCTTACCATATACCAGAGAGAAAGGAGTTTCCCCTATTGATGTGTTCATTATGGTACTGTATCCATGAAGAGCAAATGGTAACATCTCGTGCCAGACATTGTATGTCACTGTCATCTTCTGTATGATCTTTTTGATATTTTTATTAGCAACTTCTACAATGCCATTCATCTTTGGCCGATAAGGAGAAGAGTTATGATATTGGATCTTGAATTACGTGCAGAGCTCGGTGATCATAGTATTATTGAGATTGGTACCATTATTCGTGATAATTCTTTCCGGAATACATACCGACAAATAAGGTTATGTCTGATGAATCGGGCCATAATTTCTTGGTAACAGAAGCAAATGAAGCTGCCTCGACCCACTTTGTGAAGTAATCAATGGAAACCAGGATAAAGCAGTGCCCATTAGAATCTATAGACCTAATCTCTCCAATTATATTGATGCCCCACATTGCGAATGGCCAGGGAGTAGTCAAGATGTTTAGAGGAATCAGAGGCACGTGTACTTTATCAGCATAGATCTGGCATTTGTGACAAGTTCGTGAATGCTGATAACAGTCTGCTTCCATAGTGGACCAATAGTATCCTTCCTGTAGGATCTTTTTGCCCATTGTGTGCCCACTAGAATGGGTGTCGAAGGTGCCTTCGTGCAAATCTACCATAATCTTCTCTGCTTCACTCTTTTCTACACACCGGAGCAAAGTGGAATCATGATGGCGCTTGTAGAGAATTTTGTTACTGAGGAAGAACTTGGCAGAGAACCTTCTTAGGAACTTCTTGTCATTGACTAAAGCTCCTTCAAGATACTCTTGGGCTTTGAGATATCTTTTGACTTCGTGGAACCAAGGTTTGTCCACTACTTCTTCAGTATCAATCTCATGACAGTATGCTGGTTCGTCCATTCTCTCAATAGTAATCTGAGGGGCTTCATTATCCCACCTGACCTTGAGCATGGATGACATCGTTGCTAGCACGTCTGCTAGTTGATTTTCCTCTCGTGGAAAATTCTCAAAGGTAACTTCTTCAAAGTATGGAATTAGTGTCAACACATGCTCTCGATAAGGGATGAGATTAGGATGCTTCGTTTCCCATTCTCCCTTGATTTGACTGATTACTAAGGTCGAGTCTCCAAATACACTCAAGAATTTAATCCTCAAGTCAATAGCAGCTTTGAGACCATAATGCATGCTTCATATTCAGCCATAGTATTTGTACAATTAAAACATAGCCTGGCAGTGAAAGGAGTATGACAGCCTTCGGGGGATATGATCACAACACCGATTCCATTACCAAGTGTGTTGGAAGCTCCGTCAAAAACCATAGTCCATCAGGATCCCTTTTTAGGTCCTTCATCCGGTCCAGGTTCTTCACAATCAGTTACTAACACGATGTTCTCATCTGGGAACTCAAAATTCATGGATTGGTAATCGTTCATAGCCTGATGAGATAAATGATTGGCTAATACACTCCCTTTAATTGCTTTCTGGGTTGTGTACTGAATATCATATTCGTTCAGGATCATTTTCCATCTTGTTATTCTTCCGGAGAGAGCGGGCTTCTCAAAGATGTATTTGATAGAATCCATTTTAGATATTAATAAAGTAGTGTGAGTCAACATATATTGTCTCAGTCAGCGAGAAGCCCATGCCAAAGCGCGGCAAGTTTTCACGAGCAGTGAGTATCATGTTTCACAGTCGGTAAACTTTTTGCTAAGATAGTATATTGCAAGCTCTTTTCGACCAGACTCGTCATGCTGCCCCAGCACACACCCCATTGAATTCTCTAATACTGTCAAGTACATGATCAGAGGTCTTCCTTCAACCGACGGCATCAATATTGGAGGCTCTCGAAGATATTCCTTGATTTTGTCAAAAGCATTTTGGCAATCGCCATTCCACTTCACTGCTTGACCTTTATTCAGTAATTTGAAGATTGGCTCACAAGTAGCGGTTAGATGGGGAATGAATCTGGCAATGTAGTTTAGATGCCCCAAGAATCCCCTAACCTCCTTCTCAGTGCAAGGAGTTGGTATTTCTTGTATATCTTTAACCTTTGCAGGGTCTACTTCAATACCTTTGCTGCTGATAATGAAGCCTAAGAGCTTACCGGATCTTACTCCAAAAGTGCACTTATTCGGGTTCAACCTCAATTTGTATTTCTTCAGCCTTTCAAACAGCTTATGCGGGTGGTCAAGGTGCTCCTCCTCAGTCTGAGACCTGGCTATCATATCATCAACATAGACCTCTATCCCGTGATGGATCATACCGTGAAACAAAGCTACCATGGTGCGCTGATAGGTTGCCCCGACGTCCTTTAACCCAAATGGCATAACTTTGTAGCAGAAAGTGCCCCGCTGTGTGACAAAGGTCATTTTCTCCATCTCCTCAGGTGCCATTTTGATCTGATTGTACCCAGAGAAACCATCCATGAAGGAGAATACCTTATGTTGTGCGGTGTTGTCAACCAGAATATCAATATGATGAAGTGGAAAGTCATCCTTGGGGCTTTCCCTATTCAGGTCTCTGTAATCCATACACATACGTACTTTACCGTCCTTCTTAGGTACCGGAACAACATTAGCAACCCAATGTGGATAAGAAGTAACAACTAAGAAACTGGTATTGAACTGCTTCATGACTTCAGCCTTGATCTTTTCTGACATCTCTGGCCGCATACGACGAACCTTCTATTTCACTGGAGGGCAGTCTTCTTTTGTCGGCAGACAATGGACCAGGATATTAGTGTTGAGTCCTGGCATGTCTTTTTATGACCAGGCAAAGACCTCAACATAGTCATGTAGCATCTGAGTTAACCGTTCTTTGATACTATGCTCCATATTGGCACCTATCTTGACTTCCTTCTTATCCTTTTCAGTACCCAAGTTTATTGTCTCAACTAGGACTTCATGGGGTTGTATTGCCCTTTCTTCCTATTGTAACAATCTGGCAAGTTCCCCTGGTACTTCACACTCTTCCTCACCTTCGTCCTCGGCTTGGTAGATCGAATTTTCAAAGTCATAATTGGCAATAGCATAACCGTTATCAATGGGATCCAGAGTGGATATGGATCTACAGTTTGATATGTGGGTGTGTGTAAGAGAGCATAGCTATTTTTTGATAAAGTAAAAAGTAGAAAAGAAAAACAAGGAGCGTAAAATTTGCATGCAAGTCGTCTAATGATTTATTAATGACATATGAAGATGAAGTAATAACCCTCACAAATAGACCATTGTGCCTCGGGTAAGACACAAGGCTTTAGAGTTTCAATTGTTCAAACATTACATATCCCAAAAAACTAAAAAGACAATTACTCTTGAATAAAAGTAATAGGAACAAAATCTTTGGCCTCCTAATTATTGAGTCCACCGCTGATAGTTGGGAAGATCCACTTGTCCATGCTACAGTCTCTATCACTGTCCTCCAATGCATTGACTCCATGGTTGCTAATGCGTAGTGGTGGTCCCTCGGTGCGAGCACGGCGAATAACTCTTTGGGCCCCTGAAGTAAAACCCAAACCAAACTTGTCAGTTTTGTAGGGAATATCCGGAAGTTGGCCCCATATAATACACCAACCTTCTCCAACTACTGCTTTGGCATCTCTCAGATAAGCCCTCTTCAACATAGGTCTGGTAGTCTTTGGAACACTGGTAATAGTCTTGGTCACAGCAGCTGTCTATGGAACCTCCTCAAAGTTCTGACAGGGGGTCTCAATGAACTCGTCGTCCATTTCAACATACATGAAAGAGTTCAGGTGGCTCACCATGTATTCTTCCTCACCATGGACAGTGATAATTTTTCCGTTTACCAAGTACTTCAACATCTGATGCAAAGTAGAAGTGACAACACCAGCCTCGTGGATCCAAGGGCAACCCAATAAGCAGGAATAAGATGGGCGGATGTCCATCACATAGAAAGTTGAGTTAAAAGTATGAGTACCAACTTTAATAGGGATGTCCACCTCCCCGTGCACCATTATTTTGGAACTATCGAAGGCCTTCACCATAATGTTACTGGACTTCGGTGTGAGTCCTTCATAATCCAACCTGTCCAAAGCATTCTTGGGTAAGACATTCAACAATGAACCTGTATCTACCAGAACATGAGCTAGGGTAGTGCCCCTGCACTTAATGGAGACATGCAGGGCATCATTATACTTTCTTCCCTTGGATGTCAAATCTGCATCAGAGAAACCCAATCCATTATCAATTGTCAAACTAGTGACACAATTCTTGAATTGATCAACAAAGGTCTCTTGAGGCATATGGGCAGACTTCAGGAATTTTACCAAAGGCTTGGCATGCGCTTCAGAGCATAAAAGTAAGGCCATCATTAAGATTTTTGAAGGGGTCTGCCCCAATTGCTCCACAACGTTGTAATCACTTTTCTTTATTATCTTCAGTATCTCTTCCATTTCTTTTTTAGAAGCCTCAAGAATGACTTCTTTGTGTGCCTTTATCCAGACAAGCTCAACCAGTACCTCTTTGCCCCGAGTCTCTACTGACTTAGTAGCAGGGATAACAACATGGATAACAATAGGGGTAGCAATGGGAGTACTAACAGGAGTAGCAGCAGGAATAATCACAGGAGTAACAACATTTTTCGGAGAGATTTCGGGAGAGAAAACCCTTCTGCTTCTCATAATTTTATTGGTCCTGACGATGTTATCGATGTCTGAATCAGTATCTTTGGCCACTTTATCTTTAACAATAAATAGGTCTTGCTTTAGGCCATGGTAGTAGACGTCAGCCCCATAATTCCAAGGAACAACTTTATCAGAGGAATATGGTATTGGCCCAGGAAGGGTGATAATCAAGGGATCAAACTTGGGAACAGATTTAATCCTGACGGGTCTTTTGGTGGAGACCTTGGGAGGATTGTCAGAAATGGTGATTATTGGGACATCTTCACACAAATTTCTTACAAGGGGAACTTTTTCAAACAGAATGTCTTTGTTAATCATTAGGCGCTGGACGCCCATCTTTAACAATAAACAACCATCTGATAGAGACATACATAAGTGGCAACCCTCACCATAGCTCATAAATAAACTAGCTCTCAACAAATTCTCTTTAACAATCAGAAGAGGAGTAGCTAATTCATCCACAGAGGAAACAAACAGGTCATCGTCAACAATATTGACACCCTGGCCATGTTTGGGCATTGTCGCAGTTATTACATTATGTGTGAATAAAACATGTAGATATCATTGCCCTGAAGCTAACCATGTCCATAGTTTCCATTAATTTTGCTTGAGCTTAGAGAATTTTGAAACTGGAACTTTTGAAATTTTTAGGGTTCAGATTAGGGCCATTAAAATTCATGCTTATCTTTGATCTATAGTTTTAATACTTTACATTTCTGGAATCGTGAGAAAATTTGCTACAAGTTTCATGTTTACAGTTTTCATTTTTAATGAGAAATGAGCAAGTTGCAGTTGGTCTGGCTAGAGGTTGAAGATGAAGTCTTCAGGGCGCGTTTTGCCTTACATATTTATTGACTTACTTATGTTAACGGATGTACAGTCACTCCAGTGGTAGAAGCGCGCGCCTGTAACCTTTGGGACCTGAGTTCGAGCCCCAGTGGTACCCTTTTGCATTTTTCACACATTTTTGGCATTTCTGACCTTTTTTGAGCGTCTGGGCCTTTATTGGGCTTGCTTTGTTTCTTTATTTTTTTACTGACTAACCCCCTTGCAGGCTCTTGGCACCCTTGGCCCAAGTTTATTTATTTCATTTTTATTTTCTTAAATTTTTTTTCTAAATACTAAAAATCATAAAATACAAAAAAAGAATTTTTTTTATTAATAACCAAGTATTAAAATAATATTTCGCAAATAACCGTGTTTCGGAAAAAATTACGCAAATAACCATGTTTGAGATGGCTCCACAAAGGAGGAGCCATCTCAATTGGCGCATGCTCCTCTTTTTTTAAGGGAGGCGCCATCTCACTTGGCGCCTAAGTGCTTAGGGCAAGCCCTAAGCCAAGTGAGATGGCGCCTATGTACAAAATTAGGGCAAAAAAATTTTTTTTTATTTTCTTTCCTGCGCGTTGCCTATTAGACAGAGATCAATAAAATGGATTTTTTATTTAAAAAAAAATAATTACATTCAACTGTTTTACATTTAAAGAACAGTAAAAAAATGGATACAAAAAATACTGGGAAAAAAAAGATACATCAGTGATCCCCAGGAACCCGGTAATGACCCCCAGTTCCGCATCCCCGTCCTCGCCTTTCTCTTGCTGGGTGCCGTCTCGTTTCCTGCTGCGGCAAGGTCGATGGCCCAGCGAAGTCAATGCGATCCGAATCCATAAAATCAGTAAGATCTCCATATCTTGAAGATCCGCTCTGGTACAGTCGGTTACCCATACCCTCGAAGTTTGGTCGTGTTGGCGGTGGGTAGGGTTCCATGGTTGGTCGGTAGCATTGGTCGTCTGAGTATGGGGGTAGAAAGGAAATGGATCTTGGGGTGTTTGGTATTGTGGATGTTGGGTTGTTTGGTGATATGGTGGTTGATGGTAGGTTTGGTCGGCTTGGTCATAATCTTCTGACATTCCCATATCAGGGCTAAGGCTGGATGTTGAGGGCGCCATATTGGGATATGTGGAAGACTGAAATTGTGTCCGGGGTATGTGGGTGTGCTGGTATTGGGGTTGGTATTGTGGTTGGGTTTGAGGCATATCCGGGTATTGGTAGTTTGGCGGTGATTGTGGTTGGTAGTACGGCATTTGATTGTAGTTGTGTTGTGGTGGGGAATGTGGTTGTGTGTTTGTTGGTCTGTTTCTTCTTGGGGGTTGGTTTGAGGTTGATGGATTTTGGGTTTGTTGATGGGGAATCGAGGGTTGTGCCCATTGTGTGCGTGGGTCAACCAAGTACCTCGGATGAGACACGTGCATATCTGGGTTACTAACCGACCTGTACCACGACATATATTGATCAGTGTGTCGCATGTTACCTTGAGTATGGAAAACCGGGGATTGCAAGATGTAGCGGTGACGCCTTTTCCACATTTTACACCATTCTGGAGCAAAGTCTTTCCAGTTGGTAAGACCCCACTGGGCGTCGACCCTTTTTAGATGCCAGGGGGACAAATCTGTTGGATCACTTGGTATCTCTTGGATCATTCCGAACTGCATCTTCACACGGTCGCTGTGGTGCATCTCCACAATGTTGAACCGAATGAGTACAGTCTTTGCAGTCCAAGTTGCTGCATCCTCTGGATTTGGAGAATGGCCCAAACCCAAATATGGTCTCCAGATGAACTGCGATAAAATTTAAATCAGGTAAGCGCAAAAGTAATGTATAAATAATTAAAATGAACAAAAGTTAAAAGCTACGACGTACGTCATCTGGGCCTAAGTGATCCAACAGATTCTGGTAGAGTGCGACATTGAATCTGGGATTCTTGCCGTAATCCATACCCCTCACGCAGTACCTAAAGGAAATGAGAAACATGTTATTTTTAGCATATATTTTGGAAAGAGCAGAATAGTTATAAATGCTATAACTTAATGACTTACTTTGTTGCGTACGGGAAACCAAAAATGTTATTGTTGATGGGGTTTAAGGACTCCATCCTCCACCAACCCCAGGCTTGTAGTAAAAATGCGCACCCATAAAATGTACATTTTTCCTTGACTGCGTTTTTGCACAAGGAAATATACAGGTGGGCTAATACTGCAGAACCCCAACTATATTTTCTAGTTTTATCAAAATTTGTTAGTAAATGTAAGTACATGAAATTTACACTATTTCCCGTACTTTCGGGAAATAAAAATGTACCAAAAAGTATCATAATATACGTTCTGGCTTTTACTACTCGGTCATTCTCTGAGGAATTTTCATTTAATTCCATACTTGCATAATGCCGTTTCAGGTCAGTGAGTAGTATTCCCTGCCCTCTTGCTCCACCACCTTCTACCATGTCCCTACCCAACAGTTCTTCACACTGTGAGTTGGGTTGTTGAATCGACCCGTTCACCGCCTTACCGTCGATAGGGAGGCCCAGTAGCATGTACACATCTTCGAGAGTGATGGTACATTCACCTATTGGTAGGTGAAATGTATGGGTCTCCGGTCTCCACCTCTCCAACATTGCAAGAATGAATTTTGAGTCAATGGTACAGTTGGAGATCTTTATCACGTGTCCAAAACCTGCATATTCCAGATAAGGGACGATAAATGGGTCGGGAGCCAGGTATTTGTGCGAACGGATTCTGAATCTTTGTGTATCCTGAGATCATAATTAAACAAGAGTAAGATTAATTAAGATGAACAACACGTTATTTGAAGTATGAAAAATGTATAACCAAAGAAGAGACTTACAAATGCAGCAATGTTTTCCCTTGTGCCTCTGTGAGTATCTCCCATTGTTAGAAGAGCCATTGTTCAGAATGCTTGAGAGAATGAAATACTTAGGAAGAAATAGAGAGTATGATAGACTTAAGAAATATTTCGTAGCAGAGAGTGAGAGTTGTGTGGGTGTGAGAGATGTTTCATAAGGTATGTATTTATAGGCAAATAAGTTTGATGTAGTGGTTGCATGCCTGCGATGTGTCACATTTGCATGCTTAGGGTGTTACACATATGCATGCATGCATTTACAAAAAATGTAAGGTCTCACTCTTGCAGGCTAGGTGGCAGCCCATGCATGTATCACGATTGGACAGTAAGGGAGGCGCCATCTCACTTGGTGAAAGAGTACAAAAATGAATGGTGTCGCCACCCCATTTGGCGAATAAGAGGTGTCACGTTTTACAGCATTGGCTCAGGCTACGTGACAGCCTTTGGGATTCCTTTCTTTGTTGCATGCAAGGCCATTGGAGTTGATGGGTGGAGTCTTACACAAAACATTTATGTGTGCAGAATAGGGCCAGGCTAGGTGGCTGCATAAGCCCATGCATGTATCACGATTGAACAGTAAGGGAGGCGCCATCTCACTTGGAGAAAGAGTACAAAAATTAATGGTGTCGCCACCCCATTTGGCGAATAAGAGGTGTCACGTTTTACAGCATTGGCTCAGGCTACGTGACAGCCTTTGGGATTCCTTTCTTTGTTGCATGCAAGGCCATTGGAGTTGATGGGTGGAGTCTTACACAAAACATTTATGTGTGCAGAATAGGGCCAGGCTAGGTGGCAGGCTAGGTGGCTGCATAAGCCCATGCATGTATCACGATTGGACAGTAAGGGAGGCGCCATCTCACTTGGCGAAAGAGTACAAAAATTAATGGTGTCGCCACCCCATTTGGCGAATAAGAGGTGTCACTTTTTACAGCATTGGCTCAGGCTACGTGACAGCCTTTGGGATTCCTTTCTTTGTTGCATGCAAGGCCATTGGAGTTGATGGGTGGAGTCTTACACAAAACATTTATGTGTGCAGAATAGGGCCAGGCTAGGTGGCAGGCTAGGTGGCTGCATAAGCCCATGCATGTATCACGATTGGACAGTAAGGGAGGCGCCATCTCACTTGGCGAAAGAGTACAAAAATTAATGGTGTCGCCACCCCATTTGGCGAATAAGAGGTGTCACTTTTTACAGCATTGGCTCAGGCTACGTGACAGCCTTTGGGATTCCTTTCTTTGTTGCATGCAAGGCCATTGGAGTTGATGGATGGAGTCTTACACAAAACATTTATGTGTGCAGAATAGGGCCAGGCTAGGTGGCAGGCTAGGTGGCTGCATAAGCCCATGCATGTATCACGATTGGACAGTAAGGGAGGCGCCATCTCACTTGGCGAAAGAGTACAAAAATTAATGGCGTCGCCACCCAATTTGGCGAATAAGAGGTGTCACTTTTTACAGCATTGGCTCAGGCTACGTGACAGCCTTTGGGATTCCTTTCTTTGTTGCATGCAAGGCCATTGGAGTTGATGGGTGGAGTCTTACACAAAACATTTATGTGTGCAGAATAGGGCCAGGCTAGGTGGCAGGCTAGGTGGCTGCATAAGCCCATGCATGTATCACGATTGGACAGTAAGGGAGGCGCCATCTCACTTGGCGAAAGAGTACAAAAATTAATGGTGTCGCCACCCCATTTGGCGAATAAGAGGTGTCACTTTTTACAGCATTGGCTCAGGCTACGTGACAGCCTTTGGGATTCCTTTCTTTGTTGCATGCAAGGCCATTGGAGTTGATGGGTGGCAGGCTAGGTGGCTGCATAAGCCCATGCATGTAATATTATTGGCAGCCTTGTGGGGTTGCATCACTTACTTAATTGAAATTTTTTGCCTTACGTTGAACATAACATTCATTCACATAAATTGTAAAATTTTCCAACCTTTGAATCAGTCATCTAACCTTCAAACATTCCAGCATTCATACCTTCATACAATCAATAAACCTAAAACATTCCAACCTTCATACCTTTAAACAATTCTACACAATGGCCTCTTCACCACAATTTGTTGTCAAAGCACATTTCAACGGTGAGACATACATGTGTCCCACAGTTGGGTTTTTGTTTAGAAACACCGACAATGTTCGATTTCTCTTAAACGGGAAAGCAAATTTCTCGTACTTTAAGAAAAGATTGGAGGCCAAACTTGAACGAGGCCCGGTATCCCAGATATTTTATCAGAGTCCAGTCTTTTTTGGAAACAACCAAGTTATTTTTTATAAGGTTGAAATTCAAGATGACGAGGATTTCCAGAACATGATTTCCAGCCATGTCTATTCTGGAAACGACTCTATTGAGTTGTACGTTTTGTTTCAAGAGCCTCCGGTGACACAAGAGGTAGAGCCTCCGGTGACACAGGAGGTTGATCCTTTGGAGAATGAGCAAGATGAGGTGGATGCAGTTGATGATGAAGAAGAAGATAACGAGTTAGAGTTTGATGAAATGGTGAACGACGATTCTGACGATGATGGCATCCCAAGTATTCCTACCGACAAAATCTACACACCACCTACGCACATGACAAACTTCAACATGGGCGGAGATGAACCTTCTACGGACTTGTTTTTCCAACCGTATATGCAGTCGGATGAAAATTTAAAAGAGAAGGACAAGTTTCGTAATAGAGAGGAATGCATAAGGGCCATCAAAAAATTTCACATGCTCAACTCGGTTGATTATAAGGTGGATCGTGTAAACCCGGAAAGGTACAAGATCAAGTGTGTCCACCCTGACTGTATGTTCAAGCTGACCGCTTCATACAGACTAAGGGGTGACTGCTGGGTCATAGGTTCCATGACTACCCATACTTGTGTAAGTTCCACTCAATCACAAGACCACCGAAAACTCAACCATGATCTAATCTGTCAAGAAATCCTACCCCTGGTCAGCAACGACCCTTCTTTGAAGGTGAAAACAATCATCTCCCACATCACCACGGTTTTTAACTACACTCCGTCTTACCGTAAGGCGTGGTTAGCAAAGACTAAGGCGATTGAAAGGGTGTACGGAAACTGGGAGGAGTCATACCGAGAACTTCCCCGCTACCTAAATGCACTCAAGACATACTCTCCAGGTAGTGTTTATGTTCTGGAAACATTGCCAGCGTACGCCCAAGATGGTAGTCTACTACATGGCAACGGAATATTCAGTCGCGTCTTTTGGGCATTTCAACCATGCATCACAGGGTTTGCATCATGCAAACCAATTCTACAAATAGACGGGACTTGGTTGTATGGGAAGTACAAAGGCACGCTTTTGATGGCAGTTGCACAAGATGGCAACAATAACATTTTCCCCGTTGCGTTTTCCCTTGTCGAGGGGGAGACCGGTGGTGCTTGGAGCTTTTTCCTGAAAAATCTTCGTACACACGTGGCTCCTCAACCAGATCTCTGTTTGATCTCGGACAGACATGCCTCCATTGAAAGTGCCTATAATAATCCGGCAAATGGTTGGCATGACCCTCCTTCTATGCATGTCTATTGCGTCAGGCATATCGTCCAGAATTTCTCGAGGGAGGTCAAGGACAAAACATTGAGGAAAGTGGTGATGAATGCGGGATACGCACTGACACAGCCCACATTCAAATATTACCGCAACGAGATCCGTTTGTCTAACCCAGAAGCCGGTACGTGGATCGATAATATACCGGTCGAAAAGTGGACTAGGTCATACGACAATGGCCAAAGATGGGGGCATATGACAACAAATCTTATTGAATCAATGAATGGGGTATTCAAGGGCATACGAAACCTCCCCATCACTGCCTTGGTGAAATCCACGTATTTTAGGATGGCTGCGTTATTTGCCAAAAGAGGTGAAATGTGGTATGCGGTCTTGCAATCAGGACAACTATGGAGTGAAAGCTGTATGAAATACATTAAGGCTGAAAGTGCTAAAGCCAACACTCACATGGTTACACGGTTTGACCGCCATAGCCACAACTTCATTGTGAAAGAGACAATTGACCACAATGAAGGCCTGGCAAGACAAGAATACAGGGTCATTTTACCTTCTCAATGGTGCGATTGTGGCAGGTTTCAAGTTTTTCGTATGCCTTGCTCTCATGTCATTGCCGCTTGTGCTCATACCCATCAAGACGCGCTTCAACTGCTCTCAAACGTTTATAAATCTGAAACGTTGCTCACTGTTTACAACAACAACTTTCCTTTGGTGGCGAAACCGGACTATTGGCCTGAATACAACGGTGATATAGTTTGGCACAATGACCAAATGCGAAGGAACAAGAAGGGTCGTCCCAAAAGCAGGCGCATAACAACAGAAATGGACGATCTTGACAGGTTGGAAAGAAAGTGTGGTTTATGCCGTCAGGTCGGACATAATCGCAAAAACTGTCCGAATCGGGCGTCTGGCTCGACCACATAAATTTTGTAATACAATAAATCTTTTCAATATTTGTGTTGTAAACATTATGGGTTTTCCGTTAATAAAACTGTTCACACAATTTAAGAAATTCAATATAGGAAATTACATTAGGGTTTTCGCGTACAACAATGATTAACGATATTCAATCTAGGAAATTACAACTGTTAACACAATTTCATCTGACCCATGCATCATCAGCATTACATCACTGTCTGTTTTGACTTCCTCCAACCACACATTAGGTCTTCCTGTCGCATGCGAGGTTGTTGTTCGTTTTCGCTGGATCCTTCGAATTTTCCCCCCCTCGGCGATGTCTCCATCTAGCCACCGCATCAACTCCCGCTTCAGACGCTCCATGGAGTGAATGTGCCAGAATTTCATTTTCATCGCAGGTTTCGTGGCGGAGAATATAACGTAACCATCTCTGCTAAAAATCATAGGCGACGTCATTACGTAAATAAGGGAGTACAAAATAAAAATACAGTGCGAGAAAGTGTGAGAAATTTCAAAGAAACGGACGAATTATTTATAAAACAGCAAAAAACCCTAGTTTTGCCCTAGGCGCCAAGTGAGATGGCGCCTCCTCTCATATTTAAGGAGCATGCGCCATCTCACTTGGCTAAAAGACAAGGGAGGCGCCAAGTGAGATGGCGCCTAGGGCAAAACCCTAGGTGCATGCGCCAATTGAGATGGCTCCTCCTTTGTGGAGCCATCTAAAACATGGTTATTTGCGTAATTTTTCCCGAAACCCGGTTATTTGCGAAATATTAATTTAATACATGGTTATTAATAAAAAAAATTCTACAAAAAAATAATAGATTTATATCTTGACTTATTTTATTTTATTTTTTCCACAAAAAAATATTTTTATTTATTATACTTTATTTATCTTATTAACTAATCTTGTAAACTTAATTAATATTATGTTATTTTTATTTATTTATTTTTCACACCATTTAAAAATATATTATTTTTAATATAAAAAAAGGGCCAAAAATATTTTATAAAACTATAAATATTTTTAAGATAAAAATACTAAAAAATACTTTTCTTAAACTTATTTTCTTTTGATTAATTAATAGAACTAGGGTTTTACTTAGAATCTTTTCTTAATAAAATTCAAATTTAATTAATTATTTTCTTTATTTAATTAGGTTAAGACAAAATCCCTTTTTCATGAAAATCAAACAAAGATACATTTTCTTTACATTTTGCATTTTTTGTACATTCATTCATTTTATACTTTGTATTTATTTATTTCCTTGTACATTGATATCAATTCAATATGGTTGTAATAGACCAATTAGGTTTAAATTCTTGCAATCCCCATTCATGACATTGTATACCCCCCTCCCTGCAAATGTTGTAATAGCGTAGTAACTTTATATTTCGCAATTTATCGCTTTTATATAAAATACTGGTAATTAGGGTTTGTATGAAAAGACTAAAACCAATACTTAGAAAACCTTAATTCAATACTAAATGCATGTAAATCAAACACACTTGCACACAAGCACCCCTAGGGTTATTCCACTTGGTTGCCTTATACAAAATGGCCATATTACGCATGTAAGGTATCTTAGCAAAAACAAGCAAATACAAGATCATAGTCCCTCGATGACGCTATCTAAGTTGCCTTATAAATGATCTTAGTCCCTCAAAAAGAATGCTAAGATACCTTGCAACATTGCTAATCATGGTTATACGATGACCCACGCCCGTCCGTTTACATCCAAAGATAGGGTTGCTTACCAAATCAATGGTAAGACAACAATTTCAAAGGAAAAGAAAATGAACAAGAAAGACATTTGAGTAGGTAGATTTCTCCTAATTACTTGCTCCATTTCAAAATAAACATCCTTGCTATTTTCAAAAATAATCACCTATACTTTCAAACATCTTACAAACTTGAAAACATTTTCAAAAGATTAACATCTTTGTATACATTCTTACAAACAAGAATCATTACAAAGATTGCCTAAACAATGACCTCTTTGCAAAATACTTTCAAAAACCACACAAAGCACAATTTCAGACAAAAGCAAGTGATCTAGCAAGTAACTAAGAGCTCATGGAAAACCATGGATGAAAAGGGTGCTAATACCTTCCCTTTTCATAATCTACCCCCCGAACTCAAAAAATAATCTCAAAGGTATTTCCTATGCTTTTTCACCTTTCCTTTTGGATAAAGTTGGATGAAGATAACCCCCGCTACAAAAGATGTCTTGATACTTGCCTGCAGCAGACTTCGACTTCATGCTCTTACCTTTATCATTCTTCACAGAGAACCCTAAGCCAACTCTATTCTTGTTTACAGGTGGATCAACAATATGTCCCCATACTTCACTATGGCCATTACGCACAACCTGATGAGCATCCTTAAATGAAGCCATAGAATTCTCATTTCCTCTTTTATTATCAATGGGTAAAGCTTGGAATTGGGTTCCAATAGAAGCTTCATCCGCCTCCACAATGCTGAAAGAGGACAAATGAGATATCAATAATGCATGTTCTCCATTTATAATTACCACTTTTCCTTCACGCACAAACTTCAACTTCTGGTGTAAAGTCAAAGTGACAGCCCCTGCCTCAAGTATCCACGACCGTCCCAACAAACACCTGTAAGCGGGTATAATATCCATGACCTGGAAAGTAATCTGAAATAAATGTGGGCCTATATGAATAGGCAAGTCCACTTCACCAATAACAGATTTCATTGATCTTTCAAATTCTTTCACAATAATGCCACTTGGGTGCATCGGCGTTCCTTGATATTTCAACTTCATAAGTGTGCTCCTCGGTGTAACGTTCAATGCGGATCCATTATCAATCAGCACATTGGATAATGAATCATTCTTGCAGTTCATAGAGATGTGGAGGGCCAAATTGTGATTCCTTCCTTCACCGGGCAGTTCATCGTTGCAGAAACTCAGATTATTACATGATGTAATGTTCCCTACCACAATGCTGAATTGGTCTACTGGCATATCACTTTCCACGAAAGCTTGGTCCAATACCCTCATCAAAGATTCTGTGAGCAGAGGAGTTCATCAATAAAGCCAAGATAGATATTTTTGAAGGAGTCTGCAGTAGCTTATCTATAATTCTGTAGTCGCTCATCTTGATTATCTTCAAAATATCATCCAACTCTTTTTCTAGCTCCACTAGATTTACCTGCAGTCTTCTTGGGTTCAACACTTTCCACAACTTTCTTTCCAGTACTAACATCCCCACGAACAACTAGTGAAAATACACGACCGTTGTGGGTCACTCTACTAGTCTTGGAAATATTTCCAACATTAGGCATTGTCTGGATGGGAACTTACACACCATCCTCTAAAGTTGTAGCATTATATTTGTAGGGTACAACCTTGTCTGACTTGTAAGGGACATGACCCGACAAACTAATCACCAATGGAGTAATAGCTGGCTTGCTATGATATTCAACTTAAAAAGGGGTAGGTGCACAAAAACAAGGCACAATAACATTTAATCCTGGTTCAACACATTCAGTCATTACAGAGTCATCTCTGGAAAACATATCTTCATCTGAGGAGAAGAACTCATCCGCAGAGGCATACTCATCATCTGACTCTTCTTCAGCCAAACAAACCGCAATCTCATTAACCTCACAGTAATCATCCATTTGGCATGTAATCTTGATAGTTCCATTATCCAATAACAACTTAATACCTTTCCTTACAATTAAACATCCTCGGGAGTCTCGGTAGCAAATTCAGAAAGATCCATATTGATGTTCTACCTGACCAGCGATGTGGTAGAAAGTAGCATGCAATTGTACAAGATCCTCATTCATATGTTCCACATCAAAGATTCTGAACTCTCCAGGACATCCAGAAACCATGTTTACTTCCTCTTCATACTCTGCCCTAGGCCTGATTATATGGATGAGACCCTCATCCATCATCTCCTGCAAATTAGCCTTTATCTTGTCACAACCCTGTATATTCGTACTGAAAATAGAACAACCGGCATGGTCATGCTTATAGTAGCTAAATTCACAGAGGTCTGCATGAATTTTTACCAAATCTCCTCTAACCAATTTAATATCAAAAATCTGGAAGTCACATGGACAACCGCAAACCATGTTCACAACATTTGCTCCTCCATGCTTTGGCAAAGGATTATCTTTCACATTAGGGCCAACAACTTTGAAGGATAAGATACCAGTCCTCACCAATTTTTGTACTTCAATTTTCAAAGGATAATAGTTATCAACATTGTGCCCTGGTGCTCCCTGATGAAAAGCACATGTATGGTCCACCTTGTAATACCGAGGCAATGGTGATGGTATAACGGGAGATGCCCTAGTCTGAACCAACTTCTTCTGAATTAACGCCGAGAGTAATTTTGTATAGATCATAGGGATAGGGTCATAACTATCCCTTCTCTGATTATACCCTTGATTCCCCTGATGGAATGGTCTCTGATAAGCAACTGTGGTTAGAGCTACACCAACAACTAGAGTAACTGAGGTGACTTGTTGATGACGCGGGTAATTTCTTTTAGGAGGATTAACCCTCCTCTCTTGCATAACAACATTTGTATCTCCTTCCTTCTTTTTGGAAAACCCATAGGATGGCTTCTTCGTACTTCTGGAACTTTCACTTTTTGTTAAACATCCTTCTCTTACAGCCTTTTCCAAACGGATACCCATGCCCACCATTTCAGTAAAGTCACTTGGCGCACTCGCTACCATCCTCTCATAGTAGAAAGCACCCAGAGTCTTCAGGAAAATCTTAGTCATCTCCTTTTCATTCATGGGAGGAATCACTTAGGCGGCTACCTCACGCCATCTCTGTGCATATTCTTTGAATGATTCCATGTCCTTCTGGACCATGGCCCTGAGTTGATCACGGTCAGGAGCCATGTACACATTGTATTTGTATTTTCTGATAAATGCTTCTCCCAAGTCATTGAAAGTATGGATATTGACATTGTCCAAACTCATATACCACTTCAACGCAGCACCAGTCAAACTATCCTAAAAAAAGTGAATCAGCAGACGCTGATCATCAGTGTGGGTAGACATTCTTCTTATATACATCACAAGATGATCACGGGGGAAAGTGTTTCCCTTGTACTTCTCGAATTCCGAGACTTTAAACTTCGCAATTATCTTGACATTCGGGACCAAGCATAAATCATTCACATTTTGTCCGAACAATTCCTTTCCCCTGATGGCCTCCATCTCCCTCTGCATCTTGTCAATTTGATCTTGAAAATCATCCATTCTATCATAGAGACCCAAGCCTTCACTTGGTGGAGGAAAAGGACGATACATATCATCATTAGAAAATGGGACCATATTCACCGAAGGAGGTGTAGCAGGAGTAGCATGCACCACAGGAGGTGCAGGAACAACAGTAGTATGAACAACTGGAGTAACTTGAGGACCAAGATAGAAACCTTCAGGCACAAAGTTCTCTGGCATTCCCCATGGACAACCTTGAGGCATGCGATTTTGAACAACAGCTGGAGTAGCAGACACAAGAATAGTCAGAGCTTTAGTAGTAACCCTTGTCTGTTGAGGTTGAACACTCGGTGGCTGATTCTGAGTAGCCACCAGAGATTCCATCAGAACAGTGAGATTGGCCATGTTGGACTTCAGAGCAGAAACTTCCTTGCGTGGCTCGCGATTCTCTTGTTCTAAGTTGTCCATCTTCTTTCTGAAATTAGCTCGAGTATTGTAGTGGTGAGACAACTTACTGAACGAGTAAAGAAGCTTGGTAAGACACCTGATATGCATAACAAATGTAAGAAATATGTGCAATATGATGCATGATATGCAATGCACATGATTCATTTTATTAATATTTTAAGGGACTTAAAGCTTTATAGACCCATTTCAAATATCAAAGTAATAACACATTTGCAATACTGGAATTTTTTATTATAATAACTTCAAAATGGATTACAATTTTCAATAATCCCAAGTACAAGACGAAAATAAAGTCTAAAACCCTAATAAGTAAAGCTGATGGAGATCACTCTATACGCTGGCGCTTCCCTGTAAGCCTGGCAATCTGAGCCTTCAACCTCCAGTTTTCTTCCGCATATCTGGTAGCAACTTCCTTCCAATCACCTGAATCAGGAAGTGAGCAACTAGCATATGAGGCTTAGAGGAAAATAAATCCCCTCGCCTCTCCATGGTCTCTACAGCCAGACTCTCAAGAATATCAACCGAGTCGTCTTTCTCCTTCAAGTCTGCTATATAGGAAATCTCTAAAGTTTGGCACCTATTCTTCCAAGCATCCTTTTCCTGCTGCATCCTGACCAAAGCAAGTTGTAGCTCTTCCACATCATCCAATATGGGAGGAGTGGTCTTCACAAACAAGTCAGGCATATGTGCTTCCCGGGAATACGACATCTTCAACTGAATATCTCTCTTTTGGACCCATTGAAGATAAGGCTCCAAAGAAACAGCCCCCCTAGGTCCCAGGTCTTTCCTACTCTTTGATAACGAGAAAATGTATCGTATAATTACTATGCTTTTTACCGATTTTATATTACATTAAGTCGTCTAACCCCCGATTATTCCGAGTTTATTTGTCTTTTTACAGGTATAACATTTGTCAACTCAAACCAATGGAAAAGGACAACATGAAGAAGGCTAGACAATAGACAAAGAGAAAAAGAACTAAAAATACAAAGTTTGGATTTTTGCACCTGTGACGACCGTCACGCCTCCCCAACTAGAAATAACGCTCGTAACACATTGTTGACGAGCGTAATGCGCTATCTAAGCGCATTACGACCGTCACCCACCTGTGACGACCGTCACGCGCGTAAAGAGGAAGTTATGCTTTGGTGGAGACGTGGGCAACGTGAGGAAGAATACTTCTCTAATATTTCCTCCACTCATTAACCATGCATCCTATTTTCACGCCACTCAAGCCTCTTCTCAAGACACTTTCAACTGCCATTTCCTCTGCTATATATACGTGTGGTAGTGCAAAGCTGCGGGGGTCGAAGAATTTTCTACAGACCAAATTTCTATTCTTTTGCAATTATTTTCCATTTCCTTGTTTTGGAATATTGTTTTCACGTTCCTGTAATTTTCATTTCAAGTTTTAGTTTTTAGTTTTAAGTGTTAATTCTTCCTTCAAGAATTAACACGAATTATTTACTGCAATCAAGCTCAAGGATTATTGTAATACTTCAAGATTACCATAGCAACTTTGATTCCAGGTTTTTATTGCAATTAATATTTATTCAGTTTTTATATTATGCCAATTGTTGTTATGAATTATATTTTGAATTGTATTGCTTTCAAGTTAATTATGTCCGGCTAAATTATTAATACCGGTATGTGACCCGTAAGAACTAAAAGAATTCAGTGATACCTTGGCCAAAAATATTTATAAAACAATTTCTGGTTTCCAATTTCCAAGATTAATTTAACTAACCTTGTCACGAGAGTGAGAGGTTAATTAACACGATTTTGCCACGAGAGTGGGAAATTAATTAAGGCAAGAACCTGCATGCGAGAGCTGGGGTTCAACCCAGATAGTGGTAACGAAGCATTGATTTTTAAATACACGAGAGTGTTTTAATAAATTAATTAAACTCAAATTGTTTTCAAAAAGTGTTATTAAATTTAAAGTGCATCCACTAGGTTTAGTAGCATGACTTATTTCATAAACACGAGAGTGTATGTCTCAGGTTTTTAAACAATTAGCTTTTACCGAAATACTTTATAGGCCAAGCGATTCACCGAATTCCCTAAGTCCGATTATCACATACCAGTATAATTAGTACTATTATTTTTAATTAAACTGTTTCCCCCAAAAATCGAATATTCATCGCTTAGTTATACAAACTGTAGCATTAGATCGTATGCGATTGATCCTTAGTCTCTGTGGGTTCGATAATCTTTTAAAACTAGAACGAATGAACTGTATACTTGCAGTTAGTATCTCGACAGACTTATAAAGTCCCGATCAAGTTTTTGGCGCCGTTGCCGGGGACTGATTAATCAATTAAGTACGATTCTTCTGTTGCGCGTTTAGACTAGGCAACATCAACCCTCTTTCGATTTGTATGCCAAATACTCACTCCCTAAGCGAGCCTTTGCATCTATAAATCTTGTCCCAGTTACTATGTATCACCCGAATTTTTTCTACAACCCCCACTCTAAGTATTTCGAGGAATCACAAGAATCCCATAAATTCGACCTCGAAATACTATTGGAGAATCTCAATGCATCACGAACTCATTCTCATCCATATTACCTTTCCAACCACCAATCCCAACGTTTTGAGGAATCGCAAGAATATTATAGATCCAACCAAACTTATCCTCAACCAAATTTCCCCTACAATCACTACACCCAATATTTCGAGGAGACGCAAGTATCCTATAAATCCGACCTCGAAATATTAATGGGAAATTTTAATGAAATATCAATGATGACAAAGCGCTTTACGGAAACACAAAATACGACTCTAACTCAATTTGAAGAATCAGAAGAATCGCATGATTTCAACTTCGAAACATCAATGGAGGATTCCGACGTGATGCTAATTCACTCTAGGTTAGAATCTCTGATGGAGCACTTTGTAGAGACACAAACTATCCAGAACAAGGAGTTTAGAAAACAAAGTCTTCAAAACAGTGAAAACCTTAGGCAACTGACCACTGTGGTTGAGTCACTCGCGACCCACAACATAGCCTTAGAGACTCAAATCTCCCAGCTTGAACAAAACCCTCTAGGACCCTTCCCTGAGGAGAAATTGGATGTTGTAACAACCAGTAGTGAAAAACAAGTTGAAAATCCTAAGGAGAGCGATAATGAGGTTGAGGAGAGTGATAATGAGGTTGAGGAGAGTGATGATGTGGATGAGAAGAGTTCAGACGAGGAAAGAGTAAAGATTAAGAAAAATCCTCCAACACCATCTAAAAGGGAGGTTGTAGAAGAGGTAGAAAAGGGAGCACCTATTGTTATGCCTCACCCCTATACCCCACCGTTTCCTTTCTCGAAAAGTTTTATGGAAGCTCAGATAGACTCCAAATCTAAAACGTATGTGAAGGTATTGGAAAATATCCACACTAATGCACCCCTGTTGGAAGTCTTGCATAAAAAGAGAAAATTAGAGGACCGTGAAACTAGGGATATAATTACTGTTAAGAAGGTAAGGTTAACCTTTGAGGTGGTGGATGAAATCACTAAGCCCAAACTTGAAAAGTTGATACTTAGGATAGATCCAGAACCACCACCACAAGTTCAGAAGAATGAACCACCCCACAGAAGAAAGAAAAGAAAAGGTGAGGGATATGTGAGATGGCTTGATAAGTGGCCATGGAAAATGACAACTACTAAAAGTTCAACCGAGGAGTCATCCTCAAGAGAACCACCATGAGTGCTTGCACTCCTGTTCGTCAGGCTTATGACGTTAAACAAAGTGTTGCGTGGGAGGCGACCCATCTGTTTGTTTCTGTTTGTTTTTGTCTTTAACTTTCTATTCCGTTTCTATATTCGTTTTCTTTTAAAGCATTATTTTCATTATTTTCTTTTTCATCTTTTCTAATTTTTTTTTACAACTGCTGCTGATTTTCAATCAACTTTACAGGTTTTCTGAAAAAGTCTTTTTCTATCCTACCTTCTCCCCTGATTTGCTTTCCCCTTTTTCTATTTACTATGGAAACCACTTTTAGAGGCAGGAACCAAATGAGGAGGTTTGAGGAATTATCACACAGAAATATTGGTATGACCTTATATTATGATGAACCACCAATGGACACTTTAGGCATTAAGGATAGTGTCCATTGTCTGTTTAGCCAGCTGGGGTGGAAAAAGCCCACATTAAATCTAGGTTTGTTACATACCGCGAGCTCACCCTTGAGTTTCTGAGCTCTTTAGTTCATATACCCGAGCGCGGTTTCGGAACTAGAAAGGGATTTATAGCCTTCGGGTTGTTTGATATTGAATTTGCTTATACCCATAAAGAATTATCCAACCTTCTAGGATTCCCTTGCAGACCTTTTGCTTTTTCTACCACCCAGGCAGAGTTAATGGATTTTGAGCTAGACTACTTTTGGGGGACTTAAACCGGGAACTACCACCCTGAGCCAGATAGCATGGATAATAATGAAATACACAACCCCGCTATCCGCTATTTCCACAAGATTCTAGCACATACCATTTTCGGCAAAGAACAGAACCGCATTGCCGTATCTAAAGATGAGATTTTTTTGCTGCAGTGTATGACCCAGGGTCGACCTGTAAATGCAGTGCCATTCTTAATGCAGACATTTACCCGCATTGCCGAGAACCCTAGCGAGCCAATCATCATAGGAGGCCTTATTACCATGATTGCTAACGCCCTCGGACTTAGATACCAGCTACATAGGTGCACACAATTTGTTTCAATCCGCCCTATAAACATTGATTTTTGTTTCCACCTATGAATAATAGGTAACCTAGGTCCTGCACCCTTCGATTACTTGATAAGGGACGAAGTAGTCACGGTATTTACACTTCCTAACCATGCCAAAACAAGTGCCCAAAATCGCGACAATTGGTTGTAGGAGCTTAACCCTCCCGACCACCCTTCGATACCTGAGACACCCCAATCCTACCAAGTTTATAATACCACAATGTCTGATGAGAGTGACCTCGAGACCCCTCCTGGTTACCATGATGGTAACAACATCATAGAGGAAGTTGATGCCCCTGCAATAACAAAAGGGGAATATGCTGAAAATTTGAATAAAATCTTTTCTACGCTGGATGTTTATCAGACAGACATCAATGGAATCAAGAATGAGTTGAAGGGTATGCGTATGGACGTGATAAGCTTAACTGATATAACTGTGGAACAGTTTTCTCACATACATACAGCTTTCGAAGACTTGAAGACGCGACTGGGATGAAGCAGCAGAATCAACACTTATTTTTACCTTGTGTTTTATGTTTCTAGGCAGTTTATGATTTCATTTTAAACAAGTCTACTTTTTACAGTTTTTAAATGAGCGCAGCGCTTGAAAGAAGACAGCAGGAGCAATATGAGTATATATGCGCTCAAAACACTCAAATCTTGACTGGGCAGTGGAACATGAATGAGAGGTTGGATGAGGCCCTGTCAGAACCTAATTCCTTAAGGATGGACGTCAGCACCCTTGGTTTCCAAGATACTGACACAGAAGCCACTCCTCCCAGACGCTCTCGCACCAGGAGTAGAGGACGTGGTCACCAGTAGTTTTCTTTATTTTCTATGTAGTTTAATTTTTTCTGTTTCATTTCCTTTCTGTTTGTTTTTGTAATTGTACTTCCCCGCCTATATACCGCAACATTGAGGACAATGTCGGATTTAGTGTGGGAGAGGTACCTTTCCATCTTTTATAAACTAGTAAATTTTTACGATATGTCTCGATTCAAGTTCTTCGCTTTATTTAGCCATACCGAAATTTTTTATCTTCGCATTAGCCCGACATACCTATTTTAACGAAATCCCAGTTGAGGAAGCCGAAAACAACATAACAAGATTGATACGGTTATGACATTGTAGACTTCCTATTTACGCGACCCGTTTCAATAACCATTATACCGATATCTGGAGTTTTAAGTTCTAGAGTAACCCCTAGTAGTTTATACTAGCAGTCAGCACCGTCTTGACACAAACCACGTGGAGAATCGATGAATATAAGTGTTTGACGCCTGATTCTAAAAATATCCTTCCTATCTCGCTGCTAAAAGAAAAGAAATTTTGTGCACCAAAATATACGGTCACATATAAGAGCTGAGCAAATAATGAAGGAATCCAGTGTTGGTTGGTTCAGAGGTATCTGGTTCTGAACTCGGTAGGGCGTGCTACGACCCGATCCCCCACAACCTCCAACTTGGATAACATATGTAAGGTTGCCACATTCATGTACCAGACCCCGTGCTAAAAGGATCAAAGTCACTAACCGGTTACTCCACTACGTGCGTGCTAAGACAAAGGGCTTAATGTGATTGCGCCAGAACGAAACCGGGTGAAATAGATACGAGGAACTCTGGGCAGAATTATAATGGAACTGTTGGATAGCTCATTTTAAATGGAAGCCTACGACTAAGCTTATTGCTTGTGTCATTAGCGTATCTTTAGTGTTTCAGTTAAGTATTGGCCGAACCGATGAGGATTTCCCGAAATTGCTTTAAAAATCCAAGGTATGTCATGCATATGCGCTTGACAAAACTTGTCCGACCTTTTGAATGACTATTTGCTTGAGGACAAGCAAAGGTTTAAGTATGGGGGAATTTGATAACGAGAAAACGTATCGTATAATTACTATGCTTTTTACCGATTTTATATTACATTAAGTCGTCTAACCCTCGATTATTCCGAGTTTATTTGTCTTTTTACAGGTATAACATTTGTCAACTCAAACTAATGGAAAAGGACAACATGAAGAAGGCTAGACAATAGACAAAGAGAAGAAGAACTAAAAATACAAAGTTTGGATTTTTGCACCTGTGACGACCGTCACACCCTGTGACGACCGTCACGCCTCCCCAACTAGAAATAACGCTCATAACACATTGTTGACGAGCGTAATGCGCTATCTAAGCGCATTACGACCGTCACCCACCTGTGACGACCGTCACGCGCGTAAAGAGGAAGTTATGCTTTGGTGGAGACGTGGGCAACGTGAGGAAGAATCCTTCTCCAATATTTCCTCCACTCAGTAACCATGCATCCTATTTTCACGCCACTCAAGCCTCTTCTCAAGACACTTTCAACTGCCATTTCCTCTACTATATATATGTGTGGTAGTGCAAAGCTGCGGGGGTCGAAGAATTTTCTACAGACCAAATTTCTATTCTTTTGCAATTATTTTCCATTTCCTTGTTTTGGAATATTGTTTTCACGTTCCTGTAATTTTCATTTCAAGTTTTAGTTTTTAGTTTTAAGTGTTAATTCTTCCTTCAAGAATTAACACGAATTATTTACTACAATCAAGCTCAAGGATTATTGTAATACTTCAAGATTACCATAGCAACTTTGATTCCAGGTTTTTATTGCAATTAATATTTATTCAGTTTTTATATTATGCCAATTGTTGTTATGAATTATATTTTGAATTGTATTGCTTTCAAGTTAATTATGTCCGGCTAAATTATTAATACCGGTATGTGACCCGTAAGAACTAAAAGAATTCAGTGATACCTTGGCCAAAAATATTTATAAAACAATTTCTGGTTTCCAATTTCCAAGACTAATTTAACTAACCTTGTCACGAGAGTGAGAGGTTAATTAACACGATTTTTCCATGAGAGTGGGAATTAATTAAGGCAAGAACCTGCATGCGAGAGCTGGGGTTCAATCCAGATAGTGGTAACGAAGCATTGGTTTTTAAATACACGAGAGTGTTTTAATAAATTAATTAAACTCAAATTGTTTTCAAAAAGTGTTATTAAATTTAAAGTGCATCCACTAGGTTTAGTAGCATGACTTATTTCATAAACACGAGAGTGTATGTCTCAGGTTTTTAAACAATTAGCTTTTACCGAAATACTTTATAGGCCAAGCGATTCACCGAATTCCCTAAGTCCGATTATCACATACCGTTATAATTAGTACTATTATTTTTAATTAAACTGTTTTCCCCAAAAATCGAATATTCATCGCTTAGTTAGACAAACTGTAGCATTAGATCGTATGTGATTGATCCTCAGTCTCTGTGGGTTCGATAATCTTTTAAAACTAGAACGACTGAACTGTATACTTGCAGTTAGTATCCCGACAGACTTATAAAGTCCCGATCACTCTTCCTATGAATGTGACTCTAGGCCTTCGCAATCTGCTCCCTAGCTTCTTTGTGGTCTTCTCCCTCCTTTAGGAAGAAACTACTCAAATGAATACTATTTGGTTTATCCCTCATCGGATAACCAAGTTGTCGTCGTGCAAGAACAGGGTTGTAGTTAATTCCTCCCTATGTACCAAGAAGAGGTACATTGGGGAAACTACCACAATTGTCGACAATCTTTACATCATGGTAAGCCCGATGATACCGATCAATATCTGAGTGAGTAAGTGTCATGATCTTAGGATCCCAACGAGATTCCTTCCTAACATCCCAAAAAGCATCAGACTGAGGCATATGAGAAATAAACCACTGGTACAATAGAGACGTGCAACAGATAATCATCCCCCATGATAAGAATTCTGAAGATGAATAGAGTAATAAGCATCACCCAATAATGTAGGAACTGGGTTTCCAATCATGAAGATCCTGATAGCATTAACATCAACAAACTTATCCACATTAGGAAATAAAAACAACCTGTAAGCAAGTAGAACAAAGATGGCCTCAAAAGCGACTGTACTCTTCATCCTAGCAAAGTAACGAGCTTTCTACAATAAGAACTGAGCTGGTAATCCTCTAATTCCTCCTTTAGTAGTCATATGAGCTCCAACCTCAGACTTTCCCAGATGGATCAAAGCAGCAATCTCGTGTGGTTTTGGATCACCCTCCAAACAAGTAAAAGGAACACGATCAGTAATAGGTAAATCCAAAAGATAAGAATACTCCTCTAGTGTAGGCATCAACTGATAGTCAGGGAAAGTAAAGCAATGATACATCAGATAATAGAACTGGACCAAGGTCGAGAGAATACCCTCCTTAATCCTAAGCTTCGTAAGAGGAATGATGGATCCGTACTTCTTCCAAAAATCTGCAGAACACTCAATCTTGGGAATTAGACTAATCAACTCATCTATCTTGGGATCTTTGAAACTGTATTTTCCGGTCTTTCTTTTTCCAAAATCCATAGTCAAAAAGTACCTGAGATATTAATAAATGGTCAACGTTCAAGTCCCTTGAAATAAAATTTCTTCAAAAGATGCTTATGAGTGCATGGATGCATGATGCAATAATCACACACAAGATCACAAACATAGGGTTAATAGGTTCAACGTCACGAGCATGAGGTTGAAGGTACTACCCATGAGGTATGGTCTAAAAGTTATCACTTGCCGAACAAGGTTCTAGAGGTTCCCAGAGTCTACATCCTTTCTTCAGATATTACCAACTTCCCGATTAACTCGGTAATTAGTAATATTCTCAAGAAAAACTCGTCCGAGCATAGTATCGCGTGGCAACTATTTCCAGATTACTCTGTCATAGCTTCCGCACTACACCTAAAAGGCCAAGATGGGTTAGGTATTCTACAGTCCTCAACTTCAGCAGGCTCCCAGGTCGAAAGTAGTATGTCTTTCGATTACTCGGTAAACGACACTACAGTCAAAGGGGCCTTCACTGAGTAGGGGATATCATGCCTCCTTTTTTGGGATTATTCCCTCAAAGTTAACATGACTATACCGCCCATCCTATCTTAAAGTTTGCCCAAGTCTGGGTATAGGACTTATAAGTAATCACCAAGCACCTTGAAAACCAGGAAAATCCAGGCAAACATATACACAACAAATAATACATAAACAACAATAACACATATACAGATATAAAAAAAGATAAGCTCAACCCACTTAGTGATGGACCAATAAGAGGTCAATCTTTCCTCAGTGAAGTCTCTATTTTTTATGTAGTGGTAGAAATGTTTAAGACTAAGTTATTGGATTGACTAGACTTACATAGATCAAAATAAAAATCGTCATCGTGCTTTATTGTTTCCAAAGGAATGAGAAAAGAGCTAGTAACCCAAAAAAGAGGGGGAAAGATTCTAGGTAAGGGGGTTGGTTATACAAAGGGAATGTATTATCACCCTAAACATCTACGGTACTCCGCAGGAACCTCTTTGAAAAATCTGTATATTTTGGCTATAAAATGTGTTATGTAGAAATAAATGGTGGAGGTGAGAAAAGAAGTATATATATTTTTTATGATTTTTGCACCCGCCGCAGTTGCGAACCTTTAGTGCCTATGTACCACCTTCCGTGCAATATGGGATCAAGGTACACGTAGTTCCTCTTTTAAAAGTTTTAAAACACAAGTGTGTTGGTTGTTTTTAAGAGATAAGACATTATCGTCATTGTCCGTGTGGAAAATATAATTACTACCCACAACCATGAGAAAGGAGAATTTTCATCATCTCAAAGTGGAGGATATGACTTGGATTTTAAAATCAACATTGCCTCACTCAACACCCAAGTGAAAAATATCTCTCTTCACTATATATTGTAGAAGTATAGTTGTTTGCATCACTACAAGGATTGACAAGAGTCTAATCTTTTGAGAAAGGTTTTAAAATAAAAAGCCAAAGTGGCAAAATAGTTTGAAATGAGATTGATTGACTTTTAGTCTTCTCACAAAAAAATGTCAAGGTATTATTAAGTTGATTGAAGTTTATTTATGAAAAGGTTTTGAAAATGCATTGACCTAAGTCCAAGTTTATTATGAAAGTGGTTCAAGTTTGAAAACAAGAAGAGTTTTCAAAAAGAGAGAGAAGATTTTTAAAATTAAAGAAGACGAGAGGAGAAGAAGATACTATCCTAAAGCATAAGGTAAAAGATGGGGAGAAGAGCCATCTAACCAACAAGAAGCCAATACTTGAAATTATGAGTCAAGATAGAATTCTCATTCTTTAGATTGAAACCAAGCAAGCAAAGATACTAGACCTCTTGAGGAAACCAAACTTCAAGTGTATTAAGTCTTCACAAAAACTGGGCAGAGTAACGGCTGTATACGGGTGAATTCCATATTACAAACAAAGTATGTAATCACAATAACCCGCACACGATACAAACAAACAACTCAATGTCTTGAGGTAAACCTCAAGAACTCCAGATAAAATATCAATTAAGGTCATAAAGTCTCCAACATAGGCCAAGGTTTCTAATCCTAAGTCCAAGAAGTCCAATACTCCATAATGTCAAGGATAGTAACCAAATAGTCCAAGTATCATTAATGCTTTTTATGGTTCATGTTAATTATTAGGTATCTTAAAAAAAGAAAAGAAAAGCTCAAGTGAGCAAAATAAAAATTACATAAAAGTAAATGCTCAAGTGAGCAAAGATGAAGATAGCATGAAATGTAAATGCTAAAAATAAATGGTGCATAAAGTAAAAGAGCATAAAATAAAACATAAAGTAAAAATATAAAATCAATTGTCAACAATTAGTGGTTAGTTGGATGACCATCTTGAATCTTGCATTTGGAACTCATTAGAGGATTGGTATAACCAAAGCCTCCACACAACAAGTTGCATTTACTTTTTGTTAAGTATATAATCCATTTTGGAATCCTCAAGAGTAACATTTAATGATCAACAATGTTTAAGTGATCCGCGTTTACCAAAATTGATGAAGACCCATTAAAGGATTGGTAGAACCAAAGCCTCCACACAATGAATCTCAAGGTTATTAGATTAAAGAGATCAAATTAACATACTTGGGCTTGCAAACATAGGTTTAGGCCACGAATGATCATTTATTTGAATCAGGACAATATTTAGCGCTATGTTAAGCAATCGTCAGTGGACTTATATAGAAGTCGCACCTATTTTGAGGCCGGTCAATAGCAATCTATGCACCATTTGTTTTGAGATATGATATAGAGATCATGCTCCAATAACACTTAGTGCAATAAGAAGGGGATGAGATGAAGAGGGACGAGAAAAAATATACAAACCACATTTGAATTAAATTTTAATCAAACTATTATTAAAATCATTCATCCATTTTTATGGAGTTAGACTCAACACCATGGATCAAATGATGTTAACAAAGTTCATGATGAAAAATTCAACCCAAGATCAGCCAGAAAATAATCACAAAATAATATTACATTTAATATATGTATTAAAAAGGGTTTTAAAATATTTTAAAATGAAAATAAGAGAGAAAAATATTAACTATGTTCAAATTAATCAAGAAAAATTAAGTAAGACCATAGAAAAATCAGAAATGAACTCAAATATTTTTATAAAAATTTTGATAATTTTTTAAAGTCAGAAACAATTTTTTAAAATTCAAAGAAATGAGTAAAATAAACCAATAATGATATAAAATAACAAAGTCATAAATAAAAAATAAATGAGGTCACCAATATTTGTCACAATATCATTGGATCATTCCATATTTTTTTCAGAATTTAAAAATGCATAAAAGTATTTTTAAACATTTAAAACAATTCAAATAAAGTGAAAATTTATAAAAAATATCAAAACACCAAATAAAATTGTAAAAAAATAAAAATCAGAAAGAGAAAAATCAAAAATATTTTTCATAATTGTTTCAGATTTTTTGGACTTAAAATGAATTTTCTATGTTTTTTTGAAGTTTAAAACAATTTAAATATAAAAATCAGAAAATAAAATAAAGTCAAAAAATGTGGACCAATGGATGAGAGTCAAAACGCGTTAGTAATCAAATCCAAGGGATCTGGCGCACTGTGCATATCATGGTCATTACTGAATAAAGCATTGAATCACATATAAAATCAGATTTTCAAAAAATACAAATGACACGCCATCATTGGTTGGAAGATGACACACTGGTCATCTTCAACCTCCAGCTAACGTGAAATACAGGTCCCTCAAACTGTAAAATCAGAAGCTCAGACCTATACCATTCGCTTCGTCTCATCAAGACGAAGACAACCACACCTTCACGAAAAATTTATATAAACTGTAACTCAAGCAATTTAGAAGAGAAGTTTTAAAAAGGGATTTGAAATTTCATGGTCAAAACGTGTTTCCAGTTAAAAACAAGTGTTGTGACTAGAACCAGGGGAATGAGAGCTTCAAAATGATATCAAAGTTTGAGAGAATTGGTGAAGGAATCTACCTATTGAAGTTAAGTTGCAGAGCTCTGAAACTAGACTTCTATGGATCAATATAGGTCACGATTCTTGAAGGTAATTATATGGTTAGCTTCAGGGAAGATCAAGGAAGGTGAATTGATAGAAAAATGGATTGAAAAAGGCTTGAACAATGATTTCAAATTTGCAGAAAAGTGAGTTATGAAGCAAGTTTGGCAGGGTGATTTTGGATGTTCAAGCTTGAGAAAATGAATGAGGTATGATCCTTTATTTATAGGGAAGCTGATTGAATGCTCAAGCGTGTGAAATGATGAAGTTTGGAGGGAAATCATGTGGGTCTGCAGCATGAACAAAGTGTGACTTGTTTAGCATCAAAACTCAACAAAATCGTGCGTTTCATGATGCTAAACGCCTTTGGAAAGTTACTAAACATGATTAGAAGCAAAAACGCATGGAAAACTTGTGATTAGAAGTCAAAACAAAGATTTCAAAATCTGACTTGTGATGAAACTTCAGTTTCAAGTTACCAAGTTCAAATCAATGGCATTCTCAACTCAAGGGGTCTTAGGGTCTGATTCTCGAAGCTTTAGAAAGATGAGGTTACAAGCTTTGCAATGGGAAAATAATGGAATCAAATGGATGTTTGAGCTGAAAGTTGCAATGAGTCAAAGTTGGGAAAAAGAGGTTGACTTTCCATACTTAGAAATATTTCAAGTTTTTCTTTAAAAGTGACCTATAATGTTTTGCATCCAAACATAGCCTTCCTCTTGGAATTTGATCTTGACTAAAAAAGATGGCATGAAGTAGACCTCTTGAATGACATTTTGAAATTTGAACCATTCAAAATATCCAAAAATTGAGAGAGTTATGACTTGTTGAATTTGGCAAAAATTCATAAAATGACCTATAATCTTTTGTATCTTTAGGGCATCTTCCATCAATTTTCTCATTTTGTACATAAAAGAAGGAATAAAGTTCACATCCTTAAGGTCATTATGGAAAAGAGTAGGCTCAAGATGATAAAAATTGACCAAGTTATGATCATTTGAAGTCACACATGGGAAGTTGGGGGTTCATCTGGAGGACTTGTAATCTTTCTTCATCATCAAGTTTCTTCCACATGAAAACTCCTTGAAACTTTTGAAGTAATTTGTCAATATCCCTTTGAAGAGAAGGATGTTTTTGGAATCACTCAAAAAATACCAAAAGATGAGCAAGATATACTTCTTGGAAGTTCAAAACCCTAGCTCCTAGATCAAGAAAATGCTTTGAGGAACTTTGACAATTTTAAACAACCTTCTTGTACCAACACTTTTGCTTTGTAGATAGAAGTTGTTAAGGATGATAATGTGAACTCATAGCAACCAAAATCACTTCCATATCTTGAGAATTGAGAGAAATATGCACTTGTGACCAATGGGAACAAGGCCTTGTCCAACCATGATAACTTCTTCAATCAATCCCTTGTACTTTTGAATCAATCTTGATAACTTTGAAATGTGGTGAACTAAAAAAAACCTTGCCATGCCATTTCTTCCAAAACAACTTCAATAGTGAGGTTTGAATTTCTCAAGCTTTATTGATTAGGGCATAGAAATAAACTCATGAGCCAATGGATCAACTTGCTAAGCCATATTGCCTTTACCTACATTATTAACAAGTAAGACAAACCAACATTGCATTTTATTAATTAAAAGGAAAGTCAAAACAAAACATGCATGATCACAAAAGAAAAAACAAGTCAAGGTGCTTGGTGATTCCTCAAAGAGCAAAGCTAAAGACAGGGAAGAAAACCAAAAGCCCTAATGTGATCTTGTTGTGATTGAATCAATATGGTATGATGAAGGGATCTTAAGAGTAAAAATTGGGGTACAACACTTATGAGTAAGGGTTGGAATAAGCCAGACTAATTAACAATGCCCTATAGCCTAGCCTACATAGGCTTAGACCAGGCCATTTTTTAAAATAGAAAAGACCTAGGTTTTTTTATAAGCCCATTTAGTGAAAAATGTTAGGCCTCAGGCTATCAAAAAAGCCTTTTAAGCCTATCTGGCCAACCTATTTAAATAAAAATGAATAATTTTATAATTATTAGACTTAATTGCAACTTTGATCCTCTAAATATCTTTGAATTTTGGTCCACCCATTTTAAAACTATATTTTGACACCTTTTTAGTTTTTGTTTTGGATTTTAATCCCTAAACAATTTGAGAATAATTTTTGATGATGTTACACATGTACTAATGACTTGGCAGATCCAAGCTTTCCCGTTTTATTTCCACGTCATATAAAAATAAAAAAAAACCAAAAAAAAAAAAACCATCGTCTTCCCCAAATCTAAAGTCTAAACACATCATTTCCCAGATCAGAGGGAGAGAAATTGAATTGATTCAGCACATCAGAAGAAAAAGGTGTGAAAATGGGTGCAGATGAAGTTCAGCTTGATGATAAAGCAAAGAGAATGCGAGATCTGCTATCCAGTTTCTACTCACCAGACCCTTCAATCTCTTCTAACTCCACCGGCATCACTTCCCCCAAACACGCTTCAATCGACGACATTAACTCCTCTGAATTCGATCCCGATCAATACATGAACATACTCGTAATCTATTCTCCCTCTTTCCGTAATTAGTCTCTATAATTTGATTTCATTTTCATCAAATTGAATTAATTAATTCATTCATTCGTTTGATAGGTATATAAGTCCAATTTGGAAGGGTTGCTTCAGCGACATGTTGAAATGGCAGCTGAGATTAAGAATCTCGATACTGATTTGCAAATGCTTGTTTACGAGAATTATAACAAGTTCATTAGCGCTACAGATACTATAAAGAGGTATTTTGATCGCTGTTTTCTCTTGATTTGTTTAGACTGTGTGTGTTGTGCTATGAAACACGACACCAGAAACACCACACCGACACTGACACTGTATATTCTGCTTTTGTTGAACAGGATGAAGAGTAACATTTCAGGGATGGAGACTAATATGGAACAGCTTCTTGACAAGGTGACAGTAGCTATAGTTTTATAGAGTTCAATTTTTGTTGTTGTTGTTGTGGTGTTCTTTTATTGAATAGAAGCAAATGAAAAGAGGAAGATAAGGGATTTGAATTTGATAGGAATCTGCGTTTTTCCCGTGGTGTAGATAATGTCTGTGCAGTCAAGGAGTGACAATGTGAACACTTCATTATTTGACAAAAGGGAGCATATTGAAAAACTTCATAGGACTTGCAATCTTCTTCGGAAAGTTCAGGTACTAAAGCAATTGTCCACATCATTGTTCACTGAATATTTAGGTTTCCACATATCAAACGTGATGCAAGTTGAGGTTTTGCAAAATGGACCTAACAATGAATGATTCGTCTATATCTTTAAATGCCTGATAGCTTTATTATCTTACAAGTGTTTATGTGATATGACTGACACACTTTTCACCCCGTCGAAGAGTAGTTTATATATGATCTTCCTGATAGACTTGGCAAGTGCATCAAGTCAGAGGCGTATGCAGATGCGGTTAGGTTTTACATTGGAGCAATGCCAATTTTTAAGGTTTCTTTTGCCTTTACATGGTTTCTAATTCATTCCCTTGATTACTTTTACACGGAACATATCAATCTTGGTCTCGGATGAAATATCTTGGTTATGTCTCCTCTTTGTCAGGCATACGGAGATTCATCGTTTCAGGACTGTAAGCAAGCATCTGAAGAAGCAATAGCTAATGTAATAAGAAACTTGCAGGTATAACTCTAGCTTCTTGTCGAGATCTTTAGACATGGGCCAATCAGCCAAATTCAAGCCAGGGGGAGATATGGATTATTTAGTTGTTAAGTTATCAGTCTGCTATATTCTATCTCTCTTGTGTCTAGAATAGCCAAATCAGTTCATAACATGGTATGACACCCTTGATGGATATCCATAGGTATCGAATTCATGGTAAAATTGGATAGGATTAACTTCTCTTTTCATTTGTTAAACCTTTCTAATATAGTTTTCCCAACACGGGCAAACTATATTAAGAACTATGAAGCAATGGCACGGGACATTGTGAAACACTAGTGCAATATATAGTGCACTAAGAGGGTTCATCTCATAATGCAACCCTTATAGAAATAATTCCAAAATAAGAAGACAAGTTATGTCTTTTAAAACTACTAGGAGTCATTATACTACTATATGTTTCAATGAATAAAGTTTGTGTTTCTTATATTTTAATTGATTTCAATTTTCGAATGTAATATATGTTTTGACTTTTAAAAAATCATTTTATTCTTCAATCATAGAAGTGTCCGATCAAGAGTAGATATTGGCTCATTCTCTTGGTCCATCTCCAAGCACGGCAGTTTGGAGAGATATCGGGCTTTATAGGATGAGAGTCGACTTTAAATCAATGTTATGCTGAAATGATGTAATTAGTTTATTAATGTTTTTGTGATTTGATTTCTTTTTCTTTCCCCCTATCTAACCAGGGGAAGCTATTTTCAGATTCTGAATCAATACAAGTGAGAGCCGAGGCTGCAGTGCTCCTTAAGCAGTTGGACTTTCCGGTTTGTACAGTTTTTTTTAAAAAAAATTTATGAATGTCATTTGTATTGGGTAGTATCTAATTTCTGAATGTTTACTTTTAAAGAACTTCCCTTATGACGTGAAATACTTCTTTTTGTTGATCTGTATGGTGAATTTCAGGTCTTTCATGTCCCTCCTTTTAATAGAGAGAATGAACACTATTTTTAGGTGTTATTGATTGAGTTTATAACTTATCTGATAATTGGTTTTCTATTTGTTGGCAGGTGAACAATTTGAAGGCACAGTTACTTGAGAAATTAGAACAATCCATTACAGACATTCAGCTGAGCCCTGAGGAAATAAACAATGCTTCGGGAGACTCTTCTCCTTCAGCATCTGCTCACAAGGTAAGTAGTAGCAGGACAGTATGTTTTTGTTTATTGTCCTCCTTCCTTGCCCCTTTAATCGTGGTTTCACTATCCTATCTTGGTTACTTAAGATGTTGACAGCAAACAACATTAAAGTTATGTATCTTAATAAACCATTTCAATCAAGATAGTGATGATTCTGGGAAATAATAATAATATACGGCTCTGATCTGAACAATGTGGATGCCTATCCGAGGACTGGAGTACATCCTTATAGAAGATAAATTAATGCTGCACTCTATGAGAAGATGATTTGTGTGAAGTTCATGTGATGTAATCGAATATGTCCGACTCGGTAAATAACAGGAAATAAATAGTATCACATATAGTATGAGAGAAAATGCTCATCAAATCTGTATGAGCACAGATTCCAAGGTGGACGGAAAATATAAAAAAATCCAACAACCGTATTCATGCGGTGTAGATGTCACTTTTGTGTTTAATGAGCATATCTCGTAGTATGATGGTCGTTTCATTGTGTCTAATTATCTGTCACAAAATAGATTAATGGAATATTTATAATTATAGGATGGCTATTCTGATTATATCCAAAATCCTTTTTTTCTAACTTATCCTAATTTACTTTCACTTGTACATATGTTTTATTTCATATCTGATATTACGAGACTGATAATTAAAATTGTTTCTCTTCCATTTGCTATCATAGGCAACATCTCATGAATTTATGGAGGCAGTTCGTGCTCTTTTAGTCATATTTCCGGATTCAGAAAAGCAGTTGATCAAACTCGCTCAAGATTTGGTTACTAAGTTAGTATTTTTATCTACCATAGGCAGCCAATTTATCCACTGCTGGTAAAATTTGTATATTTTGCTCACTTTTTTAATGTTTGCTAGGAATTTTGTAATTGCAAAGGAATATGTAAAGACACGGATTCACCCAGCAGATCTACTCGGTGTTCTTCGTAAGGAATACAACTTTGCTACTTTCCCAATTTCTAGACATATGCTTGGTGGCTTTTTAGATTTACTTTTAGTTCCACATTAATTAGACGTGCCACAATGATCTTTGAATCCCATGTCTGTTATATAATATGTAAGTTTTGTTTAAATGGAAAATAATCGTATTTTTAGTCCAATTTAACTTTGGCAAATGATTTTTGAAGTAAAGAACACTTCTGTTTTAAATATTTTTATAAAATATCAAGCAATCTAAATTAGTTTCTTAGAGGCCTGAATGTTTTGAAAGTGGCCTGTCTTTTCCATGAATGCACCACCATGTACTCCTGGATCATATGCATCCATTTGGTTTTGTTGTCTTTCTGGATGCCTTTATTGTAATGCAGTGTTTGTTTAACTATGTGTCTTCGTTGATTTATTAGGACCACAAAAAATACAGTCATTAACCCCATCTTTCGCCATTATATATGCATCCTGTATATTTTGTGCTATATTGGCGGCCTGACTATGATATTTACAGGAGTTGTTTGGAATGATGTACTTCTGATAGATGAAGTCTTGCCAGAAGCAACTCTCTCTAACCATTCTCTTCAGGTTATCCATTGATGTCATTGGCTCAAATTTGTTTCTGACCTAAGCTGTAGTTTTTCAATTCCACTTCTGTTTTTCTCAGAGTAATAAATTTGAAGCCTATGTTAGAAAATAGATTTTCATCAATCAACCCTGAATATTTGTAGGCTTCAAGTGCTGTTGTTACGGTGTATGTTAGAAGTGCATTTTCTCATCTTCTGGAAGACATCTCAGGTTTGTTCTAACTTCTATGACTCATATTAAGAATGCTGCTAATCTTTAGTTTCAGCTCTAAGTTTGAAATATTTACCATACTATATCATAGGAGAATTACAAAGTGTCGAAACTGAAAAACTTTACCCCAAGCTGACTGCTTGTTTTCTAAAATGATCAAATCACAAAATGATGTTTATTATGCTGTCACTGGCTCTTGTTTGACGTCTAATATAATATGTAGTCACATCACATGATTGCTCATGGAAAAATCTGTTAAATTTTTTGCATTTATAACTATGCTGAGTTGGCTTCTGTTTAATAGACTCCTTCTTACAAGTCCTGAAAAAGGCTGGAGCAGAGCAGTACTCTCTTGAAGCTGTTCTTGATGCTAGTACAAATGCAGTTCTGCAAGGAGGCATGAACGTCTTGTTGGTAAGCACTTTTTATGCTCAGACTAGTCTAATTGATTTAATGTAATCATGTATACAAGCTTGCAATGCTATTGTGTAGAGTTTCTGTTATTTTTTTTTTATTGTGTTTCATTTACATTTTATCTCTCCTTTTAGGACTTCCACAAAATTTTAGATGATGACTCCGGGATCTTAGTTAGACTAAGAGAGTTATTTGTTGATTTGGTTCAAGAAGGATTTCAAGACTTTTTTAGGCAACTTGAAGATCAGTTCGTCCTATTTTCAGGAAGAAATAATTCTTCGGCTATTCAAGTTCATGGTTTGGCGGCAGAGGGAGCTATTGTTGAAAAAGCTTTTCCTGGCCTTGTCCTAGTGCTGGCACAATTGTCTGCTTTTATTGAACAAACTGTCATCCCCAAAATCACTGAGGCAAGGATCCACTTTATAGACTTGGATTTGATTTCTGAAATTGGATCAATTTGTGTGGTTATTTTTCCTTCCTTATCCTCACGAGTCACGAGTATTCCTTATAATTTTCTTTGTATCTTCAGGAAATAGCTGCTTCCTTTTCTGGTGGTAGTGTTAGAGGCTATGAATCTAGACCTGCATTTGTTCCTGGAGAAATCTGTAGAAAATTCCGCTCAGCTGGTGAAAAATTCCTGCACCTGGTATGCTTTCAAGTTCATATACTCCTTTCAATGGATTTGCAGTTCACGTGACAACTCTGTATATAGTCCTAAACTGTATTTGTTAGTAACCGAAGAAATCAGAATCAATGAAATGAAAATAAAGGCTTAATTCATTATTAAATGGGTAGTTAAAGGACAGTAGGGAAGAGAATTTAGCTTTAACTTTCACCAATGTGGTTTATTTTAGGGTCCGTTTGATTAGACAATAGACAAAACAGTCCAAGTTACCTTTTAGTTACTAGACAATTTGTGGTTTATTTTATGGTTCTTTTGATTAGACAAAACAGTACAAGACAAACCTTTTAGTTACTAGACAACTTTTTATCTTGTATGGTGTTATCTTTATGAATGTAAATCTTAATAAATGAGAGGGAGAGAAAGAAAGGATACAGCGAGGAAGAGGAAGGGAGAGAAGAGATGAGTGAGTGTGGAAGGGGAGAGAGAGATGAGAGATAATATTGAGTAGAAAATAAAAATTGTAGTTTAGATAGCTTGTACTTGGGACCAAAAGTTGTCCCTTGGTTTAGTAAGAGACAGAAATTAATGTTTTATCCGATTCTCTTGCCCCCTATTTTGTCCAGTTTCGTGCAAATAGGGTGCAATAAGAGTTGTCCTGTCCCGTCCTTTATTTTTTAGCAAATCAAACACTCCCTTAAAGTACTTGTCTGGTTTGATTTCCAAAGAAACTAGCAAGCTTCACTTCTGTTTTTTGTTTGTAGTGTTCTTCCTTGAATGCTTTGGTTTCAGATGATATTTAATCTCATTCTACTGTTTAAACATCATTTACATATACTGTTTGATTCTTTTCAGTACATAAATATGAGAACTCAAAAGATTTCACTTATTCTGAAGAAGAGGTTTACAACACCTAATTGGGTTAAGGTCAGCCTGTTATATGCTCTTCATAAAAAAAAAAAATAGATTGGTGATTATCTAAGAAAGAGCAATCTAAAGATTATTACTTACTTTATACAGCATAAGGAGCCAAGAGAAGTGCACATGTTTGTTGATTTTTTTCTTCAAGAGGTTGGTATTTATGTGTTTTCAAATCAACCACAATGTATTCTCTGTCATTGACTATGAAGTCTTAAACATCTTCACTTAAAGACAGCATGACACTACCTCCATTCCTAATTACATGTCGCATTTACTGAATTTTTGTTTCTAATTACTTGTCGTTTCCAAAGTCCAATGCATCGTTAATTATAAATTTGTCAATACGCTTAGTTATTTATTGTAGAGAGAAATTGACAAAATGAAATAAAAAAATGATTAAGGGTATTATAGGAAAAAATAGTATTAAAAATATTAAAATTTATTGATTTTCTTGGCACGCGTAAAAAGTAAAAAAGTTAATGTAAAAAGGAATGGAGGTAGTATTTAATTGCTGTAAACTTGAGGAAAAAATTTTGACTTTTCTATTTTCTGTTCCAGCTTGAAGCTATAGTAAATGAAGTGAAGCAGATTTTGCCTCAAGGTACACGTAAGCACCGCAGGACTGATAGTAATGGAAGTAGTGTTTCATCAAGGAGTAACCCCTTGCGGGAGGAGAAATTGGGTAGGTCAAATACTCAAAGGGCAAGGAGCCAGCTTCTGGAAACACATCTAGCAAAACTGTTTAAGCAAAAAGTTGAAATTTTCACAAAAATAGAATATACACAGGTATTGAGAGTGGCTATCAAATTGGTGATTTAAATATAAGCAAAATTGGTTGCAAGCCATGATATCATTTTTTATGACAAACTGCAGGAGTCTGTTGTTACTACTATAGTGAAACTCTGCCTGAAAAGTTTACAAGAATTTGTCCGTCTCCACACTTTTAACAGGAGTGGATTCCAACAAGTTCAACTGGATATCCTGTTCCTGAGGACCCCTTTTAGGGAAATAGTTGAAGATGAAGCTGCAGTCGTCTTCTTGCTTGATGAGGTTTGGAGAAACAGTGTTCCTGTATTTTTATGTTTTTACTGTATTTTTAATGCAAACTTTTCTGTAGGCTCTAGTTTCTGCTTGTCTTCTCCTATGCCTATTTGATTTTTTTTTTAAAATTTGTTGGACACAGGTGATTGTTGCTACTGCTGAGCGGTGTCTCGATCCAATTCCATTAGAGCCTCCCATTCTGGACAAACTTATACAAGCAAAGTTGACTAAAACCAAGGAACAGGGCACAACAATCTCTTCATAAACATTTTTTTGGATTGGAGGCTGTGATGATATGTACATTTCATACATGCTTGTTCAATCTTGAGAATATTAAGAGCTGAAGAGGAGGATGCCTTTGTGGTATTCTTTCATCTCATGTAGAATTAGTGACTTGGAAGTTGATTACTTGGTTCCTTTTCTGTTCAATTTGTAAATCTCCTGTAACTTTGTGTAACATAATGTCTCATTGCATTACTGTTAGTATTTAAGTATGGAAACTAGGAAGTTGCATCCGTTCATGACTCAGACTTCAGTTTTATTCATGCTTGGTGATTGCATCTTAATATTCCAGGATTTCTTGACGAAGCTTCATCCGTGTTGACCTAATGTTGATCATGAGATGGACACGCTCTAGAAACACGTATGAATATGGTTGACCGACTCTCTTAGACCATTAGTTAGGGGAGGAGGGTGAATTGTAGTTTTTGAGAGCTTTTTACAAAACTGATTGATTCTTCTTGCTCAAATTTAAGAGAAGTGATGAATTAGAGATTTAAGCACATAAGATAAATTATAAAAAAAAGTAGGGAATTGCTTGCTCAATAGGCCTTTACATAATTGAAAATCCAAAATTGTCATTTATGAATTCAGAGATGCATCTTCGCCAAAAAAATAGTCTGCAAGTAACCAAAATGGCGCATCACTCGCTCAGGCTGAGATCCAAGTAATTTTTAGGTCATTTTTAATTATGGGTCATTGTATCCAAATATTTCTTTTGAAAAATACTTCTCACAAACAAACAATGATAATTAAGCAATAAAGAAAAGTGACACGTTTGATTTATACAAATTCACCTTAGAAAAGTGACATGTTTGAGTATTTGCATTCTTTATTTTCTTCGTTGTTTGCTTCCTAATGAATTAGTTATCCTCTTTTTATAAACTGAGAAAAGAAGACCGTTGGAGAGCGTCACTTTCATCAAGCCGTTTGCTACAACAGTAGCATAAGAACGTGGGAAACAAGGAACACACACATACTTTTATATGTACACTGTGTTCTCCACAAATACAAGAAAAGATGTTGTACTTTTGTACTTGCTTATTTCTTGTATAAGTTTATGATCTTTTCTTCTGTTTGAAATACTTATGATCTGAAGTAGAATGAGAGCGCAAAAGAGATCACATCTTTGTTCTTTAATCTTATGATGGAATGATTCTGATATGAAGAGATGAATATTTCAGAAGATATTTCTTGCAGTGTTCCCAAAGGTATTAGAGTCTCCAAAACCAGAACCTAGTCTTCAAATATGTAGCAACAACTTATCTGACAAACAATTTCTTGATGTCTGAGTGTTGAAGCAAAAGCTTTATTTGAGAAGCACTTATCTTGATATCTGATCGTTGAAGCAAAAGCTTGATATCTGATTTTGAAGCAAAAGCTTGATATCTTATCTTTGAAGCAAAAACTTGATATCTGATATAAGCTTGATATTTGATCTTCACTGTTGATTCTTTTCTGGACACACTTGACTTCTGAAGCAGCAACTTATTTGGAGAAGTACATGTGGTTCCGTTTCTGGAAAACCTTCAACATTCTTCAGAGCTACTGATGTTTCTTCAGAACTTAAACAATAGTCTTTCTAATGAGAGCTAAACACATTTAATGATTTTTCAGACAACAATCCTGAATCAAATTGAATGCTTTATTTTCACACATAAAGAACTATTAGATATCAAAATTGTTACATATAAAATATATGTATTATTATCATCAAAACTCAGAGATTACATGCATAACCAAATCTTGTTCTAACAATCTCCCCCTTTTTAATGATGACAAAACCATGTATTTTGATGAAACAATTTTATAAGGTAATATCAATCAAAGTAACATAGTAAGTTTAAAGAAACCCTCCCTGAGATAAACAATCTCCCCCTGAGATGAACAATCCCCCCCCCCCCCCCCCCCCCCCACCCCACCCCACACTGAGTTAATGACTTATCAATTTTTAGACATGAAAGGGATTTCTGAGCATTGTTATCTTTCTTATCGTCTGATTAAAGAATAAGATCCTCTTCATCGCTTATGAGAGCTTGGCTTTATCAGAACATCTTTCAATAGTTATGTTATCTCATAACCTTCTAAATGATAGAAGTTCTATATATGATCTTGATTGATTTGAATCCTTGAGACTTCAGAAGTTATTTATCAGAACCTTTTAAGAAATAGATCCATTTGCTTATTTCTTGTACCTGAAACACTATTCTTAAACTAGTTTTGCATATATATATATATATATATATATATATATATATATATATATATATATATATATATATATATATATATATATATATATATATATATATATATATATATATATATATATATATATATATATATATATAGAATGTAAGAAGTAAGATTATGGAGAATTAGATATATCAAAATCATAACTATATTTCTCTCCCTTTTTGTCATAATCAAAAAAGATAAAGTATACAAATTATTTGTGAGAAAAATAATTAGCTCATTTTACTATTATCAAAAATAGAAAATTTTCATTGATGATAAAAGAGGTACAAACAACGGAACAAGAAGACAGCAGACAACGACAAAAGAGAAAAATATAAGAGGCAATCAATCAAATATTTGATCTCTGAAAGTTTCACACCTTTCTTCTACCAGAGCAATATCGAGACCAACTTTGATCCGACGAACAATTCCCACAATCCCTGCATTGTAGAGTACTTTGGATAAGACTCTTCTATACAGGATGAATAATTTGTTTTGGTCTTCGAAGATAGACACTGACTCTTTCAAATAGTTGAAGATGGTTTGAGGCAGATTGATTGGAGCACATTTGAGCAAACACATAATCAAAAGTTTGTCATCGTGATACAAAAAAGTCCTTGCTTACACCTCTTGGTCGAAGGTTTTTCAAAATAAAACAAAACCAATCCTTAGCGAGAGGCATTTGTTTTTCAGGGTTAGTTGGTTTGAAAAAAGAAGAATTTTAAAGATATGAAACATTTTTGCATTAGGGGTGCATCTGATGGGTGCTAGGTCAGTTGTGATACCGGTTTGGGCACAACCAATGGTTTCAGTAACGGAGGAGGTAGAGATGAGGATAGGAAAACCAAAGATACTAGATTCAATTGCATTTCCGTCACGAGTGACTGAGGCATACAACCAAAAATCTTTTACCAGGTTTTGATAAATGAGTCCTCTTAACATGGATACATAGCCATTCCATTGTTGAGCATGAATGCCAAGAGGTATTTGAACGTCTTTCATTAATGACCTCCAAGAGGTTATCATCACCGCAGAAGGTTTTTGACGACATGACGAACACAAAGAGTTTGGAGAGCAAGATATTTTGAGATACAAAAAAGGATAAATTAAGAAGGAGAGATTAACCAAAAGAATAAATAGAGGAAAATAACTGACACAGAAATTGATTTCTATCAACTATCAATCAAACTCGAAAGACTCAGGGAAATAAATAACTGAGTAAAAGACTGAGAAGAATAAAAGACAGTTGTTAATTTCAAGATGATTTGTCATAAAAAGTTAACACAAGGACAAAATTGAAATAGGTCGTGCTAGCTTTATCTCTTTTCAAAAAGAAGTCTTATCAATTTTCTTGAAAAAGAACAAGTAGGGGTAAGACGTAAAGATTTTATCTAATCTCAAAAAATTTCCCATTGTTCGAGGTAGATGATCTCAGAGTTAGACATGACTAGAGATGCATTATCATCAATACACCTTCTATCATGCAGAAGTATTAAGAGTCAAATAATTCTTAGAATAATATATTTCATTCAGAACATCTGACTACTGCATAGTGAATTTGAAATATATTCTGCTTCTGAACAATTTCTTGACTAATCGTGTATTCTTAACGGTTCACATCCTTTGAAGCACCTTGGTTATCATTAGAGTTATTATACTATCAGATAGTTCATAACTTCTGTAGTTTTAGAGTTAGATAATGTATAACCGGGTTACAAACACTTTCAGACAGTTAAGGACTTCTGAACAGTCTTGTGATAGTGGATCAATCGTTGCTGAAACATAAGTTAACGTTCTTTCAGATAGTCCATGACTTCTGAAACGAATGCTAAGTAATATAACATATTTGTTTAAGTTTTCAAATAGTTCACAACTTCTGAACAATCAGAACATGATCTAACCATATTATGACAAAGTTCTCTTCTTCTGAACAATAGATAAAACAACGTATACTTCTTCTTTAAGCTTAGTCTAAGCCTTATGACCAACTCATAGTTTCACTTCACACTACGCCAAAACTGCTTTTAGGCAGAACACCTTAGACAACACTTATGTACCAAAGCGCTTCTACATGTCCCTATAAAATTTTAAAACTTTATACATTAGACAGTGCTTTATAAAAAAGTGCTGCCTAAAGTTAAGAAAAAGCACTGCTAAAGCCACACTTTAGGATGTGTGTTATAAAAGTGCTGCCTAAGGTCAATTAAAATTGAACTAAAATAAATAAATTCTAGAAAGCGCTGCCTAAATTCAAAGGGCTGCTATAGGCCCAACAGTAGAAAGCGCTGCCATAGGCCCAAAGCGCTGCGAAAGCCACACTTTAGGCAACACTTTCTACTACAAAATTTGTTTTAGGCAGCACACTATAGACAACACTTTCTTCCCAAAGCGCTGCTATAACTTTAAATTTTTTTAAAGAAAAAACACTGCTAAAGGCTTACTTTAGAAAGCGCTTCTAGAAAGCGCTGCTTAAGGCCATACATACCCACAAAGTGCTGCTAAAGGATGTGTTTAGAAAGTGCTTCATATAAGCGTTGTTATATGCCATACATCAGAAAGCACTTTTTTTTAGAAAAAGCGCTTCTAAAGGAAATACATTAGAAAGCGCTGCCTAAGATCATTGATTTCTAATTTCTAAATTAAAAATACAAAAACCCTAAAACTCATATTTTTCCACATTCTCTTAAAACATTTTTCTCTGCAAGTCTCTAATCGCTATTTCTCAAAACATCTCTCTCAAAAAATCCTTGTGCCCATTCTCTATTTCTCCATCGATGTTCCATTCTTTTGATTCAATCGTTGTTTCATCATTGTTCTGCTACGAGTGTTTAAGCGTTTGTTACTGCTGCTCTTGTTTAGTCCATTAGAGAAGCTCAAGAACCCTTCAGGTCTGTTTTTTGAATTCAATTAGTTGGTTATTAGTTTCCGCATTTTGATTACGCATTTCCCTAAAACCTTCAGATCTGACTTCAAAATAACAGTATCGCTTTGAAAGATTTAAATTCAGAGAATGTTAGTGTTTTTGTTATGCATCATTTTCAAGTTGAATTTCATTGTTTTTTTTCTTAGAAATTACTTTCTTTCTTCACGATGGATCTAGTAGTGATTCATGTTTTTTTGCTTGGAAATCACTTTCTTTCTTCGCGATGGATCTAGTAGTGATTCATGTTTTTTTTTGTTTGATTTTGTTTGTAGCAGGTGGTTGAAAGAGATCGAGTTTTGTTGAAAAGTGTACTTGGTGTTGCTGTTATATTTGTTTTTCAAACTCATTTGAAGGTTTTCATTCTTAATATTCTTCATCATTGTACACAAATTCCTTTTCGTTTTTGTTCTATTTAGTGTTATTATGGGGATGGTGTAAAATCATCTCCAAATTTTGTTTGGATTCTGTTTAGTCCAATTTTTACAGGATCTAATTTAGGAAATGACAAATATTTAATCATGTTGTAGCAAACCATTGAACTATATATCAATAATATAGAAAAGAACTTCCTATCACAACTACATTGAATCACAGAAATCCTATCATATACGTCCTCTTCAAAAAAATCAATGAACCAAATATAATAGAAGGTCATGTTGTTAAGTAGCAGCCCAAATGGCACTACAACTTAGACGAATTTGAACAAATCACTATTGTTTTATGCTACACTATTTAGTACAAAATGTTGTCAAGAAAAGGCTAAAAAAATATTATATATCACAATTGCATAACAGAACTTGAAAAACCAGTTGTTTTTAATGATCCAAACATAGCAACACTACTATAAATCACATGTATTATTCGAAGCAAACATCATTATTACATAGGTTCACTCAAAACCCGTTTTGTATTGAACATGTTTGAAATGGAATTAGTGAACCTAATTATTTATGTGTAGTTGATTCCCGGTTTCATCGTTGCTGTTCATCTTCGATTTATCTTGTGAAGAGTGAAATTCTGATTGTTCCAAGAATCTTACATTGTGGTTCCAGAAGTTATTGACTTCTCTACAGGTAATTAGTTGTTCTTTTGCTATAGTTGTGGGAATTATAATGTTTTTGTTTAGCTTACTTAGTAGTAAAACCATGGATAAAAAATGGATGTCTTCCAATCGATTGTCAAAAGAGTACCAGAATAGGGTATTAGAATTCGTTAAGTTTGCTGTTGAACATGCTGAAAACCCCAGTTGAATGAAATGTCCTTGCTTGGGTTGTTGTTATGGGGGTCAGGTTGACGCAGTTAGGTTGGAATCACATTTACTGAGGAATGGAATTGAACGAAGTTATACATGTTGGATATTTCATGGTGAGAAAAGTAACGGGAATGTTGAATCAGAGGATAGTACGACATATGCTTTAGACGATAATGGCATATATACATACAATTATGATCGAGTCGAAGAGATTGCAGAAGCACTTGAAGAAGATCTTCAGGATTGTCCCAAAATGTTTGAGAGGTTGGTAAGCGATGCAGAGAAACCGTTGTATAAAGGTTGCACTAAATTCACAAGACTGTCTACGCTATTAAAGTTGCACAACTTAAAGGCGGGCAATGGATGGTCGGGTAAAAGTTTCACAAAGTTATTAGTCCTTATGAAAGATATGCTTCTGGAGGATAACATTCTTCCTAATCAAACCTATGAGGCCAAAAAAATGTTGTGCTCTATTAGCATGAGCTATAATAAGATACATGTTTGTCCAAATGATTGCATTTTGTTTAGAAACGAATTTGCATAGTTAAATGAGTGTTCTAAATGCAGTTTATCTCGATATAAGAAAAAATTGTCTCCAACAAAAGTCTTATGGTATTTTCCTATAATTATGAGATTTAGACGCATGTTTTGTAGTGAAACTGATGCAAGACACTTGACTTGGCATGCAGACTAAAGAATTGTTGATGGAAAGTGTAACACGGTGGGAGAACTGACTTGGTTGTTTTACGTTTGATCACAATTATTGCGGATAGAAAGAGTCTCCACCAACTTTTCTTTTATCCAATAAGGAAAGGTTGAAAAGAACAGGAAAGACCTTTCGAGATTATTTCTTGAGTTCGGGGGGTAGGTTTTGAAAAGGGAAGGTGTTAGCACCCTTTTCATCCGTAGTTATCTACGGGCTCTTAGTTGCTTGCTAGATCACTTGCTTTTGTTTGAAAATGTGCTTGTGGTGTGTTTTTTAAAAGTATTTTGAAAAGGTGTCTTTGTAATGGTTCTCGTTTCTATAAGAACGCGTACAAAGAGCTTGTCTTTTTTAAAAAATGTTTCAAAATGAGAGTGTTGGTGTATAAAATGTTTTTGTTATAAGCAAGCGAGCAACTAGGAGCATCCTACCTACTCAAAAGGTCTAATGTTCTTTTCCTCCTCCTTTAGATGTTACCATCTTACCATTGATTTGGTAAGAAGCCCCATCGCTGAATGTGAAGGGACAGGCGCAGGTCAATCGTACAGTCATAGAAGGCAACTTGTGAGACACTTTAGCAATTTTCATAAGGGACTAGATCGTTTTATCAAAGGCAACATTGAGGGACATCGAGGGACTACGAACTTTTTTATCGAAGGGTCTTTGCTAAAGCGTCCCACATTCGAGGGACATGACTGTTTTTCCGAGGCAACAAGCGAGGTTACCCTAGAGGTGCGTGTGTGAAAGTGTGTTTGATTTTAAGTTAATTTTTTCTTTGATTAGGGTTATCTAGCGATTGATTTTAAATATTTCCATACACGCCTAATTACTATACAGTATAAAGAAAAAACAGCAAATTGCGGAAATTAAAATTCTACGCTATTACAAAATTTTCGGGGATGGGGGTACAAATTTACAAATGGGAATGGATCAATGCGATTAAAAGTCCAAATAGGCAATCAATACAACCAAATCGAATCGAACAATTAAAACTACAACAATCTATGAAGTAAAAGTTAATTAACAAAATATAGAAATAAAATTCTTGGTATTTTTATTTGTGAGAATTTGGAAAGAAAAATAAAATTCTATTCTATTAAAGAAAATAATTGATTAAAGAAATTAAATCATTTGTATATATTTGTCTTTTGGTATTTTTTATTATGAAGAATTTAAGCAAATAATTAAGACTAAAGAAAAAGTCAATTAATAAAATTATTTACAAAAAATCCCTAACTATATTAATTTAAGAAAATAAACTAAATAATTTGAGATTTATTGAATTAAAAAAAATCTAAACAAAATTGTTATTCTAAAAGATTTAGTGACATTTTTTTTTGTAATTTGTAATGAAATAATAATTATAATAAACTAAACTATGTATATAATCAAATTTACTAGAATTGAAAGAAAAAGGCTTAAAAGAGTAAAATAAAATAGAAAAAGCCCCAACAGGGATCGAGCTCGGGTCTTTGAGGGTGATGGATAATGTATTTGGCCAGCTGAGCTAAGTTATTATTCATTTATTATTATGAAATTATTAATACAAAAGGAAAAAAGATTAAGATATTGGATCACTAGGCCTAATGGGCCGTCCCGACTAGAAGAAAGAAACAAGAGAAGTTTGTGTAAACCCTAATCTTAAGGATGTGTCGCGAATGTTGTGTAGCATGGGGAAAGCAAATTGAGATTAAATTTATTGTTATTGGTTCCAACGATAAAAACGATTAAAAAAAGAAAAAAAAATTGGAACAAGACAAACACAATCCTCTCTCTTTGTTAACAAGATCTTTTCTCCTCCTCTGTTCATCTTCTACCCTCACTATCACCACCATTTTTGACAGCAAAGCTATACCTCCTCATATTCCCACTATCCTCTCCTTTTCCTTTAATCTCCTCCCTCCATTTAACATTCTTCATAACTGCACTTGTCTTCTTATTCTTCTTGGCGCTCTTGTTGTTGCTGCTGATGATTGGGAAACGACGGAAGCTGTGTTTACTGACGTGGTTGCTGATGCCTCTGAGCAAATATTTCTTGACTAGAATCTAGAAATGGTAACCTCGGTAATTATCTAGACATAAAATGAAATGGGGCTCTGGGTTTAAAATGGGGGTTTAGGGTTTTCTGTGTGATTTGCGATTGCCTTTTGATTTCTTGAATTTTGTTTGGTTTTGAGCAGTTGTAGTTGGTAATAATTCTTCACGGAACATATTGACATTGTGACAGATGGGAAATCGGTGGTTTGGAAGAATAAGATTGGGGAAATAGGTTTCAGTATGAAGGTAATGAGTGGTTTTAAACGATTAATTATAGATTTTGAGCGGATGCTTTTCATATGCGTTTTTCTTACTATTTTGGTTTTCTTTATTTTCTCTGATTTTTATCGTTCCGCAATCCTACTCTTTCGGTGCTTCTCCACTCGCTCACAGTAAGAAACAAAAACAATAATCACTGGCATCGAATACATAGTGTCGGAGAGGATATTTTCTATGGATTCCAGTACTTTGATTCTCGACCCAATCCTCCTCTTAAACTCTTCTTCTTCTGAAAAATTGAGCTGGTTATGTGGGCTCTTGTTGTCTGTGCTCTGTTGTTATCATTTCCAGATACAGCAGAGAGGACGGGAGGGGACAGTGAGAGATCAACAAGGTATTTTTTTTATCTTTGTGAATTTTATATTATTATTGTGCGTTTCGTCTGCTTTATTAATATTATTGTTCTAAACATTTGTAAATATCAACAAATACAACAGTTCTAGAACACAATAAGTCAAGCATTCGCATGGTATGAAAGGATGCAAAGAGATGATTCAAACATGTGAATGATTCATATAGATAGGAAGAAACAAATACACATCTAAGTCTCTCTGACGGGGCTTCTAGACAATAAGTTTTCCTCTTTGAATTTTTCTGTTTTCTCTTCTTGCTGAGCTTTCTTGTTTCCCTTCCACTGAGTTTGTTTTTTATTGTTGAAATTTCTGTTGAAAAACTTTCCTCTGCAGCTGGTTTTGTAACATTTGATTTTTACAACTAGTGCCCTCCCCCTATTATTCTCACTGTCTTCCCTTTTTATATAAGAATGAGAGATTGAATTGGGAGGGAAAAATGAGATAAATTTGAACAATTTTGAGGCACCGTTCCATTGCTTTTTTAGTTGCAGTTTTTGTATTGCTGAATTTATGCAACCTTTGGGCTGTTTGGTACAGGTTTCGATGCAGGTTTGACAAGGCTATTGTGCATCTTGTTTTGGACTGATTAGGGACTGGTTTATGCAGGTTTTTGGCAGCTGGTATAGGGCTGATTTTGGTACAGTTTTGGCAGCATAACATAGCAGGTGTAGCAGGGTAATTGGCAGCAAGGTAGCAAGATTGTTTTTACAGTTTTATGGGCTGATTTGTGCAGGGGAAACAACAGCATGATATTGGGCAATAGCTTGGCATGAAGCAAAGTTTGAACCTTAGTAGCTTTAGGATTTGATTTTTTTGATAATTATGTACACTTGTGTAATTTTTGTGATTTGTAATTTGAAACTTGGAAGAAGAAAAAGAAAATGAATTGGATTTGTATTTTTGTACACTTTAATAATAAAATTATTCAAAGCTTTAGAATTGAAACCCATATAACTTTTCTTCTTGAAGCTTGAATGAAAATGAAATTGAATGGTAGTGGACCTTAGAATGATGAACGGATAATAATACATGCGTTGAATACTCTTGAATTTCCTTGAATTAGCATTGATAAACTTGTATCTTGAAGTTTGAATCCAATTCTTGAATGGAATAAGAACTTGATATCTTGAATGATGATGAATGCCTTAAGTGAAATTCGATGAATAAAGAAACTAAGCCTCTTTCGAAAGGATAAAAACTTTGAAATATTTTTTTAAAGGATAAAAACATTTGAATTTAACCTTTGAATTTTTGAAGGATAAAAAACTCCAAGAGTTATTGATAGATTCCTCTTTCGAAATGGACTGAATTTAATCACACCATGAAATTCACCTTTCTTCTCAAAGAGTTTTCAAATATGAAAATTTGCAAACCCACTTTGAATACTTAAAAGGCATGCCTTACGCTGACCGTTCACAAATCAACTCATCTTGCATCATAAGTCGAGCCAAACCTAAAAGGCCTTGGATGATCAATACAAGCGGGTTTCAAGATAAAAGTTGCTGTGTCAAGAACTCGACACCTTGAAATTTAGCGAAGCATTAATAAGCCATTTTTCTTGAAGAGGACCTGTTGGTGACATCGCTTATGACAATGCACAAAAATAGTCGTCTCGAGATCTTGAAAATTGAGGAAATTACGACTCTTGGAGGTCAGGACACAATTATCTGAAATTAAGTTAAAACCAGAAAGTGGCCTCTAAAGTATTCGGATTTCTAATAATCTTTCGCACGTAATCGGCTCTTGACTTGTAAAGAGAAGTTGAAGATGACGTCAAGGAGAGTTATACGTAAAAAGAAACACTCAATAATATCAAAATACTGAAGAAGTTACAATCGTTTGAACTTGATCTTGAAAAGGTCGACTTTTAGGTTAATGCAGTTCATTTTCAATCATCTGCACCATTGACTGAGCAAACTTGCGATGCGAGGCTTGAAACTTGGCACAAGCATCCTTGAGAATACATGAAGAACCATGGAGACCATTTTATTTTTTTTGAAAACTCATTTTTGCTTGAAAAATACTAAACCCTAATTGTTGACTCACTGCCTAAGAAGAGAGTCTGTCTGATCAACTTCTGAGCCAAATTGAGTATTCGATAAATCCTAGGATAATATCATGAATGAAAAATGGGAGGGAAAATTTTAGGGTACAACAAAAAGTTTTGACATCCGGCAGATTCACCACACTGGTCGAAAATTGATAATGATTATCCTAATTTTGGAGGAAAAACAAGAAACCTTCGCTTGGAATTATCTACTGATGAAATGAACCTGCATGGTCTTCAAAGTATCTCACATACCCCATGGCCTTTAATTACTATGATTTATAACCTACCTCCATGGATATGTATGAAGTGCAAGTACATGATGTTATCAATTTTAATTTATGGGCCTAAATAACCAGGGAATGACATAGACGTATACTTGACACCTTTAATCAAAGATTTAAAGATTTTGCGGGAGAAACGGTGTGGAGGGTTATGATGGATATAGGAAAGAAAGTTCCAGTTTGACGATGATGTTGTTTGGCTTAATTAATGATTTTTTTGGCATATGAAAATCTATTAGGATAT